>JACVTC010000182.1:137500-165000 GCA_016946835.1 Neocallimastix lanati (nom. inval.)
CTACAATTCCACTAGATTAGACTTTTTTGGAATATTAAATTCTCCTGAAAAATGATTTTTACTAATATTTCTAATCAAATAAATGATTTATGAAAAAAAAAAAAAAAAAAAAAAAAAATATTAATAATCCCCTCAAAAATATATATATATATAGGTTAAATATATATATATTTAAAATTTTATATATTAAATATTAAATTTTAATAATCTAACTTTTATATATTATTTATATAGTGATAACTATATATATAATTGAAAAATAAAAGTTATTTTTAATATATTTTTTTACTTAAATTGTTATGTTATAAAAACCTACAATAATTCTAATTTAGAATCCTCTGGAATACTGAATTCTCCAGTAAAGTTATTATAATCAGCATATCTAATAATTAAAATATATTGTTTATTTAAATATAAAGTTTTATTAATAATATTTTTAATACTACTATAATTATTATTATTATTTTTTTTTTAATATTTCTATAGATATAATAAACATTATATTATTATAAATTGTTATTCCAATGATCATAAATATATAAACATGAAAAACTCTATATTTAAAAAATGTAAAAATAAATTATTATTTTTTATTTTTTTTTTGTTTTTAATTCTTTATTTAAATCCATTTATCATTAAAACTTACAATGACACTAGAGAAGAATTTTTTGGAATGATTAAATTACCATTAAAATGATTATGATGAATATATCTAATTAAATTTAAGGTTAAAATATTAATTAATAGTATAAAAATAAATATATATATATATTTATATATTTATATATATAATTATATTAAATTTTATATTTATTAACTATTCATTTATAATAATCTACTAATTATATATTATTTATAGAGTTATAACTTTTTAATATAATTCAAAAAAAAAAAAATAAGAGTTATTTTTTTTTTTTTATTTATTTAGATTATATTGAAAAAAAAAATATTTACAATATTTCTATTTTAGAATATCCCTGTTTACTAAAAAATGAATCGAGTTCAGAACTTCCAGGTAGATTTATCTTTCCATTAAAATTATTACAACCAGCATCTCTTTTAATTAAATATTTTATTTATATAAAAATATTTATATTTAATATATTATTAAATTTTTATTTCAAATTTCTTTTTAAAGTATACATAATTTGATAACCAATAATTTATCATAAAATTATTTAAATTCAATTATTATAAAAACTTACAGTTTCACTAAATTTTCT
Source organism: Neocallimastix lanati (nom. inval.) (assembly GCA_016946835.1). NCBI lineage: Eukaryota > Fungi > Neocallimastigomycota > Neocallimastigomycetes > Neocallimastigales > Neocallimastigaceae > Neocallimastix > Neocallimastix lanati (nom. inval.). The sequence goes on from JACVTC010000182.1 coordinate 138,724, forward strand.
GGTACCACTAAATCTCCCGTAAATTTATTATTACTAATATTTCTAATTAAATATATGATTTTTTATAAAAATATTAATATTAGTAAATAATCATTTATGAAGAAGAAGAAGAAGAAGAAAAAAAAAAAAAATAATAAAATAAAAAGTTTATATATATTCAATTTATTTATTTATTTATTTATTTTAATCAATATATTATAAAAACCTACAATATTTCAAGTTTAGAACTCTCTGGAATATTTATCACTCCACTTAATTGATTACAATCTATAATTCTAATAATAAAATATTATTATTATTATTATTATTATTATTATTATTATTATTATTATTATTATTATTATTATTATTTCTTTTGATACTGATAAAGATATTTTTTTTATTAAAAAATATATAAATATAAATATTATATCTAAATTTATATAATATTAATTTATTATTTCAATTATAATAAATAAATAAATAAATATTTAGAACTATAAAACTAAATATATATTTCAAAAATAAAAACGATTATTTTCTTCTTAATTGAAGTATAATAGTAATAAAACTTACAATTCTTCTAGATTTGAATTTTCTGGAATTATTAAATTTCCTACTAAACCATTATTTCCAACATCTCTAATAAAAGAAATAAAAAAAACAAAAAAAAAAAGTATAAATATATTTATATATATTAATAAAAATTTAAAATTTTAACGATAATAAGTAAAATATATATATATATATTTGTAATACTATAGAATATTATTATATAATAGATATATGAAAGAGGTATAGGATTTAAAATTAAAATTTTAATTTATTTTATTTTCTTAATAATTTACAGTTTTTTAAGTTCAGGAAATTGGAATAAAAACGATTTTAAAGAAAATTTTTCTTTCATTTCATAACTTATATGCGATTTTAAATTTCTATAAAATTAAATAATTTTTTATTTATAGTTTTAGTTTATTAATAAAATTAATATAATCTTTTAATAATATAATTACTTTTAATATATTATAAAAAAAAAAAAAAAAAAAAAAAGATTTCTTAAATTATCTTTATTCAATTATTCAATAAAATTATTAATAATTATTATTATTATCACTATTATTATTATTATTATCACTATTATTATTATTATTATTATCACTATTATTATTATTATTATAATCAATATTAGTATTATTATTATTCATTAATAATATAACTTTTATTTATTTTAGTATTATAAAATAAAATTCTTACATTTCTATAATATGACTTTGATTTTCATCACACTTAACAAATTCAGAATTACAGCAATGAAAATCAGTATAATCAATACTGGACTTGCTTATCCAATTTTCAAAATATTTACATTCCTGAATTGGTTCTAAGCAAAACACTGATAAAATATTTAAAGAAAATAAGAAAATTCTGTAATAATTCATTTTTTCTTTCTTTCCTTTCTTTTATAAACTAAAATTATATTTTATTGTTTTATAATATTTATTTTTTTTATTTTTTAGTTTTTATTTAATTTTTATTTTTTATTTATTTTTTTTATTTATTTATATTTATTTATTTTTTTTATTTATTTATATTTATTTATTTAATTAATTTTTTATATTTAAAATCGTTTACTTTTTTTTTTACAAAGAAAAAAAAAAAAAAAAAGATAAAATTAAAAAAACAAATTAATCTTTATATAATAAAATTAAATAAACGAATGAATAAATAAATAATTTCTTTATTAAAATAAAATTTTTTTTTCTTATAGAAGAAAGAATATTCTTTTAATTTAAAATTTGAAACTAGTTTAGAATTTAAAATTAATAAAAATAAAAAATTAAATAAATAATAATAAAATTAAATAAATAATAATAAAATTAAATAAATAATAATAAAATTAAATAAATAATAATAAAATTAAATAAATAATAATAAAATTAAATAAATAATAATAAAATTAAATAAATAATAATAAAATTAAATAAATAATAATAAAATTAAATAAATAATAATAAAATTAAATAATAAAAAATTAAATAAATAATTAATTAATATTTAAAAATAGGTGACACAAACCATTTTGTGGTGTAACGAATAAAATATTAAACAAAATTCATCCACATTTTAAATAAGCATATAACAGAAATCATGGAATAAATAAATAAATAATAAATAATTAAATAAATAAAAAGAGTATTTATTAATAAATAATTGAATAATAAATAATTGAATAAATAAATAATAAATAATAAATAATAAATAATAAATAATAAATAATTAATTAAATAATAAATAGTAAATAATAAATAATAAATAATAAATAAATAATAAAAAGAGTATTTATTAATAAATAATAAATAATAAATAATAAAAAGAGTATTTATTAATAAATAATAAATAATAAATAATAAATAATAAATAATAAATAATTGAATAATAAATAATAAATAAAATATATAATATATATCAAATTTAATTATTTATTTATTTACTTATTTACTATTAATTAATTATATAAATTATTGGCACGTAATATATTAACATTTAATAATAAGTTTTATATTTTAATAATTTTTTTTCTGTATTTATAATTTTATTTCTATTTATTTATTTATTATTTATTTATTTTGAACATTAAAAAAAAAATTTAAACATTGAATAATTATTTGATTTAATAGTAAAAAAAAATTTAATACAAACCTTAATAACTATAGAAACTATTCATGACTAAAAAAAAAAAAAAAAAAAAAAAAAAACATTTTTAATAGATTAATGAAAGTTTTAGGTGGAGAAGAAAAAAATGATATAACAGATAATAATAATAAATAATAAATAATTTATAATAAATATAATAATAATAATAATAATAATAATAAATAATAAATAATAATAAATAATAATAAATATAATAATAATTGATAAAGAATTTTCAAGATATTAAGTAAATTTTATAAAAAAATGTAAACAAAGAAAATCAATACAAATGTATCAAATAAATGTATTAGAAAAGTTATATTAGTTATATTTCTATATTCTTTAAAGTTATATTAAAACTATATTTTAATTACTCTAAATTAGTATAATATATTATCTTTAAACCTTATTATATATTATTTTATGTCTTTGTTATATTATATTATTAAGAAATATATTAAATTAAGTTATGAACTATATTAATCTAAAAAGAATAATAATTCATAAAAAGAAAATGTAAATAAACATTTAGAAGGGGACTTTTTATGAAAAGAGAAGAAATAATTAGTCAAATATAATGAAGTATTATTAATAAATTAAATAATAAATAATTAATATTTTTAAGTTATATTATTGAGAATATAACTTCTTTGAATTATAAATAATTTTTGTGTAATTATTTATAAAATAAATTTTGTGTAGAATTAATAGTTTATTTTTATAAAAAAATAAACAAAGTTTTTTTTTATAATTTTTATCATTAAAAGTTGTAAAATAGTTCTTTCTTAAAAGTTAGAATTTTACTACAACTTTAGTATAACATTATAATATTAATAAAAATATTATACTGTTATCAATAATAATAATAATAATAATAAATAATAAATAATAATAAATAATAAATAATAATAAATAATAATAATAATAATAATAATAAATAATAATAAATAATAATAAATAATAATAATAATAATAAATAATAATAATAATAATAAATAATAATAAATAAATAATAAATAAATAATTAATAATAAATAATAAATAATAAATATAATAATAAATAATAATAATAATAATAACAGAAAATAATAATAATAATAACAGATAATAATAATAATAATAATAATAATAATAATAATAATAATAATAATAATAATAATAATAATAATAATAATAATAATAATAATAATAATAATAATAATAATAATAATAATAATAATAATAATAATAATAATAATAATAATAGAATTTTTAATAATAAAAGATCTGAGAAAAGATTATCATTTATTTTCATTTCTTCTATATTCTCTTTAATTATAAGTATAAATACGATAAAGCCAGTAACAATTATTACTACTAAAGGTAAATGATATCAAATTAATGAAATAATTGATAATATCATCATATATCATCTAAAAATCACACACATACTGCTAAACTCTATCTTCCTAATTTAAAACCTTTAAAAAAAATAAAATCACCAAAGTTTGACATCCTTTCGTGACACTTAATTAAACCGTAAAAATCTATCCAATAATGGAGTTCTGCTACATAAATGTTGTACAAATTAATAAAAATCATTACATAAATTTGTACATTTATTAATAATTCCTTTTTTTTTTATTAATAAAATTTAAGGAATATTATTACTATTATTATTATTAATTATTACTATTATTATTATTAATTATTATTATTATTATTATTATCATTATTATTATTACTATTATTATTATTATTATTACTATTATTATTATTATTATTATTATTATTATTATTATTATTATTATTATTATTATTATTATTATTATTATTATTATTATTATTATTATTTTTTAATAACATATAAAATTTATATAGAATACTAACTTTTTGATTTATAAATTATTTATATTATTATTTATTATTTATTATTTATTATTAATTATTTATTATTTATTATTTATTATTTATTATTTATTATTTATTATTTATTATTTATTATTTATTATTTATTATTTATTATTTATTATTTATTATTCAATTATTTATTAATAAATACTCTTTTTATTTATTTAATTATTTATTATTTATTATTTATTATTTATTATTTATTATTTATTATTTATTATTTATTATTTATTATTTATTTATTATTTATTATTTATTATTTATTATTTATTATTAATTATTTTATTATTTATTATTTATTTATTATTTATTATTTATTATTTATTATTTATTATTTATTATTCAATTATTTATTAATAAATACTCTTTTTATTTATTTAATTATTTATTATTTATTATTTATTATTTATTATTTATTATTTATTATTAATTATTTTATTATATATTATTTATTTATTATTTATTATTTATTATTTATTATTTATTATTTATTATTTATTATTTATTTATTATTTATTATTTATTATTTATTTATTATTTATTATTTATTATTTATTATTTATTATTTATTATTTATTATTTATTATTTATTATTTGTTATTTATTTATTAGATTTATTATATTTATTATTTGTTATTATTTATTATTTATTATTTATTATTTGTTATTTATTATTTATTATTTACTTATTATTTATTATTTATTTTTTATTTATTATTTATTATTTATTATTTATTATTTATTATTTATTATTTATTATTTATTATTTATTATTTATTATTTATTATTTATTATTTATTTATTATTTATTATTTATTATTTATTATTTATTATTTATTATTTATTATTTATTTATTATTTATTTATTATTTATTATTTATTTATTATTTATTATTTATTATTTACTTATTATTTATTATTTATTTATTATTTATTATTTATTATTTATTATTTATTATTTGTTATTTATTTATTAGATTTATTATATTTATTATTTACTTATTTATTATTTATTTATTATTTATTATTTATTATTTATTATTTATTATTTATTATTTATTATTTATTATTTGTTATTTATTTATTAGATTTATTATATTTATTATTTGTTATTATTTATTATTTATTATTTATTATTTAATTATTTATTATTTATTATTTATTATTTATTATTTATTTTTTATTATTTATTATTTATTATTTATTATTTATTATTTATTATTTATTTATTATTTATTATTTATTATTTATTATTTATTATTTATTTATTATTTATTATTTATTATTCAATTATTTATTATTTATTATTTATTATTTATTATTTATTATTCAATTATTTATTATTTACTTATTATTTATTATTTATTATTTATTATTTATTATTTATTATTTATTATTTATTATTTATTATTTATTATTTATTATTTGTTATTTATTTATTAGATTTATTATATTTATTATTTGTTATTATTTATTATTTATTATTTATTATTTATTTATTTAAAAATATTTTTTAATAAAATATTTTAAAGACTTATTTTTATTTCAAAAATGATTTTTATTATTTATTTAATTATTTATTAGCCTCATTGTGAAACACACTAATGAGAAAGGCACAATTGCGAAACGATTACACATTCATTATTTTATAATTTTTAGTTTGATTTAATTTTTTTTTAAAATATTGGTAATCTTTTTCCAATCAGATAAAATAGGGTTTTCCGCACTTCCTGCAGCTTTATTAACTGCAAAAGCAAAGTTGGTTCTAGTGCATTTGGCTACATAATTTAATGCACTTTTCCAGAAGTTGTTCTATTAAACGGTGTATTATTTTCCATTAAATTATCACCATTGCAAAGTGTTTTAGCTTTCCTAGTATTGCTAATTTTGAATTTTTGATAAAATATTTTCAATATAACTAGTTTGAGAAATAGTAAATTTGTTTTTATTCTTTTCAAATTTAATTCTAAAAATATAATCAATAGGTATCAATAGGTCCACATTTTGAAATTTTAAACTTATTTTTAATTTGTTGAATTGTTTGCATTATTGATGTTTTTTTTTTTTTTTTTTTTTTTTACCAGCTATAAATCATATCATTTATGTATAGCCCGATAATATATGAAATTTTTCCAGAGCTTGTTTTCTAGAAAATGCATGGTTCAGAGAGAAGTTGTTGAAAACCAATTGATTTGAAAAATGCAGTAATTATTTCATTCCATTATCGGCCTGCTTGCTTCAATCGGTATAGAGCTTTGTTCAGCTTCCAATAACCCTTGCCAGAGTTCTTGTCTCCTGGTAGAATAGATATGTAAATATCTTTATCTAAATCAAAGTTCAAATAGACAGCTTTTATATCAAGTTTTAAATATGTCCCAGTTAAACTTAGCAGCTAAAATTATATAATGAATTTAATATTATCTACACCTAAAGTAGGAGAAAATGTTAGTTCAAAATCAATATCTTTAACTTGAGTATATCCTTTAGCTATGATTCTGACCTTGAATTTAATAAAGTTGGTATTACCATCTCTTTTAATATTAAAAAATAAATCGAATAATAATAGTCTTTTTGTTAAATAATAGAAATTTTAACAAAGGTCAATAACATTATTGACATAAAGATTTTCTAATTCATCATCATTGATTGCATCTATCCACTTTTCTTTATATTTTGATTTTTTTAACATCGAGTAAAGTAAGTGGAATATCCATTCGAATGTTTAAAAACCTCTGGATTTTTTTTTTATGGCAGATTACTGATGATTTCTTCAACTCTTGCTTTTTTTTTATTTTGAATTTAACTTTCTTCTTCAGACATTTGTCTTTTGGTAGCCTTGTTGAGAGAATATATTGTCCAAGTATTAGTTCTTTTATTTTGATCAATATTTTCATCATTGTTTTTCCTTTTTTGTGCTGGATTAAGAGCGTACTGTCCTGTATTTCTTCATTTATTTAAAATCTGGTTCTGGACTATCAATTTTTATTGGAAGGTATATATGTTCATTTTGTTTAATTTTTGATCAAATGTATTATATGGTATCTTCGGAACCTTTCATAGAATTGTAGCATGTTAACAATGGTATGCATACTTTCTTCAAAGTTTAATTCAGAATTTGATTTAGTTACAGGTTCTTTTTTATTGAATTTGAACATTTTCCTGAGTATGTTTCTTCATACTTTGGGATATATTTGTCTGACACAAAATTCCAGGGGGGGAAGCATTATTATTAGAATCCGGTTGTATTAGTGTAGATACGATGAATAAATAAAATATCATTTTTATTTTCAACAGAATTAGGGATAGAGAAGTTTGCAGGTGTATCTTCATCATATACAGCTACACAAACTAAGTAATAAGATAAATCTTCATAAGTTCCATAATAATATAACTGTGAGAATATAGATTAAGGCCTAAAAATATACCCTTTTTTGCTATTTGGTTCAAACTTTCCTTTATTTTTCAAAATGATTTACATCGACATAAAGAAAAAGTAGAGCATTTAAAATATTTAATGAATAAAAGATTGTTCAACCTTTTCCACAACAAGGGTAGAATTTAGGGACAGTCGTCAGAAACTCTACCACTTTTAATTTCAATAGTGGTATTATATTTGTAAACCAGCTCTTAATCTTAAGATCCAGTTAAAACCTAAACTTATATGAGGGTATTCAAGGCTGAGCTTGAATAAATTTCTAGTATTTATAAATTTAAAGTTATCGTAATTCACACCTTTTAATTCCTTAGAATTTAAAAACATCAGACCATATTGATTTAATAACATCTTTGAATTTTAGTGATATTCTTTTTCTTAGTTTTCTTATAGAACATCAGTGATTTTTTCGAACCAAGAGTAAAGTGGCATGGAAGGAATATGGTTTATGAGATCTTTAATAATACATTTAGAATTTCTCCATTTACAAAAGCATTTTATTTGAAAAAAAAAAAAAAAAACAAAGAAGCCAGCAAATTGGAAATACTTGAAGATCACAAGATAAAGTATAAATACTAACTATTGAGTTCCTTTTGATATAATTTTTATATTTTTTCTTCTTTTCAATATTTAAGATAATCTTCCTTGTTCTTAGGAGTCAGAATCAATACTCCATAACAATGCTGTGCTAATTAAAGATTGAACATTCTTAGAATTTTTTTTTTTTTTTTTTTTTTTTTTTGAACCTAAAAGTGGAGCAAAATATAATGCTTTGCTAACAATATATGATTGAATAATAGATTTTTTTAAAAATTAATAGAACTTTATTATTGGATATAAAACTAGAGAAAGAAAATAAGGATTTTCTAACTTTAGTATTCATATAAGTGATAATAAGGGTCAAGATAAAAATCATTACTGAAGGGGATACATAAGTAAATACACACAGATTCTTTAGGAATAGAATGCATACCAAGGTGAAATGTAGGTTCTTCATAACCAGGATATGATAAAAAAAATTTAAGGGTTTAATAACCATTGTAGCACATTTATTGATACCAAAAAGACATTTCATTTTTATTAGTCCAAATAAAAAAAACATGATGAAGGAGAGCTTTCATTTTTCTTTCACTTAGGGGCTATGAGAACAATATCATCAGCAAAAAAGACCACCACATCATTTTTTGTTACCAATAGTAACAGCATATTTATCACAATTGTTTTAAAATATCATTAATGAATAAATTAAACAAAATTGGTGATAACGGGCAACCTTGTTTAACACCAAGGATTTATAGGAAATTCATTTAATAGCAATATCAAGATAAATGAACTCTAGCTCTAGAAGTAAGATAGAGATTAGTAATGAAATCAAAACATTTGTCTGTGATACCAAGGTGAAATATTTTTGTATGAATGTTGAAAATGGGAACAGAGTCGTAGGCTTTTTTTTCAGATCAAAGAAAAGCTATATATGTGAATTTACCTTTAAATTTTCTTCTTTGACAAATTTCTCTAATAGAAATGTTGAGACTAATATATTATTCATGATTGCCAAAACCAAACTGTTCAGGTCTAATAAAATTATGTTTAAAGGCAATATTTAGAGATTCTATCTCTAACTATTTTTTGTTAGAATTTTAAGACCGACATTGATAAGAGAGATACCTCTATAATTATTAACAATTAGAAAAATCGCCTTCCTTTGGAATGGAAACAATAGATGCAGAGTTCCATTCATTAGGAAAAGAACCTTCCCAAATTTTGTTAAAAATCATCTCAAGGCATTTTACCAACAGAAGGAAAAATTTTTTCTTCTAGATCATGATTACAAATGAAAGCTTTAAAAAAAAAATTCAATAGGAATGCCATCAGGTCCAGGGACCTTTGTTACGCTTCATAGAAAGTACAGTATTTCTTATATCAGAGAGAGAAATAGGATCATTTTATATTCCAGGTATTTGGATTAACGAGGATTATTGCGGGAAAACATTTGCCCAATTGTCTTGGTTTAAGCTATGACCAGTAGAATCAGACGCTAAGTCCTTGTAATATTCAGACCAACGTTTTTAAGTTGATCGTTGAGATCAAAAAGATCCTAACCAGTTTTAGACTTAACAAGATGAATAGTAGAAGCTAAATATGTAGATTTAGAGAATCTTCTTGAGACCACGTCAACCACAACTATAGTCTTTGTTTATAAAATAATTACTAATAATTTTGACAATATTTGCTTTATAACGATTGGAACGTAAGGTGCTTTTTAAGCTTTTTTCAAAGCCTTGCATAATTTATGATATTGAGTAAATTGATCTAAATAAGCATCCATCGAAGGGCAATCTGAGAAAAGTTTTAATGTGTTCATATGCTATATGTTTGGCAATTGAAATCTTCTTAACATACTCTGGGCAGTGAAAAGCAGGATCTTTAAATTTTGAGGGAATAAAATGCTTTAATTTCCTTACCAACACTGATTGAAGTATTAGTAAATTCTTAAACCATATCATCTGCTGATTGTTTCATCAAAATTGGATTCAAGATTACTTGCTAAAACAGAAAAGAAATTGTGAGATAGTATATTTGTATTTTAAGGATTACAAATAGGTTTAGACCATTTGAAAGTTTTTTTTTTTTTTTTTGGGTTTATTAAAACCATCTGAAAGATTCTTATTGCAAGATAAGAAGATAGGATAATGATTCAGAAATATCATTTGCAACATGAGCAAGCAGAAGATAAATGTACATGAGGAATCATAGCTTTATTATAGATAATATATAGTCAATACTGGAAGATTTGGAACCTTTAGAATAAGTAATACTACTATCAGTAAGATTAGCAACAGTCCAGTCAGGGAAATTTTTGATAATGTACTTCTTAAGTTCGTCGAAGGGCCTATTAAAGACACCTAAAAGAACAGCAGGTGAATTTTCCTTATTATGACTACTTTAACCATTTTTTCCATTTCAGAGTAAGCATTTAAAACGAGCTTCAGGCCATCTATACTGAGTATGGTAGATATTGCCAATAGAACATTTTTTGAATCCAAAATGACGTCAGACTAACTGCTTTAATGTAATTTGTAGTTGGCATTTTCAGCAGTATAAGAACAAGAATTAAGAACACCGATATATAAACCCTCTCATTCCAGGGATTTTGGAATTAGCGCGAAGAAAAACAGAATCATAACCAAAAAGAGAAGGAGAAATCCCTTTAGAGAAGAACTTACGATTTCCAGTATCCTGAAGGTATATACATACATAACACCATCTCTCTTTTCAGAATTCCAACCAATTTATATTCCAGCTAGAACATAAATTGAAGAAAGAAGAGTTAGAATGAAGATGACAAGAATAGAAATCTCTGGGAATACAAAAAAAAAGGATTTAATTTTTCTCTTAATTTTTTTTTTTAAATTTTTTAAACTTTATTATAATTGGATTTGTGGTCATTATGAATTTGAATAACCTTTACATTCTTTATAGTTAATTTTAACAGAAGAATGAAAACCATCATTTAAACAAATCATAGAATTGTTTAAAGGTATTACTACTGAGAGCATTTACTTTAATAATAAATTAAGAACCATATAATGGTGAAAACTTTCTAACTATTGAAAAGATGATATTAAAAAAAAAAAAAAAAAAGAAATAGATAAATTACTGATACAATTGTAAAAATTTTTTTACTGACCAATTTTTTGAGTTTATGAATAAATATCATATAGAATTTGTTGAATATACATCTGTAATGGCGGATGCCACGGTGAAAATTTGAATTATGATATGGAATTGAGTTCATTGTATACAAGTAAGATATTCAAAATAATAAATACTGTAGAAATTGAAATTTAAATATGTGATAATTATAACTAAAAAATAAGCTGAGTGATTAGATAATTATAAGTAAGTTTGTTTTTAATATTTTTTTTATTGTAATAATATCATTATAGTTTGAATATTGTTGAGAATAATAGATCAAATTTTGTCGTTGGATTAATGTATTAAACTGAAAATATTTTAAAGTAAGAATTCATATAAAGTAAAAGAATAAAGATAATAAAAATATTAACATAATAATCAGTAAATTAGAAGGAAGGAAAGATAAGTACTCGAGTCATTCATAAGGAGAAGAAAAAAGTAAAAGAATAAATAAAAATAGAAAAAAAAGGGAAATGAAGGATAAAGGAACAGAGAGTAATAAAATAAAAAGTAAAAAAGAAAAAAAAAATTATACTTAACTGGATTATTAAATATAAAGGTATATATAAAAATATTTATCTAGATAGATATATAAAAAAATAATAATAAACAAAAGATAAAAGAAATAAAAATATTAGTAAAGAAAAAAAAAAAAATTAAATAGTTCCAAGATCTTTCATGATAAAAAATCTAAAAATAAAAAACTTTGATTAAAATAAAAATAAAAATAAAATGAAATTGGTATACTAAATTTCTAAACTTCCACAGTCCGATCATTAATATTAATATTCCATATGAATTATCATTCCTTGTACCAAGAGAAGTGTAGATAGTAATACCCCCTTAGATGTATCATTTCTGGTGGTACGCTCCTCAGGGGGGTTGTTTTTATAGTATAAACTTTATTTATTATTAAAATATTTATATACAAATTTGGTATTTATTATTAAAATATTTATATTTATATACAAATTTGGTAATTACAAAGATGCAAATTTAGAAAATTACATGTTCATTTATAAAACGTGGCTCATTAAATTATAACGAAAATTTCATACATTAAAATCTTGTTTTGTAAATTCAAATGTAAAGAAAATAATAAACCAATGAAATAATAAATTTTAATTTTAATTTATTTTAAATTAATTCTCTTAATATTAAAATTTTAATTAAGGAATTATAGTAAAGATAAAAACCAAGAAAAAAAAAATATTATAAATTTATTTTTTCCACTAAGGATTAACTTTTCAAAAAAAAAAAAAAAAAAAAAAAATTATTATCTATATAAATAATATAATATGGTAATTTTATTATTATAAGAAAATAAATTAATCTGTATTAATAATAATTTTATTATAAATAGATAAATAAATTATTATATATATAAATAGTTATTATTACAAAAAAATAAATATTTTATTATATATATAAATAATATAATAATTAATTACTTATTATTTAATAAAGACAAATATAGATATATTTATATTATTTATAAAAACTATATATTTATATAAAATAAATAAATATATTAATTAATTACTTATTATTTAATAAAGACAAATATAGATATATTTATATTATTTATAAAAACTATATATTTATATAAAATAAATAAATTAATATATATATAAATGATATTTAACAAAAAAAAAAAAAAAAAAAAAAATAGTTATAATAAAAATAATTAATAATATTACTATATATATATTAATTTATTTTTTTATTTTTATTTTAATTATATTAATATCTATATTTTATTAGTTTAATTAATAAAATATAGATATACTAATATAAATATATTACTATATTTATATATATTAAATAAATAAATTATTATATATAAATTATTATAAATAAATTATTATAGATGATTTTTAATTAATATATTTGTAAACTAATATATGCTATAATTAATATTTCTATAGATAGATAGATTTATTATTCAGAAGTAAATTCATGGTTCACACACTTCATAACAAAATATATAACTTTTTGAGAAATCCAACCCTTTTTTTTTAATTTTTTAGAATAGGGAAATATATCCTTTATTTAATTTTTAATATTAAAAGATTACATGAAAGTTTAAATACAAATACTAATAAAATACATTTATGATTAAAAAGATATTATAAAAACAAACAGATAAAAAAAAAAAAAAAAAAAAAAAAATTAATATTAAGCATTAAAATAAAAAAAATTATTAACAAAAGTACAGAAGAGGCAATACCTTCTAAACTTTTCCTATTCCTCAAAGATAGTTTCCATTTCTTGAGCTATCATTCAAAGATGTATATCAAGATCGACCATTAAGGGAGGCGACTAAATTGCCTTATTATTTTGACAATGACTTTATTATTATTGTTTTATGATAATACATATTATAATTCTCTTTTTATATATTTATTATTTTTTTCATTATTAAAATCAGACTTTTTAATTTCATCCCATAAAGCTTGATTATTTGGAGAAACTTCTTCAAAAAATGTTTTATAATAATCAATGTTTTCTTTCTTTGGAAATATTCTTTCAAAACCACCCGATGGTCTTGTAAATTCACAAATACTTTGTTGAATAGCTTCATCCAGAGCATCTTTATATTTACATTCTCCCTCCATAGCTAATCCAGTAATATGAGAATATGGAACTATTCCTATTATATTGAAAATATCTGTTACCTCTTTATAATTTATTACTTTACTTTCGTTATCGATTATAGCAGGGTGATCATTAATTTCAATCAACCATGATTTTGAATTATCATCAATCATTACATCCAGTCCGTATAAGTGGAATAAACTATTAGAACTAATTGGATACTCTTTTTCTCTCTCAATTTCATTTTTATTTACAGAAATTAATGATTTAATTACCATGTCTTTAACATCATCCCATATCTTAGAAAATTCAAGAGAATAGGTATCTTTTAAATATGTTTTTATATCTTTTAATGACATTACAAGTTTGGAATCTCTTTCCTTATTTTTTTTTCCAATATGAATGTTAGTTAAATGCTTAAAAACATTATCTAAATCATTTATATCTAAATCATAGTTTGTGGTAGCAAGTCTAGCAAAGCAATTATTGAATAAATATATTTTTAATGGATTATGACCAGTCACTAATACATAAATTCTTAAATCAAATTTTTTACCATTAATTAATAATGGATTGGATATATATCTAGTGACAATATCTCCATTTTGGATATCTTTCACATCTTTAAAAAATTTTATTCCTCTTCCTTGATCTAAATGATTAGGCTTAATTAACCATAAATTATCCTTTGACAATTTATAGTTTTTATTCTTTTCCTTAAATTGTTGCATATTTTCAGAGGTATAGGTTTCGGAAATAAAATCAAATTCATCATTAAATTTACTTTTTAATCTGAAATAATTTTTATATAATAAACTTTTATCAGTTAACTCTCGCCAACCAAGCATATGATTATAACGTTGATATTTATTTGTAAAATTACGTGGAAGGGAAGAATTTGGTTTATTTCTCCAATACAAGTTCAAATCTTTTAATGGTTCGTGATTAATATGTTTTTGTGATCTTTGTATACTATTATTCTTTAAAATATTACTTAATATATAATAGTTTGTGGTTTGTCCCAATACTAAAAATTCTTTGCTTTGTATTGTGACTTCGGTAATGTTTTTAGCTTTATTATTTTCACGAACTAATTTTGGATACTTAAAAAAAACAGTATTATGATGGCATTTACAATATTTTGATGGAGGATTCATCAGAAGCTTTTGTGAAGAAATATCCACAAACTCTGGAAATTTTTTATCAAAAATTTCATTTATATCGTTCAAACTTTCATTTATTGCTTCACATTTTATAAAATAAAAAAGCAAAATTAAATTTATCAGCATCAGATGTAAAAGGTTACTCATATTTCTAATTAAAAATTTTAATAAACTATAATAATTTTTTATATTAATTAATTTTTTAAGATAATGATTTATTAATTTCAATACTAATTAAAAATTTAAGAGATTGATAATACACTTGTAGAAATTATTTTCATGAATAAATTTTGTTAAAATTTATACTTTAGGTCATGTGATTTTTTAATTACTTGATTGACCAAATATTTTAATTAATTATTTGATTTTTAAGTCAAAATATTTTTAATTTAAAATTTATATAATTTTTATAATAAAATTAAATAATTTCCTAGATAATGATAATAAAAGACAATTTTAATGTATCATAATATAATATATTATATAGAATTTATTTTTTTTTTTTTTTTTTTTTAAAAAATTAATTATTTTTTATAATAATTTAATGATATTAAAACTTTGAGTCAATTTAGCCTTAACAAGTAGGTCAAGATGATTATTATGCTCTATTATATAGTTAATTATTGTGTTTTATTATAAAGTTTATGATTATTTTGTTATTACTATTTTATTTTACTTTTATTTAATATAATTATTACAATAATTATAAAAATAATAATCTTAACGAAGGATTATTCATAAGATTTAAACAAGATTTATAATAAAATAGTTAATTATTAAAATATTAATTTTTAATATAAATATAAAATAAAATAATATTCATTAAAAGTTCAATATTAATAATGCCCATGTTAAGTATTAATTAAAAAAGAATAATTATTAATTGAATATTATCTAATTAAATAATGTATAAATTTGATTTTAATTAAATAAGCTTTAATTTATTTTATTAATAGTATTAACATATAAAGATATTCATTTTTGTAGAAATAATCAATTATAATAAATAATAATAAATAATAAAATAGATAAATTAATAAATAAATTAATAACAAATAATAAATATAGAAATAATAAATAATAAATAATAAATAATAAATAATAAAGAGTATTTATTAATAAATAATAAATAATAAATAATAAATAATAAATAATAAAGAGTATTTATTAATAAATAATAAATAATAAATAATAAATAATAAATAATAAAGAGTATTTATTAATAAATAATAAATAATAAATAATAAAGAGTATTTATTAATAAATAATAAATAATAAATAATAAATAATAAAGAGTATTTATTAATAAATAATAAATAATAAATAATAAAGAGTATTTATTAATAAATAATAAATAATAAATAATTGAATAATAAATAATAAATAATAATAATAATTGTTAAAAGCCAAGAATTTATGATTTATAATTATGTCAACTTTATTAATAGATTTTGTGATAAAGAGTTATTAGTACTTAATTAAATGCTTTTATATTAATACATTATATAATGAAATCCTTTCTCTTGAAGAGTGATATTATACCATCTCAATTTATGTGAATACTTATTATATATTAGGTTTTACATCACTTTCAACTCTAATCTGCTTTGAAGATAAGGGGGCTAACTTTTTATATATTTTCTCTTTGTAGATTTAGTAATAACTATTAAAATAAATTGTTAATTATAACTAATTATATTATTCTAGCCATTTAAACTTATTAGTAAATATTATAAATTGATTCATAATTTAATAATATTTAATTAATATTTTAGTCATTTTTCTACCTGTCCGCTAGTTTTCACTTTTCACTAATTTTCTCTATTTAAACTATTTTTATTAATTTTCAAAAAAAAAATATATATATATATAGTTTTTAATAATCAGTACAAAAAATTAGTTAAATAAATTTCCTTTAATATTATAAGTTCTTTATTTTATGTTCCTATTTCCCTGTAAAATCCAAATTTCTAAAAGGATTTTATATATATGAATTTTCACTTCATTAAAATATTAATGATAGAAGTTTAATGATTATAACTTTAAAATACTTTGCAATCAATATGTATTTTTTTGTAGATGGATAAACGTCATCTATCTGAATAAAACTCATGGTTATATCTATTATTTTATTATACCTTTCATCATAAAGGTATGAATTATGATTATATTAAATTAGCTATTTATAAACCCATTTCGTGCTAAGTTTAATAATGCTGTTACTGTTACAATGCCTCCATTTCATGATAGGAATTACCATTCTATTATATTTCCTTTGAATATTTGGGATATTATTATACTTTAAATTATTTTGTATGAAATCGCTGACATATTGTCTCTTCCATTATTGTTGTTAATATATATATGCATTTGATATGTATAAATACGAATTAAAATAACTATACTTAAAATATTAGGTATTGTGATTTAACAAAAACCATTTATTAATATATGATTGCTTAAATTTTTGTAAAGTAATATATATTATTTAATTGTGTTTTGTATATCCATGGGGGCGGAAATAGTTTATCTCGGTGCATATTCTTTTAAATAAAAATAAAAAACATTATTAATAGCTTAGATTTATATGTTAAAGTATCAAATTATAATTTTAAGAATCTCTATGGATATGAAGATATATACTTTATTTTTATAAATGTTTAGTGAGTTTTTCTCTATCATATTAATATTTTTATATTTTTGGAGTATTGTTTTACTTGAGATAATAATTCTTTTTTATCAAGTATTTTATATTTTTTAGTTTTCTTCAATTTTTTACGATTATGTTTAATTTTATTAGTCTTCCTTAAATTAATATAATGTGTAATTTTTATCATAATTAAAAATTCCAATTTATTTTTCTTTGACATAATTTTATGTCCGATTTTTTTTTTTTTTTTATTATAAAAATATAAAAAAAAAATAATAATGAAAAATACAATAATAATAATAATAATAATAATAATGAAAAATAAAATAATAATAATAATAATAATAATAATGAAAAATAAAATAATAATAATAATAATAATAATAATGAAAAATAAAATAATAATAATAATAATAATAATAATGAAAAATAAAATAATAATAATAATAATAATAATGAAAAATAAAATAAAATAATAATAATAATAATAATGAAAAATAAAATAATAATAATAATAATAATGAAAAATAAAATAATAATAATAATAATAATAATGAAAAATAAAATAATAATAATAATAATAATGAAAAATAAAATAATAATAATAATAATAATAATGAAAAATAAAATAAAATAATAATAATAATAATAATAATGAAAAATAAAATAATAATAATAATAATAATAATAATAATAATGAAAAATAAAATAATAATAATAATAATAATAATGAAAAATAAAAAAAATAATGATAATGATAATAATAATGATAAATAGAATAATAATAATAATAATAATAATGAAAAATAAAATAATAATAATAATAATAATAATAATAATAATAATAATAATAATAATAATAATAATAGTAATAATAGTAATAAAGTAAAATTAATATTTTAATTTTAAAACTAAATTTATTCTAAAGATCGATATTAAGAAAATTAACCAATAAAAATATTTAAAAATGATTGATACATTATTATAAGTTATTATAAATTACCAAAAGATTAAAATTAACAATAAAAAAATAATTTCTGCTAATTAACTTTATATATCATTTAAAAATGAATAATAAATAATTTTTAAATATTAATAATGGTAAACCTATAGAAAAATTATATTATTTTCATTTCATTTAGTGAATTATTTTAATATCTTATAAAAAATTAAAAGTTTTCTATATAATATAATAATTTATTATTATTATTATTATTATTATTTTTTTAACTTACATATAAAAAATAAATTAAAAGTTTTCTATATAATAATTTATTATTATTATTATTATTATTATTATTATTATTATTATTATTATTATTTTTTACTTATATATAAAAAATAAATTAATTTCTAAAAATAAAGGAATAAAGTCAAACATAAATCATAAATATATTTATGTGACAATCATATTTTAATTATATAATTTATTCAATCATCTTCAATAATTATAAAAAAAAAAAAAATAAAATAAATAAATTTAATTTCTTAAAATAAAGGAATTAAATCAAACTTAAGTATATTTATGTGAAAATCATATTTTAATCATATAATTTATTCAATCATCTTTAATAATTCAAAAAAAAAAAAAAAAAAAAAAAAAATTAATATACTTCTAAAATCATAAAAACCATTAACTTTTTATCATTATTATTATTATTATTATTATTATATCTTATAGTTTATCTAAATATAATATATATTTATATTAATTTTTTTTTTTTGAACATAATTAAATATAATAATAATAATTCTATTTTACAACATATTATTTAATATTAATATCTAAAAAAAAATTAAAAAAGAGCTTTAAAATACAGTATATTTATAATTTAAAGTATGTATATTAGTATATTAAATTAATAAATTTATAATATATAATGGCATAATATTCAATACTTTTATATATTTTATTCGTTTTAATTTTTTTTATTTAAGTTCTTTTATAAAAAAAAAAAAAAAAAAAAAAAAAAAAAAAAAAAAAACCAATAAAATAAAATTATATTATTGTTTATGGAATAGAGAATATACTCTAATTAAAATAAGCTTTTTTCAAATTAACTTGTATTAATAGAATATATATATTTAATTAAGAAATAAAAAAAATTTTTTTTTCTTTTTTGTTTCGTTTAAAATTTTTTCAAGAAGTAATTTTGAAAAATTTTAAAGATCTTCTTTTTTAAAAAAAAAAAAAAATACAGAATCTTTAAAAAATAAATCAAAATTAATAATTAAAACCTAAAAATTTTTAACTCTATAACATATAAAAAAATAAATATTTTTTTTTTTTTTTTTTTTTTTTTTGAAATGAGATTTACCATGTTTATTATAAATTTTTTATTTAAAAATTTAATGTAATAAACTTTTATACTTTTAAATTTTAGAATTTTTTTTTTTTTTTTTTTTTTTTTTGCTTATAATGAAATTTAGATACATATCTTCATTTATTATTATTAATAATAAATATATATAATATTGTTATTTACATTTATTCCATTAATTAATATAAAGGTCAATACAATAATAATTATTATATATTTCTTTTCAGTGAAAACACAAAATATTATAAATTTATTTATTAATATATTTTATCTTCCCGAACCATATAGTCATTAATATTAAAATTAAAATTAATTATATAGATTTGCTTTAAGAATCGATAATGCATTATTGACCTTCGATAATATTTCAGATCATTCATTTTATTATTGATTTTTTTTTTTATTGAATTTTCGAAAATTTTAAATAAAAATTTAATAAAAATTTAATAAAAATTTAATTAAAATTGATAAAGATAAAAAAATTTTTTTTTTTATTTTAATGTCAAAAAAATAAGTATATTTTCTTCAAATTATATATATAAGAAATTTTTTTTACTGATGTGCATATTTTACATATTTAATTTAAACTTCGGGAATTATTTAATAATTTTTATTTTATTATTATTATTATTTATTGTAGTAGTAATAGTAATAGTAGTAATAGTAGTAATATAATAGTAAAATAATAATAAATATTAATATATTAATATTTTTACAATAAAATAAAAAAAATATAATAGTATATTTTCCATATATATATAAAATAATAATAAACATTATTAGTATTTTTCATTTCAAATAAAAAAAATAGATTCTTCGCATTTAAAATTATAGCATATACGAAAATAAATAAATAATAATATTCTTTATTTTTAGACTTCGAACTTGACATCTTTTCGAAAAACATAAGAAACATTATTATGGAAGAATTAATTTTTATTTATTTTTTCTATTATAATTTTGTATTTTTTTTATTAAAAAAAAAAAAAAAAAAAAGGAAATTAATAGTAGCAATCAGTAAGACTTTAATATTATTTTGTTTTGTTTTGTTTTGTTTTTTGAGGAAATAGTTTTGTATATATAATTATTTTTTATCGTTTATTAAATATTAGATTTATATCTATCATATTATTATATTTTTATTTTAAGAAAATATATATATAATTAAATATAATGATATATTATTAAGTATGGTGTATATTTTATCAAATAAAATTTAATACAGATTATATAATCAGTGTTATTCTGTTCATAAATTTTTTTTTTATAAAGATTTTATATATACTATTAAATTTTTTTAATTATTTTTTTGACATTTAATAATATTCATTAAAAATTGAATTTTATAAAGCATCATTTTCTTTTGAAAAAAAAAAAAAAAATAAATTATTAGAAAATTATATTATGTAAAAAAAAGAAAACACAATTTTTTGTTTATAATTATCATTAAATATTCCAAAAAAAAATATAAATAAAGATACTTTTTTCTTTTTTTTTTTTTTTTTTTTTTTTTTTTTTTTTTTTTTTTATTCTTTATAGTCAACCTATATTACATTTTATATAATCAATATAATGTTTAATAATAAATTTAATAATTATAATAAAATGGATGATGAATATAATAATATTTCATCATTATTATTAAAAATGGAAATAGAAAAGAAGTTTTTTGACTTTATTTCATCCAATAATCCATTTTTAAACCATTACTATTATGATTATTATAGTAATAATAATAATAATTTATATCTTACAGAATTTCAAAATGCTATACTAAATAACAGGAATAATATTTATTCCTTTAATAATTATATAAATATTTTAGTCATTAGTATATAAAAAATAATTTTTTTTTTAAAAAACATTTTATAATTAAAAAAAAACAAAAACATAAAAAAATTAAATAATTAAAAACAAATTTATTCATAATAAATAAATCAAATAAATGATAAATAACTTAACAAAACTAATCTTAAATATTTTTATTACTAACTTTTCATATCTCCATCATTGATATTATGAATACTATATAATTAATAGAAATGAAGATTTAAAAAAAATTTATTTTTATTTTTTTCTTTTTTCAAAAATTGTTATTTAAATTTTTAATTTTTAAAGAATTATTTTATTATTAAAGATTATAAAATGACTAAAAAAAAAAAAAAACATATATTTTGATATTTTAAAAAAAAAAAAAAATATTTCATTTTAAAATATTTAATCCATGAAATCTTTGAATATAAAATGCAAAAAAAAAAAAAAAAAAAAAAAAAAGTGATTCAAAGGAATTCAAAGTATTAATATTAACTTTCTATATTTAATTGAGAATATTCAATGCTGTTAGTTGGCATAAGCAGAGCCTTTTTCCTGCTTAGTATTAATTTCAAAATTTATTTTCAATCACTTTAAAATATTATTGATTTTTGTGTAACCTTTTCAGAAGGAATTTTCTATTTTCTTTTTTTTTTTTTTTTTTTAATATATCTATTTCTATTTTAATATTTAAGTTTATATATATTAAATTAAATAACAATATATGCTTAATATATTTTAATATTAAATAAATGAATAAATGAATAAATAAATAAATAAATAAATAAATAAATAAATAAATATTTAATATAAAATTTTTTACTTTAATTTTTATTTTTATTTTTTTTTAAATAAAAAAAAAAAAAACATATAAAAATAATTATTATTATTATTATTATTATTATTATACCATAAACTTTAGATACCCGAAATCTTTTTATTTCAAAAACTAAATAAAATTATAAATAAACCTATAATTAATTTAAAATGTTTTTGTTGAAATTGAAATTTTTAATCTTTTTATTTTATAATGGTAATTTTTTATATATATTTTAAAAAGTATAATTCAGTTTTTTTTTTTATTTATATTTAGTAATTTTATTTTTATTTTTATATATAAAATCTATTTAAAAAAAAAAAAAAAAAAAAAAAAAAAATTATTTTTTACCCTTTTTTTTTTTCTGAAAAAAAGTTTACAATGTTTTGGGAGTAACTTCCTTCATTTCAAAAGGTCAACGTGCCGAACTATTTGAAATTATGGATAATGAGGTACCTGTATTTAGAATAAAATTACCAAAAAATGAAGTTTTTATGTTGAAGAGAGCTGCAAGTCATACACAATCATTGGACTTTTTTAATAATAAAATAAAAACAATAATAGAAACTATAAATAGTGAAAATTTCAATGAAATGTATCCAGAATATGATTTTAATGAAATATTACCAGAACTTCATATAAATACAAAAGGTTTTCCCAATATTGATTATACGAAATTTGTGGTTTCATTTAAGGACTATCTCAGCTTAACAGAAAATGAATATCAAACCAATGTTATTTTATTCAATATATTTAATAATAACCCTTATTTGAATCTAATAAAAGTTTTCTATACTCTTTCCAATTTAAATATGCCAACAAAATTAAATGAGGATATATGGGAATATATGATTGATTTCGGAGAGGGAAATGTATATGTTGATGAAGATGGTAATTATAAATTAATAGACTATGATAATATTCCTAATGAAAACTTTGATTCTAATGAAAATAAAAGTGGAGAAAATTCTATTGAAGACCTTAATAATCATAATATTATTAATTATAATGAGATTGATAATAATGAAAATAAAATTGAAAATTATGGAAATGATATTGACGGCAATAAATATATTGAAAATGAAATTAATAATATTGATAATGAATATGAAGATAATGAATATGATGACAATGAATATGATAACAATGAAATTGATAATGAGAATAATAATAATGAAAATGATGATAATGAAAATGGTGATGATGAAAATGATGATAATGAAAATGATGATAATGAAATTGATGATAAAAATGAAGATGAAGATGAAAAAACTTATAAGCGATTAACTGAATTCAAAACTAAAAATGGTACTTTGACTGTTAAATTCAAGAGGTAATAAATGTTTTAATAAAAAAAAATTGATAAAATATTTTAATTTTGATTATTTATATTATATTTATATATTATATTATTATTAATTATTATTGTAATTATATCATTATTATAATTTCTACACTATTATTTTATAATTAATATTATTATTGTTATTATCATCATTTAAATAAATTATTTTAAAAATTTTTATATTATTATATTTTTATTAATTTATAATATTTAATATACACATATATTTATATATACATTTCATTCAATCAATTTATTTTTATAAATATTTATATATGTATATTTATATTTATATATTTATATTTATATTTATATTTATATTTATATTTTATAATATATTTTTATTCATTATAATTATTATTATTATTACTTTATTATTTTTATTTTTATTTTCAAAATAATTAATGATAGACATAAGAAAACGTTTAAAAAAATTACATTTTCATTGAGTGGTCATTATTCACGTCGATTTTCAAAACCAAATTTTAATTTAAAAATTCGTGGAGGAGAAGAACTTTTTGGTCGTCGTCAATTCAAATTACGTGGTGATGCTTTGGATCCATCGGCTATGAGAACTAAATTAATGTGTGATATTCATAATAGATTAGGATTACCTTCAATTGCTGCAAATTATGCCCTCTTATATATAAATGATGAATTCATGGGATTATATATTTTAACGGATGCCTTTAAACAATCTTGGATTGAATATGTGTATGGAGAAAAGAATACTAGTTCCTTATATAAATGTGAATATTGTGATTTAACGTACGAAAAGAGACGTGGTTTTAAAAATGAAAATAAAGAAGCAACAGATAAAGATAAAAGAGAACTCTATCAATTTTTAAAGACCATGACTAAAGCCAAATCTGCAGCTGATGTGGCGTCTATATTTGATATCAATCAATTTTATAAAGAAATTAGCATTGAATTTTTAACCAATGGAATCGATCATTTCAAGAATTTTCATAATTATTTTATTTATAAAAATCCTCATAATCAAAAATGGATTTATCTTTCTTATGATTTTGACCTTGATTTTGGTTCAATAGAGGATACATTGAGTAAGATTGTCACCAGTAGTTTTGATAAATATTTAAAGAAACCTATCATTAAAAATTTAATTGCTAATAATTATTATGAATTTAGTGAGACATTGGAAGAAATTATCTTCAAAGTATTTAATCCAGCTATTTTATTTCCACATATTGATGAAATAAAATCTTTCATTAGACCTTATGTAAAAAAAGATAAAATTCCGAATTCTGATGGTAACTATCCTGGTAGAATTAATATCAAAGATAAAACCTTTTATACTATGGAACAATGGGAATCTTCAACAGAATTTGATGAATCTTTAATGGGATTGAAACAATATATTCTTTTAAGATATCGTTATATTTGTAAAGAATTTTGTATAAGATGTGATCCTGATTATTTTGATGGAAATGCTTCCTTTATTAATTATTAAAAAAAAAAATAAAAATAAAAATAAAAAATAAAAAAAAAAAAAAAAAATAAAATAAATAAATAAAGAAATAAAGAAATAATAAAGAAAAAATCATCAAACTTATTTTATAATCTATAATTTTTTTTTTTTTCATTTATTTTAATGAAAAATAGTTGAAATATCAAAAAGGCAAAAATAAAAAGAAAAAAAATTTTTTTTTTTTAAATAGGTACATTACCTATAATTATGATTCTTTTAATCAACAGGACCTTGAAAAATATGTTAATAAAAAAAAAAAGTGAAAAATGTTAAAAAGGTTTATCTGAAATTAGATGATTAGTTTTCGTAATTGCTTTCATTTAAATATATATATATATATACATATATATATATAGGTTTTATGTAGTAACCACTGTTTTGGGTGTA
>JACVTC010000182.1:167500-292098 GCA_016946835.1 Neocallimastix lanati (nom. inval.)
CCTTCATAGGCATCAAATAATGCGGTTTGACCACTTTTATTTTCTTTAGTTATATCGGCTCCATGGTCAATTAAATATTTGACTATAGCTTCATTTCCATCTTTACAGGCATAAAATAATACTGTTTTACCATCTTCATCTTCTTTATTTATATCCGCCCCATTCTTAATTAAATATGCTATGATCGCTTCATTTTCACTAAAGCATGCATCAAATAATGCGGTTTGACCACATTTGTCTTCTTTAGTTATATCGGCTCCATGTTTAACTAAATATTTGACTATAGCTTCATTTCCATCTTTACAGGCATAAAATAATACTGTTTTACCATCTTCATCTTCTTTATTTATATTCGCTCCATTCTTAATTAAATATGCTATGATCGCTTCATTTTCACTAAAGCATGCATCAAATAATGCGGTTTGACCACTTTTATTTTCTTTAGTTATATCGGCTCCATGGTCAACTAAATATTTGACTATAGCTTCATTTCCACGGTTACATGCCTTAAATAACGCCGTTTCACCATTTTTGGTTTCTTTATTTATATCTACGCCAAGTTCAATTAAATATTTCATCATATCTTCATTTCTATAGGTACAGGCATTACATAAGGGGGTTGCATTAAAATTGTCTTCCTTATTAATATCTGCACCATGTTCAATGAAATATTTAACTATATTTTTTCTTCCATTTTTACATGCTTCAAATAAAAGTGTTCTACCATATTCATCTTCTTTATTTATATCGGCTCCATGTTCAATTAAATATTTTACCATATTTTCATTTCCATCAATACATGTATAAAATAACGGCGTTTTACCATTTTTGTTTTCTATATTTATATCGGAACCATTCTCAATTAAACTTTCTATTACATCCTTTCTTCCATTTATACATGCATCAAAAAGGAGTGTTCTTCCATATTCGTATTGCTTAGTGACATCAGCACCAAGTTCAATTAATTTTATTACTATATTGTCATTTTTCATTTTGTATGAAACAAATAACGGTGTTTGTCCGTTTCTGTTTTCCTTATTGATACTGGCTCCATGTTCAATTAAATATTTTACTATAGTTTCATTATTACTACGACATGCATAAAATAAGGGTATTTCACCATTTTTATCTTCTTTATTTATATCGGCTCCATGTTCAACTAAATATTTTACTATAGTTTCATTATTACTGCGACATGCAAAAAATAAGGGTGTTTCACCATTTTTATTTTCTTTATTTAAATCTACGTCATGTTCAATTAAATATTTTACTATATTTTCATTTCCACTTTCACAGGCATAAAATACGGGCGTTTCACCATCGCTATTTTCTTTATTTAGATCTGTACCAAGTTCAACTAAATATTTTATTGTATTTTCATTTCCACCAAGACATGCATAATAAATTGGTGTTTCACCATTTTTATTTTCTTTATTTAGATCTACGTCGTGTTCAATTAAATATTTTACTATATTCTCATTTCCACTTTCACATGCATAAAAGAACGGTATTTCATTATATTCACTTTCTTTATTTATATCTACACCAAGTTCAACTAAATATTTTACGATATTTTCATTTCCACCAAGACATGCATAATAAAATGGAGTTTCACGATATTCATTTTCTTTATTTATATCTGTTCCAAGTTCAATTAAATATTTTACTATATTTTCATTTCCACTTTTACATGAATAAAATAATGGAGTTTCACCATATTCATTTTCTTTATTTATATCTACACCAAGTTCAACTAAATATTTTACTATTTTTTCATTTCCAAATTTACAGGCATAAAACAATGTGGTTTCACTATATTTACCTTCTTTATTTATATCTTCTCCATGTTCAATTAAATAATTTAAAATATTTTTATTATTATTTTTACAAGCGTATATTAAATACTTTATATTATTTTTTTTATCTTCTTCACTTATATTGTCATAATCATCTAATAAATCAAATTCACAATTTAAAATTCGATATTTTTCATTTGAAATTTGTTTACTTAAATTGGCTGGTGATATTGATATTTTATTTTTATATTGAAAAAGTAACCATTTAATAAAATCATTATCATAAAAAATAAAATGGTTAAAAATAATTTCTAACAATTCATTATTATTATTATCACCAGCTTTTATTAAACTTTTGATTAAAAAGGAGGATATATATAAATTATTGTTAAAATTTTCTATTATAAATTTCAATCGTTCAGAAGTAAGCAATCTTTTATTATAAATTTCTAATACAATATCCTTTTTATTATTATTATTATTATATTTATTATATTTACTAATTAAATTATTTATTTTATCAATATTTCGAGTGTCAATTGCTTCAACAAAGGAATCCAAATGAAATTCTTCTTTTATTTTTACTTTATTAATTGACTTTTTTAATTCACAAAAAAATTTCATTTTAAAAATTGAAATAATAACAAAAACTAATGAAGTAATTCTATTTTATTTAATTAAATTTTTTATTTTAAAAAATTATGAAATTTATTTTTTACTTTATAAAACTTAATTTAAACTTAATTTATAAAAATTTCTTTTTTTTTTTTTTTTTAATAAAAAAAAAAAAAAATTAAAAAACAATATTTCGATGATAAAACAATGATATATAAATAATTCTTTTTGTATTTCGGAAAATGCGGCTTTTAAATATTTTGATAAATAAATTAATAAATAAATTAATAAATAAATAATTTAAATAAGAATGTTAAATTAGGGTTAAAGTTTTTTTTTTTTTTCTTATTTTTTTTTATTTTTATTTTTATTATTCTTTTTATTTTTATTTTAAAAAAAATTATATAAATAAAAAAAAATTAAAATATTCTTGAAATCAATAAAAAGTATTTAAGCAATTAGTGTATATGTAAAATCATTATTACCCAAATTAATGTCATAAATGAATAAAAACAAAACCTAAAATCCTTAAAAATAATAGAATAAATTAAATGGACTTCTATTACCAGACAATATAGTTTAATCCAACCTATCATTATTAATGAAAAATAATGAAATTAACAGTAAAGGTATTAATCTCAACTACTCTGAGAATTTTTAATAGAATTGTAGAACTAACTTAAGCATTTATAATAATTGGAAAAAAAAAAAAAAATAGGGAGTGTTGCATTTCGTAACATTACCTTTCGGACCGTGGCTTTTAAGTTTTAATTTGGAATTTAACGCCCCATATCTTTTTCTTTTTTGAATGATTGCAAATGAATAAATAAATAAAAATAGAAATAAAAATAGAAATAAATGAAAATGGGTTAATTTTTTTTTTTATTTTTATTTTTATTTTTTTTTTTTTTTTTTTTTTAATTTTAAACCTCAAAAAAAAAAAAAAAATTTCTCATAAATACATTATTTATAATAAATATATATTATTATTTTAACAAAAAAAAAAAATATTAAAATATGTCTATATAATTAGATATTATTATATATTTCATTATTTTAAAAATTGAATATTATTAAATATTATTTTATTATTTTAACAAAAAATATTAAAATATATCTTAAATACTAAAATATAAATGTTATTTTATTATTATAAATGTTATTATATATTTTATTATATATTTTTATATTTTGTTTGTATTTTAGCAAACAATACTAAAGTATCTTTAAAATTAAATATTATTATATATTATTGTAATAAAAGATATTAAAGTTTTTTTTTTATTAAATATTATTAAATATTTTTTCATTATTTTATTATTTATTAAAAATGGGGGTGGTGCGTTTCGGAATGTGGCTTTAAATATTTTTACATAAATTTTCATTTCGGAATGTGGCTTATATTATTTTTTTTATAAATTTTTATTTATGAATATAATATTTAAATATTAAAATAAAATGGCACATATAATTTCTTTGAAAAAATAATTATTAAAAATATTTAAAATGTGATATATTTCAAAAAAAATAATGATTTACATTCGCCATATTCTGAAAATTTTTATTTATTTATTAATTTATTCATTTAATTATTTAATAATAATATTTAATAATATTTCTTTTTATACTATTTTCTAATTATAAAGTTTGTTTATTATATGGAAATATAATAATTTACATTAATTTAAAATACTGTAAAAATTATAATAAAATTCATGTTAATATATATGAATATGCTATATCATTTATTTATTATATAATTTATTTGTTGCTAAATTCAGTTTTTATATTAATTTCATATCAATATCTTATTTATTTTATTTTATCATATTATATATTATTATTTCACTGCATATTTATTTTATTTTATTTTATTTTATTTTATTTCGATTGATACTTGCAATTTATTATAATTCACATATTTATTTTATTTTATTAGTACTTGTATTTTTATTATAATTCAAATATTTATTTTGTTTTATTTTATTTTATTTTTATTAATACTTGTATTTTTATTATAATTCAAATAATTTTTTTATTTTATTTTATTTTATTTTATTTTATTTTATTTTTATTAATACTTTATTCCTTTATATTACTTCACTATTTTATTTATTTATTTTATTTTATTTTATTTTATTTTATTTTATTTTATTTTATTTTATTTTATTTTATTTTATTTTATTTTATTTTATTTTATTTTATTTTATTTTATTTTATTTTATTTTATTTTATTTTATTTTATTTTATTTTATTTTATTTTATTTTATTTTATTTTATTTTATTTTATTTTATTTTATTTTATTTTATTTTATTTTATTTTATTTTATTTTATTTTATTTTATTTTATTTTATTTTATTTTATTTTATTTTATTTTATTTTATTTTATTTTATTTTATTTTATTTTATTTTATTTTATTTTATTTTTATTAATACTTTATTCTTTAATATTACTTCACTATTTATTTTATTTTATTTTATTTTTATTAATACTTTATTCTTTAATATTACTTCACTATTTTATTTTATTTTATTTTATTTTATTTTATTTTATTTTATTTTATTTTATTTTATTTTATTTTATTTTATTTTATTTTATTTTATTTTCTTTTATTTTATTTTATTTTATTTTATTTTTATTAATACTTTATTCTTTAATATTACTTCACTATTTATTTTATTTTATTTTATTTTTATTAATACTTTATTCTTTAATATTACTTCACTATTTATTTTATTTTATTTCTTTTATTTTATTTTATTTTATTTTATTTTATTTTATTTTATTTCTTTTATTTTATTTTATTTTATTTTATTTTATTTTATTTTATTTTATTTTATTTTATTTTATTCAATCTGTACTTCATATTTATATTTCAACTATTTATTTTATTTTATTCATTCTGTATTTCATATTTATATTTCAACTATTTATTTTATTTTATTCAATCTGTACTTTATATTTATATTTCAACTATTAATTTTATTTTATTCATCCTGTACTTTATATTTATATTTCAACTATTTATTTTATTTTATTCAATCTGTACTTCATATTTTTATTTCAACTATTTATTTTATTTTATTTTATTCAATCTGTACTTTATATTTATATTTCAACTATTAATTTTATTTTATTCATCCTGTACTTTATATTTATATTTCAACTATTTATTTTATTTTATTCATTCTGTACTTCATATTTATATTTCAACTATTTATTTTATTTTATTCAATCTGTACTTTATATTTATATTTCAACTATTTATTTTATTTTATTCATTCTGTACTTCATATTTATATTTCAACTATTTATTTTATTTTATTCAATCTGTACTTCATATTTATATTTCAACTATTTATTTTATTTTATTCATCCTGTACTTTATATTTATATTTCAACTATTTATTTTATTTTATTCATTCTGTACTTCATATTTATATTTCAACTATTTATTTTATTTTATTCAATCTGTACTTCATATTTATATTTCAACTATTTATTTTATTTTATTCATCCTGTACTTTATATTTATATTTCAACTATTTATTTTATTTTATTCATTCTGTACTTCATATTTATATTTCAACTATTTATTTTATTTTATTCAATCTGTACTTTATATTTATATTTCAACTATATATTTTATTTTATTTTATTCAATCTGTACTTCATATTTATATTTCAACTATTTATTTTATTTTATTCATTCTGTATTTCATATTTATATTTCAACTATTTATTTTATTTTATTCATTCTGTACTTCATATTTATATTTCAACTATTTATTTTATTTTATTCAATCTGTACTTTATATTTATATTTCAACTATATATTTTATTTTATTTTATTCAATCTGTACTTCATATTTATATTTCAACTATTTATTTTATTTTATTCATTCTGTATTTCATATTTATATTTCAACTATTTATTTTATTTTATTCAATCTGTACTTTATATTTATATTTCAACTATTAATTTTATTTTATTCATCCTGTACTTTATATTTATATTTCAACTATTTATTTTATTTTATTCAATCTGTACTTTATATTTATATTTCAACTATATATTTTATTTTATTTTATTCAATCTGTACTTAATATTTATATTCTACTATTTATTCTATTTTATTTTATTTTATTTTATTTTATTTTATTCAATCTGTACTTTATATTCATATTTCAACTATTTATTTTATTTTATTTTATTCAATCTGTACTTTATATTTATATTTCAACTATTTATTTTATTTTATTCATTCTGTACTTCATATTTATATTTCAACTATTTATTTTATTTTATTCAATCTGTACTTTATATTTATATTTCAACTATATATTTTATTTTATTTTATTCAATCTGTACTTCATATTTATATTTCAACTATTTATTTTATTTTATTCATTCTGTATTTCATATTTATATTTCAACTATTTATTTTATTTTATTCAATTTGTACTTTATATTTATATTTCAACTATTTATTTTATTTTATTTTATTTTATATACTTATACTTCTATATTATTACATTCTATATTTTTTTCATTTTATTTTTAAATATTCTTTTTAAAATTCTTATTTCCTTTTTAATATTTTTTTATCTAATATTTTAAATAAATTTTATATAATACGAAAATCTTTTTTACTCAGGAGCATTATATTTAACTTGATAAGGAAAGATTATTTGAAAATTTAATTATAAATATTAAATTAAAACTTTTTTTAGTAATAGTAATAATAACAGTAACATTTTTAAACATAAATTTCTATTAAATAATAAATAAATTATTTTAGATATTTATATTATACAAATCTAATAAACTAACAAAAAGAGCATTACTATTTTTACAAATAGTAAAGTTTTTTTAGAAAGCCTGATAGAAATAATTTAAAATATTAATTATTTTCTTTTATAAGTATTATAATACTTAAATATCATTATATATATTTAAAATGTATATTTGAATATTTATTAAAAATATGAAATATACATTAAATATATTTTTAAAAAATATATTAATTTAATAATTGGTTTATTTTATAAAAATTATTTATTTATTTATTAATTTTCTACAATATAAAATAAAAATAATGCGAAATGCAATACATTCATATTTTTAATATTTTATAATACTAATATATAATAATAAAGACATCTTTTAATTTTATTTAATAATATTTAATTAAGTAAAAAATATTTAAAATAAATTTATAAAAAAAATTTTTTTTTAATATTTTTAAGCTAACCCTATCAATAAATATTAAATTAATTTCAATGTTGAATTTCTTATTAAATAAAAAAATTTAATTTTCAATTAATCGTAATTATGATTTTGAAAGGATTTTAATAATTATTTCTATTTTGTTTTATTAAAATTAATGATTTCATTATTCAATCTAATTAAACAATTAAACCAATTTTCGATGATATCATTTTTACTACATCCAATATTTTTTAATTCGGCTTCCATATTTTTATAATATTCAACAAAAATATTAATGTCATCGACCCTTTCTGATATTCTGCTCTTTTTTCTCCAAATTCCTTTAATTCTCATATGATAATCATAGTAAGATTTGGATTATTCAAATTGTATTGTATATATTAATTTATAAAATGAAGGCTTTTTTACAAATAAATTTTTTAAATAACTGTTATAAGATTCTGAAGCATTATTTGTTATGTGGTCTATATTATTGTAATAATTCCAATATTTTATATTATAGATATTTAGAAATGTTTTCTCAAAATAATCTAAAAAATTCAAAAATTGGGAACAGGTAGATTTATATCTCATGCATGTATTTTTAATTTTATTAAAAATATCAGGTATGTATTCAATATTAATAAAACATAAATTAGAAATCGCTTTATAATAAGTATTTAAAATATTATGATCTTTCACTTCCTTGTAACATAATTTATTTTTTTTTGTCATTAATAATCTTTTATAATGCCAAAAACAATATTTAATATTTATATTGGGAAAAATATTTTCCACCGCATTAGATATTCCTTTTTCAAAATCACAATGAAAAATTTTTTCTGAGAAATTAATATTTGCATTATATTTAATTATATATTTTTTTATTTCATTAAATAATATTTCGTAAGCTGTTTGTTCTTTGTTTTTTAATATTGACATGGAAGTAGTGTAAAAACAATTTAATTCTGTAACATAAGTTCTGGTAATGAATACTTGATAACTATTAGTTGGAGCTATTAAAAATGTACCATCAGCAAATATATGTTTATTCTCCATAAATAATTTTGCTTGGAATGGTGATTGAAAAATTATTATATTAGAATATTTGAATATCATAAAGTATTCACCTCTTATTGTTTTATAATATTCAGATACATTAGGAACTTCATCAAATGTTTTTACATTAGGAAATAATTGTTTGTTTTTATATCTTGTTATTTGGGATTTAATTGTTTTATATTCAGGGCATATATATCCTATTTCTTGAGAAATTTTATCAAATATGCGTTTTGATTTTATATCAGAAGGAATCAAACTTTTTTTTATTTCATCTTTAATTTTATGTTTTATTAATGATTTGGATGCATTAATTTCATTACCAGGATGATTATGTGAAGAATCATAATTTAAAACCTCTTTATTATCATTTAAAATAATAAAAGACTTACATTTATTTAATGTTTTATATTCTGTACATCTATATATTTTTGTATTATCTTTTTTTAATTTTGAAAAATTATATTTAAATTTTCGATCTATAATTATTTGCTCTTTTCCTCGATTTGTTTCACTTATATCAATTTTTAGATTTCCCTCCATCAAAATTTTTAATATAAATATTAATAAATATGAAAATATTTATTTTTTATTTTTTATTTAATATGTATTTTCAATTTTTTTTAAAAATTACAATTATAAATATAAAAATATTTTATTTTATTTCAAGAAAATTATTAAAAAAATATTTATCTTTTTTTTTTTATTTTATTTTTTCATTATAAAATAAAATATTTATTTAATTATTATTTATTTATATAATAAAAAATTACAGTTATAAATATAAATAAATATGAAAATATTTTATTTTATTTCAAGAAAATTACTAATAAAATATTTTATTTCAAGAAAATTACTAAAAAAATATTTATCTTTTCTTTTTTTTATTTTATTTTTTCATTATAAAATAAAATATTTATTTAATTATTATTTATTTATATAATAAAAAATTACAGTTATAAATATAAATAAATATGAAAATATTTTATTTTATTTCAAGAAAATTACTAATAAAATATTTTATTTCAAGAAAATTACTAAAAAAATATTTATCTTTTCTTTTTTTTATTTTATTTTTTTATTATAAAAAAAAATATTTATTTAATTATTATTTATTTATTTATTTATTTATATAATAAAAAATTACAGTAATAAATATAAATAAAAATGAAAATATTTTATTTTATTTTTTTTGTATTTTATTTTTTTAATCTTTTTTATTTTTTTTATTTTTTTTTTATTTTTAATTTTTTTTATTTTTTTATTTTTTTTATTTTTTTATTTTTTTATTTTTTTTATTTTTTTATTTTTTTATATTTTTATTTTTTATTATCAAATATATATTAAATTATGAAATTATTATAAAATAAAATATTTATTTAATTATTATTTAATTATTTATTTATATAAAAAATTTTATATATAATACGCCATCTCAAAAAGCATGTGGCTTATATCTATTCACGTGCGGTTCCGAAACGCGCTCTCCCCATTAAAAATTATTTAAGTCACACTTACATCAACGGTTTTTTAAATTACGCCGCATTTCATTTAAAGCCACGTTCCAAGATGCAACATTCCGAAATGTAACGTC
This sequence comes from Neocallimastix lanati (nom. inval.), assembly GCA_016946835.1. Classification (NCBI taxonomy): domain Eukaryota; kingdom Fungi; phylum Neocallimastigomycota; class Neocallimastigomycetes; order Neocallimastigales; family Neocallimastigaceae; genus Neocallimastix; species Neocallimastix lanati (nom. inval.). The sequence continues at coordinate 177,779 of JACVTC010000182.1, forward strand.
AAGAAATGAACCACATTCGAAAAAACAACCTGGGGGATCGTGAATTTCGTGGGTTTCTTAATGTGGCTTATAATTATTTTAAAATAAAGCCATACATTTTAAGATATATAACCATAAATAAATAAATATATAATAATTAATTATTAATTACAAGCCATATACGAAAACACGCCACATTGCGAAACGCACTAGATTCCATGTTATGAATCTAGTGCAGCCTTTATATACTCACTATTCTTAATGACTTCTCACGCTATGAATAGGTTCTTTTTTCTTATCAATAAGTTTCATACATGGTTCATCCAATTGCATTAAAATATTATTTTTATTTAATTTTTTTTTATTGCTTTATTTGCTAATTTTGTTTTAATGTTTAAAAAAATATTAAAAATTAACTATTTAAAATATATAAAAAAAAATTTTTTTGAATATTTAATTAATATATTTTACAAATTTCTATTTATTTATTTATTTATTTATTTATTTCTTTCTTTCTTATTTTTTTAAAAAAAAAAAAAAAAAAAAAAAAAAGAAAAAAAAAAAATTTAAATTTATGAAATCACATTTTAAAAAGTCTTTTTAATAAATTTACACAATGATAAATAAAATAATAATATGTCAAAATATTATAAAAAATTTATTTTTTATAATTTTAATTATTTATTTTATTTTATTTTATTTTTTATTGAAAAAATGGCTTTATATCTCTTTTTTATATATTGTTATTTACATTTTATTTTAAATTTTACTTTAAAATGAATTTTTAATTATTATGCATATATTATACCATATATATATATATATATATATATTTCATAAAGAAATTATTTTTTTCATTAAATATTTTATATTATTATGATTTTATTACTTTTCTCTTATTATTATCTTCTTTTCATTTCTTTTTTTGGCACAATCTGATTTCTTAGAAAACAACTAAACTTTATTTTTGAATATTTCGTTTTATCAGTGAGTTCTTTCATTTTTATCTTTTCTCATAATTATTTTGTTATGAAATCTATATATTATTTCATCTTTTTCTTCGCTATTATCATCAATTTTCATATTCTCAACTATATCTTTTATGATTAATTTTAGTCCAGCTCTGTTAATATCAATTTTTGAAACTGAATCTTCTTCAGAACGCTTTGGAGTTGGGTGAGCACCAACAAAGAGAACTAAGCATACAGCAAATACAATAATAGTACAAATTTTCATTTTGAAAAATAATATAATAAATTTTTATAGTTGCTAGATCTTTGTTTATTAAAAAAAAAAAATTAAATATATATTTTTAATGATATTAAAAATTTAAAACATTCACATTCTTTTTTTTTTTTTTTTATTTTTTTTATTTTTTTTTTTCTTTTGAATAAAAATTTGGATTACCAAAAAAAATCATAATTATAATATAATAAAATTATTATTAATGTAGTTATAATTATTATTATTTGAATTAAGTTTTTTCATTAATTAATTATTCCCTTAAAATTATCCAGTAATTCAATATTTATTGAATTATTGATAATCTTAAATTAAAAAGATAATAATTATAATTAATTATATATTAAAGTTACATATGATACATTAAATGTTTCATATGAACTTTAAATATTAATTAATAATAATAACCGAAAAAAAAAATTTTTTTTTTATAGTATTTAAAATTTAATTAACAATTATTACTTAATAGTTTTAATAGTAATTAAAAATTTTGATTCTAAAGACAAAAATAAACTTCACAGCATTTATACATGATTTAACCCAATTAAAAAAACCATCACAAAAGAAATAATTATATAAAACTATTTTTTTTTTTTAAAAAAAAAAAAAAAAAAAAAAAAACAATAATATAAATTTAAGAAGACGTAATTAATAAATATTTTTTAGTTATAAATTTATATGATGATAATATAAACATTTTATATAAAAAAATATATTAATATTTATTTTTTATAAAAAATTTATTTTTTTTATTAAAATAATTAAATTTATATTTTATTTCTTTGTTTTTTATAATTTTGTAATTAAATATGATTTTATTAATCTTCTTTTTTATTTTTATCTTATTATCACTGTTTCTTTAGGTACTACTAGATTATTTAAAATGAGGCTAAATTTTTATTTTTGGATACTCTTTTTGGTCCTTTTTTTACCAACTTTTTTGCTTTTTTCCCTTAATTACTTTTATAAATTCTCTACGAATTAATACATCTTTTTCTTCATTACTATTATCTATTTCTATGTTTTTAGGCAAACTTTTTATAATTAGTTTTAGTTCATCATTGTTAATTCCAACTTTTGAAACAGTATCTTCATTCGAAGGTTCTGGAGTCGGGCGAGTAATAACAAAGGGAACTAATTTTCTTTATGACAAATAATTTATTTAATAGAATGTTTATGTTTTTTTTTTTTTATTTAAAACCTTTTTTTTTTTTTTTAAATTTTATGAAATAATGAAATAATACCATATAAATAATTTTATTAAATTATTTATTATTAATATTAAATATTATTTATTTTTTAATGAAATTTTATTATGTTATTATTAATATACTTGATTTTTAATGAAATAAATCTTAAATTATATTTTATTTTTAATAAATTACTAAAATTCAAAAAAGATATATATAATTATTTTTTTATTTAAAATATAATAATTATAATTAATTATAATTTAAAGCTCATAAATAAAAATAATAATAATAAAATCCAAATTTTAGTCATATATAATAATTATAAAATAATAATAATAATAATAATAATAATAATAATAATAATAATAATTGCAAGTAATAAAAATTAACAAATATAATATTTGAATTTATATTGTTAATTATAAATATATGTATATATATGAAAAATGATAAATTTTTTTTGGACAATTTTATATTCAATATTAATAATTTATTATTATGGATAACTTTTATGTAAAGTGTGATAAAATTAAATTTTAAATATTTTCCAGTCATTATGATTTAATGGTATTTAATTAAATTTTATTATTAATTATTATTTATTTATTTATTTTTTTTATATTTCAATTTCAATTTTTAAATCTAATAAAAGGTATGATAAATATTTTTTATTATTAAATTAAGTAAAGATATAAAATTATTTTAATATAGCATAAATTTTATATTTATAATTTTTTTTTTTTTATTTATTTTTATTATATTTTCTATTTTTATTAATTCTTTATTATTTTATATTATATTTTTTTTATATTTTTAATATAAATAATTTAATATTTTATTTTTATGTTTTTATATAATACTTACTATAATTTATTTTTCAATTCTATATAATTTTTTACTTTTTTTAAATAAAAGAAATGAAGAAAAATAGATATTTAGGTATTAAATATTTTTATATATATTATATCCTATATATATATTTTTTTAAAAAGAAAAAAAAATTTTTTTTTCATTAAATATTTTATATTATTATGATTTTATTACTTTTCTCTTATTATTATCTTCTTTTCATTTCTTTTTTTTGGCACAATTAAATTTCTTAGAAAGCAACTAAACTTTATATTTGAATATTCTTTTTTGTTTGGAAATACTTTCATTTCTACCTTTTCTCATAATTACTTTATCATGAAATCTATATATTATTTCATCTTTTTCATCATTCTTATCATCGATTTCCATATTTTCAACTATATCTTTTATGATTAATTTTAGTCCAGCTCTGTTAATATCAATTTTTGAAATTGAATCTTCTTCAGAACGCTTTGGAGTTGGGTGAGCACCAACATAGAGAGCTAAGCATACAGCAAATACAATAATAGTACTAATTTTCATTTTGAAAAATAATAATAAATTTTTATAGTTGCTAGATCTTTGTTTATTAAAAAAAATTAAATTTTTATTTTTAATGATATTAAAATTTAAAACATTCTTTTTATTTTTATTTTTTTATTTTTTTATTTTTTTATTTTTATTTTTATTTTTATTTTTTCTTTTTTTTTTTTTTTTTGAATAAAGATTTTGGATTACCAAAAAAAATCATAATTATAATATAATAAAATTATTATTAATGTAGTTATAATTATTATTGTTAATTATTATAATTAAAATTAAAATAATTATTATTATTTGAATTAAGTATTTTCATTAATAAATAATTCTTTAAAATTATCCAGTAATTCAATATTTATTGAATTATTAATAATCTTTAGTTAAAAAGATAATAATTATAATTAATTATATATTAAAGTTCATATGAAACATTATAATGTTTATAATTAATATCAATAAAAAAAATTTTTTATTTATATTATAAATTTTAATTTTTAATTATAATTGAAAGTTTAAATTTTAATTTTATATATCACACAAGTTGGTTCTAAAGACAAATAATTACTTCACAGTATATATGATTTATACATATAAAGTTCGATATTTTATTTAACCCTACCAAAAATCATTCGAAAAAAATATTAGAATTAAATTTAAAAAAAAAAAAATTATATTTAATTACTAAATTTTGTAAAACTGATAAATTATAAATTTATAGAATGATAAATATTTTGATAAAATTTATTTATTATTATGATTTTTTTTTAAAAGAAAATTAAATACACTTTATATATATTAAAATTATTTTAAAATTGATTTTTCTTATTTTTTTCATTTTTAATATTTGTTTAATTAAATATTTTATTTTTTTTTTTTTATTATTAAAATAATGCAATAAATAACTTATTATTTTATTTCTATAAATCTCTATAATATTTATTTTATTTTATTTTTTAATTCATTTTTTTTTTAAATATTATTTTATATACAAAAAAATAAAGTAATATAATAAAAAAAAAGTTTTACAATATATTATTTATATATAAATATATATTTTTTAAAAAGAAATTATTTTTTTATAATATATTTAATAATTATGATAATTATGATTTAACTATAATTTTTCATATTGTTATCTTCCTTTCATTGTTTTTTTTTTTTTTTTTTTTTTTTAGGCGCTATCAGATTATTTAGAAAGAGACTAATTTTTTTATTTTGGATACTCCTTTTGGTCCTTTTTTACCAACTTATTTACCTATATTTTTACCTACTTTTTTACGTGCATCTTCACCTACTTTTTTTAATGCTTTAGGCATTAACTTATCCTTTTCTTCATTAGAATTATCTATTTTTGTATTTTCAGGTAAACTTTTAATAATGGGTTTTAGTTCTTCTTAGTTAATTCCAACTTTTGAAACAGCATATTCATTCGAAAGTTCTGGGGTTGGGCGAGCACTAACAAAGAGAGCTAAGCAAACAGCAAAGGCAATAAAAGTACTAATTTTCATGTTGATATATATTTTATTTAATAGAACGTTTATATATTTTTTAGATTTTTGTTTATTAAAAAAAAAAAATTGAAATAATATATGTGTTTATACATTATAATATTGATTTGAAATACAAATATTTGCTATATATAATTTAACATTATAAACAATCTTTAAAATTACCATTAAAATAATTTTAAAATAAATTAAAAATATATAAATATATAAATTTATATAATTAATAATTTTTAGAATGATAAAATATTTAAATTTTTTTTTTTTATAATTTTTGTTTTTTTTAAAAAACAATTTTTAAATTAATCAATTTTTTTTTAAATTTTAAATCATATTTTATTTTTGATAAGAGTCAGGAATTTGTAGTTTATAGTTATGTCAATTTTATAATTATAATTTATTATATAGAGTTACTAGCGTTTAATTATTCTAAATTATATACTTTTATATTAATACATTTTGGCTTATTCAATGGTTATATTATAATATGTTTAAATGCATTTTAGATATAATCCACGTATTCTAACAATTTTAATAATATTTAAAATATAATATATATATTTATTTTTATTCTATTTTTAGAAGAAATTATCACATTATCAAATTTTTTTTTTTTTTTTTTTGACTTAGAGATATCTTTAACGAATAAATATTTTTTCTAATAAATTTTTTCTTATGAATTAAGAAAATTAAATATAATAAAAACCTTTTAATATTAAAATATTATTATATATAAATTATTTTATATTTTATTTTTATTTCTATTTTTTATATATAACATTTATTACATTGATTTTATAATTTTATTTAATTAATATAAAAAATTAAGGAGATAAACAAAAATAAAAATTTAGGTTTAATATTAAATATATATATATATATTTTTTTTTAAAAAAAAAAAATTTGATTCATTTCATATTTTATTATTAATGATTTTATTATATTTCTTTCTTATTTATATCTTATTTTCATTCTTTTTTTTTTTGGCACACTACTAGATTATTTAGAAAGAGGCTAAATTTTTATTTTTGGATACTCTATGTGGTCCTTTTTTACGTACATCTTTTCCTACTTTTTTGCGTACATCTTTTCCTACTTTTTTATGTACATTTTTTCCTACTTTTTTATGTACATTTTTACCACCTTTTTTTAATGATCTACTGAATAATTCATTCTTTTCTTCATTAAAATTATCTATTCTTGTGTTTTCAGGTAAACTTCTTATAATTGGTTGTAGTTTATCAACTTTTGAAACAGCATCTTCATTCAAAGGTTCTGGGGTTGGGTGAGCACTAACGAAGAGAGCTAAGCAAGCAGCATAGGTGATAAAAGTACTAATTTTCATTTTGATAAATAATTTATTTAATAAAACGTTTATATATTTTTTAGATTTTTGTTTTTTAAATTATTAAAATAAGATATATAATTAATGATATTTAAATCTTAAACTTTTTTTCCTCTTTTATATTTTTTTTTTAAAATTTTTTTTATTAATTATCAAAAAAAAATAATAATCATATATATTAATAATTTAATTATTAATTATTGTTAATTATTATTTTTTTTAATTGTATTTTTTTAATATTGTTGTCGTTATTATTATTATTAATTTTTTATTTTAATTATTATTATTATTTTCATTATTATTATTTCATTAAATTAAATTTTATAATTAATTATAAATTCCTTAAATTTATCAATTAATTATATTTTTGTGGAATTAATTAATGAATAATTCAATATTAAAAAAATAATTATTATAATTATAATAATTATAAATTAAAATTCATTGACTAAACATCATATATTTAAAATCAAATTGTAATTATTATAATAAAAATAAATAATTTTATTATACTTAATAATTTTATTAAAAATTATTATTGATTGTTTTAATGGTATTTGTATATCATAAATATTGATTTCAAGTACAAATATTTACTTTACTTCGCAGCATCTATATAATTTACTATTATAAACAATCTTAAAACTTACATTTATAATAATTTTAAAATAAATAAAAAAATATTTAAATATATAAATTTATATATAAATTATTAATTTACAGAATGATAAAATATTTATATAAACTTTAATTTTTATTATTTTTTATTTTATTTTTTTTTTTTTTAATAAAAATTATTAAATTTTTTTAATATTTAAATCAAATAAATTTTTATTTTAATACTATCTAAAATATTAATATATATATTTATTTTTATTCTATCTTTTGAAGAAACTATCACATTTTCAAATTCATTCAAATCTTATTAAAATTATAATTATTACTTTTTTATTTTAATAAATTTAATATATAAATATAATAAAATCAATTTAGTATAAAAATATATTTATAAAAAATTTATAATTTATATTATATATATAAATTATATATATATTTTTATTTAATTACGTAATTTTATATTTTACTTCTATTTTTTATTTAATATCTATTTTTTATTTAATATTTATTACATTATATTTTGTAATTCTATTTAATTAATTATTTTTAAAAATTAAAGAAACAAAGAATAATAAAATTTTATTTTTTTAAAAATTATATTTTAATTGATTATTTAATTTTTTCTTTTTTAAAAAAATATATGGTTTAACTAAATATTTTATAATTAATTATGGTTTTATTATTTTTATTTATATTTTTATATTATTCGAATTTTTTTTTAGGCACAATTAGATTATTTAGAGAGAAAGGCTGAATTTTTATTTTTAGATACTCTTTTTGGTCCTTTTTTATTTATTTTTCTAAGTACATGTTTACTTACTTTTTTGCCTTTTCTCTTAATTACTTTTTTTAATGCTCTACACATTAATACATCCTTTTCTTTATTGGTATTATCTATTTTTTTATTTTCAGGTAAACTTCTTATAATTGGTTGTAGTTTATCTTCGCTAATTTTAACTTTTGAAACAGCATCTTCATTTGAAGGTTCCGGGTTGGGTGAGCACCAACTAAGAAAGTTAAGCAAACAGTAAAGGCAATAAAAGTACTAATTTTCATGTTGATATATATTTTATTTAATAGAACGTTTATATATTTTTTAGATTTTTGTTTATTAAAAAAAAAAAAATTGAAATAATATATGTGTTTATACATTATAATATTGATTTGAAATACAAATATTTGCTATATATAATTTAACATTATAAACAATCTTTAAAATTACCATTAAAATAATTTTAAAATAAATTAAAAATATATAAATATATAAATTTATATAATTAATAATTTTTAGAATGATAAAATATTTAAATTTTTTTTTTTTATAATTTTTGTTTTTTTTAAAAAACAATTTTTAAATTAATCAATTTTTTTTTAAATTTTAAATCATATTTTATTTTTGATAAGAGTCAGGAATTTGTAGTTTATAGTTATGTCAATTTTATAATTATAATTTATTATATAGAGTTACTAGCGTTTAATTATTCTAAATTATATACTTTTATATTAATACATTTTGGCTTATTCAATGGTTATATTATAATATGTTTAAATGCATTTTAGATATAATCCACGTATTCTAACAATTTTAATAATATTTAAAATATAATATATATATTTATTTTTATTCTATTTTTAGAAGAAATTATCACATTTTCAAATTTTTTTTTTTTTTTTGACTTATAGATATCTTTAACGAATAAATATTTTTTCTAATAAATTTTTTCTTATGAATTAAGAAAATTAAATATAATAAAAACCTTTTAATATTAAAATATTATTATATATAAATTATTTTATATTTTATTTTTATTTCTATTTTTTATATATAACATTAATTACATTGATTTTATAATTTTATTTAATTAATATAAAAAATTAAGGAGATAAACAAAAATAAAAATTTAGGTTTAATATTAAATATATATATATATTTTTTTTTTAAAAAAAAAAAATTTGATTCATTTCATATTTTATTATTAATGATTTTATTATATTTCTTTCTTATTTATATCTTATTTTCATTCTTTTTTTTTTGGCACACTACTAGATTATTTAGAAAGAGGCTAAATTTTTATTTTTGGATACTCTATGTGGTCCTTTTTTACGTACATCTTTTCCTACTTTTTTGCGTACATCTTTTCCTACTTTTTTATGTACATTTTTTCCTACTTTTTTATGTACATTTTTACCACCTTTTTTTAATGATCTACTGAATAATTCATTCTTTTCTTCATTAAAATTATCTATTCTTGTGTTTTCAGGTAAACTTCTTATAATTGGTTGTAGTTTATCAACTTTTGAAACAGCATCTTCATTCAAAGGTTCTGGGGTTGGGTGAGCACTAACGAAGAGAGCTAAGCAAGCAGCATAGGTAATAAAAGTACTAATTTTCATTTTGATAAATAATTTATTTAATAAAACGTTTATATATTTTTTAGATTTTTGTTTTTTAAATTATTAAAATAAGATATATAATTAATGATATTTAAATCTTAAACTTTTTTTCCTCTTTTATATTTTTTTTTTAAAATTTTTTTTATTAATTATCAAAAAAAAATAATAATCATATATATTAATAATTTAATTATTAATTATTGTTAATTATTATTTTTTTTAATTGTATTTTTTTAATATTGTTGTTGTTATTATTATTATTAATTTTTTATTTTAATTATTATTATTATTTTCATTATTATTATTTCATTAAATTAAATTTTATAATTAATTATAAATTCCTTAAATTTATCAATTAATTATATTTTTGTGGAATTAATTAATGAATAATTCAATATTAAAAAAATAATTATTATAATTATAATAATTATAAATTAAAATTCATTGACTGAACATCATATATTTAAAATCAAATTGTAATTATTATAATAAAAAAAAATAATTTTATTATACTTAATAATTTTATTAAAAATTATTATTGATTGTTTTAATGGTATTTGTATATCATAAATATTGATTTCAAGTACAAATATTTACTTCGCAGCATCTATATAATTTACTATTATAAACAATCTTAAAACTTACATTTATAATAATTTTAAAATAAATAAAAAAATATTTAAATATATAAATTTATATATAAATTATTAATTTACAGAATGATAAAATATTTATATAAACTTTAATTTTTATTATTTTTTATTTTATTTTTTTTTTTTTTTAATAAAAATTATTAAATTTTTTTAATATTTAAATCAAATAAATTTTTATTTTAATACTATCTAAAATATTAATATATATATTTATTTTTATTCTATCTTTTGAAGAAACTATCACATTTTCAAATTCATTCAAATCTTATTAAAATTATAATTATTACTTTTTTATTTTAATAAATTTAATATATAAAGATAATAAAATCAATTTAGTATAAAAATATATTTATAAAAAATTTATAATTTATATTATATATATAAATTATATATATATTTTTATTTAATTACGTAATTTTATATTTTACTTCTATTTTTTATTTAATATCTATTTTTTATTTAATATTTATTACATTATATTTTGTAATTCTATTTAATTAATTACTTTTAAAAATTAAAGAAACAAAGAATAATAAAATTTTATTTTTTTAAAAATTATATTTTAATTGATTATTTAATTTTTTCTTTTTTAAAAAAATATATGGTTTAACTAAATATTTTATAATTAATTATGGTTTTATTATTTTTCTTTATATTTTTATATTATTCGAATTTTTTTTTTAGGCACAATTAGATTATTTAGAGAGAAAGGCTGAATTTTTATTTTTAGATAACTCTTTTTAGTCCTTTTTTATTTATTTTTCTAAGTACATGTTTACTTACTTTTTTGCCTTTTCTCTTAATTACTTTTTTTAATGCTCTACACATTAATACATCCTTTTCTTTATTGGTATTATCTATTTTTTTATTTTCAGGTAAACTTCTTATAATTGGTTGTAGTTTATCTTCGCTAATTTTAACTTTTGAAACAGAATCTTCATTTGAAGGTTCCGGGTTGGGTGAGCACTAACGAAGAGAGCTAAGCAAGCAGCATAGGTAATAAAAGTACTAATCCTCATTTTGATAAATAATCTATTCAATAATATGTTTATATATTTTTTAGATTTTTATTTATTATTAAAAAAAAAATTAAAATAATATATATTTAATGATATTACAATTTTAAACTTTTTTTCCTTTTATATATATATATATATATATTTTAAATTTTTTATTAAATTATCTAAAAAAATTAAAAATCATATTAATAATTTAATTATTAGTTATTGTTGATTATTAATTTTTTTAAATTATATTTTTTTTATTTTATTATTATTATTATTATTATTATTATTATTATTATTATTATTATTATTATTATTTCTTTTATATTATAAATTGTGAATGGGAATTTTTTTTTTGTTACACACAGAAATTAATAAAGGCTTAATATCTTTAATATGAATATTCCTTTCTAAGATTTGTTTACTTTTCGAATTTTGTAATATAGCGATATTGAATTTAGACACCTTTAAAAAAAAAACTGAACGGACCTAAATAACAAGGTTCTAATTTACCTCTATTATCATGTCTCACTAACACTAAGTTTCCAGGTTTATAATTATGTTGCATGTTATCAACAGACTTTGCTCTTTTCAACCAATACGAGTGAGCATAATGAATGTTATCAATGGCCTCTTTAACCCATTTTTGATGACGAAGGAACCTTCTAAAGGAGTATTCTTCTTCATATTTATTTAATTCCTTCTGGAAATCCGGTAATACAACTCATAAAGGAATACCATTATTAAAATAATAATCAATAAGTCTTTTCTCCCATATAATAGTTCAAAACTACTAAAACCTGAAACATTGAATTTTAAGGTTCAAAGGGATAATAACGCAGAATCAATGAACTTATCCCAATTTGTTTGTTTATTTACAAGATGACCCAAGATTTTTACAATCTCTCTATTCCTGTTTTCTATATGTCTATTAGCTTTTGGATGTCTTGGACTAACAAAAAAGCACCAAAATTTCCATAAAGGTCAGTCATTGCTTTTGCATTATAGGCAATAAACTGTCTTCCATTATCTGTAACAATCAGTTCCAGAAGACCATGTCTTGAGAAAACTTCTTGGAGGAATGCCATAACATCTCTTGCCTCTATAGCCTTTAACGCTAACACTTCCACCCATTTGGTAACATGATCCACAAGAACAATTATGATATTGTTACCTTTAGAAGTTTCGGGATGGAGACCTATAATGTCAAGACCAACTCTAACAAAAGGTTTCTCAATAACAGTTGGAATGTTGGAAAAGGACTTGAATAGTAGAATTGACAATAAAAACAAGTCTTAATAATCTTTTCGACATCGGTTCTTTATGAAGTGAAAGTGTCTTTGCTATTCCTTCATGCCCCACAAGATGAGCCTTTAAAGCTAAGTTATGACGGGCAAGCTCATCTTCAATAACACGAAGATAATTTCCAGTCTTATCACTAAAAACTATAATACCATCTAAAAAAAGTAAAATTCTTTCTAGCATAGTTAATAATACCGGAAAGAATAGAATCACTAATTGTAATATTGTTATTAATGATATCCTGAATTGAAAACACAGAAGGGACATTATCAGATAGGAAGTGAGATAATGAGTCAGCAAACAAATTATCTTTTTCTTTTTCATATTTAATATTTACTTTGGATTCATTGAATCACTGAATAAAGCGATCCATCTAGTATGTCTACTAGACATAGGAATACTATTATTAAAATAACCAACAAGAAGTTTATGATCAGTGATAAAGGTAACTTCAAATTTAAATGCAGCAATATATGAACGAAACTTGTTTAAAGCAAAAATAACAGCAAGACCTTCTTTCTCTGCAAAAGAATAATGCAATTCAGCATTATGCAAGGATCTACTGACACAATATACTGGATGTTCTTTAGAAGAATCATCATAAAATTGTAAAAGAAAGGTACTAATCGCGAAATCAGAAACATCAGTACGAATATTGAAATAAAGAGTTGAATTTGGATATTTTAGAATTGGAGAATCACAAAGTGCATTTCTTAAAGTATTGAAAGCGATTGCATGTTCCGACGTCCAATTAAAGGAAAATTTAGGCTAGAAAGTTTATTAAGATAATCCGAAATGGAAGCAAAATTTGGAATAAATTTCCAATAATAGTTTACTAATCCTAGAAATGTACGTAGTTGTTTAACACTAGTAGGTTTCTTCAAAGAAGAAATTGCAAAAACTTTAGTAGGTATAGGCTGTATACCTTGTTCAGACAAAACGTGACCTAACCCTTCAACAGAAGGTAAAAAGAATTTATGTTTTTCTAAGTGAGCAGAAAATTTGCTTACATGTAAAATAGTGAAAACTTTCCTTAAGTCAATTATATATTGTTCTACTGAAGGAGAATTAACCAAAATATTATCAAGATAAACAAATAGACATTTTCCAATTAGGGGCATAAAAATTCTGTTCATTTCTCTTTGAAAAGTGGCGGGAGAATTTGTTAATCCAAAAGGCATGACAACAAAATTATAATTCCCAAACTCAGTAATGAATGCGGTTTTTTCTGTATCCTTTCTAGCCATGGGAATTTGATGGTAATCAGCAAACCGATAAAGAGCGAAGAATCCTTTAGTACCATAAACTGATTCCAACAATTCATCCATGAACGAAATGACATAAGAATTTTTTAAAGTAACAAAATTTAGTTTACTGTAATCAATACACATTCTCCATTTTCCATTCTTCTTCCGAACTAACACGACTGGAAAAGCCCATGGAGAATAATAGGGTTCAATTAGTCCTTGTTTCAGTAGTTTAATAATTTCTTCCTTCAAGGCAAAGGATTTTTCTAATGAAATTTTATATGGTGGTAATTAAATTGTTTTATTGTTAATTAATGAAATTTTGTGAGGATTTGAACAAGATATTGAAACTTCATCAATTAGATTAACAAGAACATCACCAAATTCATTGATTAATTTATTTAATTCATCATTAGAATTAATTGCTATAATATTTTTATTATGAGTAGTATTAATGAGCATATCATTAAAAACAGTAATTTTATATATTTCATTAATTGAACCATTCGTTTCTTCCACAGCAATAGATGTAAATGTTAAATCTTTATCAATCTTTAAAACCATTATCATCAAGATCAATAAGTAAACGGCATTTTTTTTGAATTCCTCTATTAAAAACGATGTTATATGAGAAGGAATAATTATCAATTATCCAAAGCATTTCCTCAATTGAAATATTAGGAAATTCCACTTTCAATTGCACCAGACAATTTGATATGATAAATCCTTTACAAACTATCTTAAACCACGTTTCTTTTGATTTCACCGTAGTAACTTTAGATTCAATTTTTTTAAAAAATGATTTAGTAATTGTATTAATACTAGCACCAGAATCTACTAAAACACAAACAGGAGAGTCATGAACAAAATCGGTAATCATAACAATTCTTGTATCCACCATTATTTTGAGATGATTCTCCATGGTGGGGTCATCACGAACTTCATTATAATCAAAATAGGAATTTAAACCCACCATACGAGCCTTTTCTAGATTGCTTAGTTCTTCATCAGACTTCTCAATAGTATTAATCGAATTTGTTACAGAACGATCTAGTTTTATCCCTTTATCACATAATTTCATAAGGAAAGAACTAACAGAAAACAATTGGGCAAATGAAATTCAAGCATTGGTGTTCGCTAAGGCTTCGTATAAATCATAGGCTTTCTTATCTTTTATCATTAAAATCTATTTTAGAAACTCGAGAAATATTTTCTTGTTCACAGCATGTTTAATGTTATTTGTATCATTATCTTCTCTGAGTCTCCTTTTATCTTTTAATTCTTTATTAGTTTTTTTTTTCGCATCTAGAATACTTTTATTATTAATAATGGATAGATCGATGATATCACCCTTTGGGATTGCAGGTTTCCTTCCTTTCTTCTTATATATTTTATTTTCCATAATTATTTGTTGCTTTTTGTATTTTCTGAATCCTAAGGTACTCCAAGAAAAAATTTTAATATGGAGAACACTCTTACAATTATTGATTTCAAGAGGATCCTTCACAAATTAATAAATTTCTTTCCAAACACTTTAGTTTAAAGAAAAATTTATACAAATAAGACCACTTTGTTACTTATTAAAGTACATGTAAATTGACATTTATTATTTATATTTACCCTTTAAATATAAATAATAGTTTTTAATATATTTAATGTAAACTACAAATAAAAATAAAAAAAATTTTATAGGCAACACTAATAATTAATAAACACTTATTATTAATTATAATATTTAGTTTTATATATTTTATTTATTAATATTAATATTTCATTATTAAATTTCCTCATTCTTTCATTTTGTTTACTTTTCTTCTCTTCTTCTAAAATAAACAAAAGACTTGTTGTTTTATTATTATTAAAAGAGAACAATGCTCTATATTATTAATATATATTTTTAATATATTTATAATAATTTAAATTATTAATAAAATTATAATTATATTTCACTAGAATACAATTTGTATACATTAATTTCATACATTAAAATATTATATTTTATAGTTAATTAATTATAAATTTACAGAATGATGAAATATATAAATAAACTTTTTTTTTTTCAAAGTAATATTTAATTTAAATCAACTTCTTTCAAATATATATATTTATATTTATTTTTTCCTATTATGGAGTTATCAGATTTTTGAATTCATTTATATCTTTTTAAAGTAATATTTTTATTAATCAATTTAAATGTTTATCAACTAATTATTGATTACATTAATTATATAATAACCTAGTTTATTTATATTAAAGGTCTTATATATATTATGTAATTAGATATTATTATTTTGAAGGACCTCATTATTATTATATTTTATTTCTATAAAGATAATAAAAACACTTCATTATTAAATTATTTCTTATAATTTTTTTTCTTTTTTTTTTTTTAATTAATTTTATTTATTTTTTTATTAATTTAATAACTCTATATTTAATTTCTATGTTTTATTTAATATTTATTACATTAGTATTTTTAATTATATTTAATTAATTACTTTTTAAAAAAAAAGAAACAAACAAAAATAAAATTTAAGGTCTATTATTAATTATATAATTTTTTTTAATAAATAAATTGTTTCTTTATTAAATATTTTATAATAAATTATAACAATATTATTTTTCATTATTATTTATATCTTATTTTCATTCTTTTTAGGCACTACCGAATTATTTAGAAAGAGGCTAAATTTTTATTTTTGGATACTCTATGTGGTCCTTTTTTACGTACATCTTTTCCTACTTTTTTATGTACATCTTTTCCTACTTTTTTATGTACATTTTTACCACCTTTTTTTAATGATCTACTGAATAATTCATTCTTTTCTTCATTAGAATTATCTATTCTTGTGTTTTCAGGTAAACTTCTTATAATTGGTTGTAGTTTATCAACTTTTGAAACAGCATCTTCATTCAAAGGTTCTGGGGTTGGGTGAGCACTAACGAAAAGAGCTAAGCAAGCAGCATAGGTAATAAAAGTACTAATTTTCATTTTGATAAATAATTTATTTAATAAAACGTTTATATATTTTTTAGATTTTTTCTTTTTAAAAAATTAAAATAATATATATAATTAATGATTTTTAAATCTTAAAAATTTTTTCTCTTTTTATATTTTTTTTTAAAATTTTTTTCAAAACTTATCTAAAAAAATTAGAAATCATATTAATAATTTAATTATTAATTATTGTTAATTATTAATTATTGTTAATTATTGATTTTTTTAAATTATAATTTATTTAATGTTATTTTTATTATTATTATTTTTATTTTTATTATTATTATTATTATTATTATCATTTTTCATATTTTTATTTTTATTACTATTATTATTTATTATAATTTTTATTATTATTTAATTTTAATTATTATTATTATTATTATTATTATTATTATTATTTTAATAATTTTTATAAAATAAATTTTATAATAAATTATTAATTCCTTAAAATTATCAAATAATTATATTTTTATGGAATTAATGATAAAGTTTAATTTAATATTAAAAAGAAATTTATTATAATTAATTATAAAATAAAATTAATAAACTTAAACATCATACATTTATAATCAAATAATAATTATCCAAAAAAAAAATAATAATATTACTATAATTTATAATTTAGTTAACAATTATTATTGGTAATTCTAATTCACAAATATCGATTTCAGAGGCAAATATTTACTTCATATCATTTATATATATTTACCTATATAAGCAATATTAAAAAATTATCCTTAAAAAAATTTTAAAATAAATTATTATTATATAAATATAATTATAAATATATAGAATGATAAGATACATGAATAAACTTTATTTTATTTATTATTTTCTTTTGTTCTAAATAATAATTATTAAATTAAATTCAATTATTTTCAAAATATAAATCATATTTTTAATTTAATAATAATTATAATATATGTATTTATATTTATTCTGTCCCAAAAAGAAGTTTTCATTTTTTCGAATTTATTTATATCTTTTTAAAGGTAAATTTTTAATAAGAAATATTAAACGTTTAATAAATATTTTATTATTACATTGGTTATATAATAACCTAGTTTATTTATATTAAGGGGGTTATATATATTATGGAAATTATATATAGATATCATTTTTATTTAGAAAAACTTCATTATTATTATAATTTATTTATATTTTTATTCGTTATTTCTATAAAGAAAACAAAAATACTTTAATATTAAATTATTTTATACGATAATTTTTACTTTATTTTTTATTTTTTTTTCTATTAATTACATAATTTTATATTTAATTTTTATTTTTTATATAATATTTATTACTTTATATTTTATAATTCTATTTAATTAGTTATTTTAATATATTAAATAAGAAAAATAAAAATTTATAGTTCATTTAATATTTTATAATTAATAATGAGTTTATTATTTTTCTTCATTATTTATATCTTATTTTCATTCTTTTTAGGCACTACCGAATTATTTAGAAAGAGGCTAAATTTTTATTTTTGGAAACTCTATGTGGTCCTTTTTTACGTACATCTTTTCCTACTTTTTTGCGTACATCTTTACCAACTTTTTTATGTACATCTTTTCCTACTTTTTTATGTGCATTTTTACCAACTTTTTTTAATGATCTACTGAATAATTCATTCTTTTCTTCATTAGAATTATCTATTCTTGTGTTTTCAGGTAAACTTCTTATAATTGGTTGTAGTTTATCAACTTTTGAAACAGCATCTTCATTCAAAGGTTCT
The DNA here is from genome assembly GCA_016946835.1 of Neocallimastix lanati (nom. inval.). Lineage (NCBI taxonomy): Eukaryota > Fungi > Neocallimastigomycota > Neocallimastigomycetes > Neocallimastigales > Neocallimastigaceae > Neocallimastix > Neocallimastix lanati (nom. inval.). The sequence goes on from JACVTC010000182.1 coordinate 196,392, forward strand.
GGGGTTGGGTGAGCACTAACGAAGAGAGCTAAGCAAGCAGCATAGGTAATAAAAGTACTAATTTTCATTTTGATAAATAATTTATTTAATAAAACGTTTATATATTTTTTAGATTTTTGCTTTTTAAAAAATTAAAATAATATATATAATTAATGATTTTTAAATCTTAAACATTTTTTCTCTTTTTATATTTTTTCTTAAAAACTTTTTCATTAACTTATCTAAAAAAATTAAAAATTACATTAATAATTTAATTATTAATTATTTGTTAATTATTATTTTTTTTAAATTATATTTTAATGTTATTTTTATTATTATTATTATTATTATTATTATTATTATTATTATTATTATTATTATTATAATTTTTATAAAATAAATTTTATAATGAATTATTAATTCCTTAAAATTATCAAATAATTATATTTTTATGGAATTAATGATAAGGTTTAATTTAATATTAAAAAGAAATTTATTATAATTAATTATACAATAAAATTTATTTAAACATCATACATTTATAATCAAATTTTAATTATCCAAAAAAAAAAAAAAAATATTACTATAATTTATAATTTAGTTAACATTTATTTTTGGTAATTCTAATTCACAAATATTGATTTCAGTGACAAATATTACTTCATATCATTTATATATATTTATCTATATATGCAATATTAAAAATTATCCTTAAAAAATTTTAAAATAAATTATTACTATATAAATATAATTATAAATTTCCAGAATGATAAAATACATAAATAAACTTTATTTTATTTATTATATTCTTTTGTTCTAAATAATAATTATTAAATTAAATTTTTTCCAAAATATAAATCATATTTTTAATAATAATTATAATATATTTATTTATATTTATTCTGTCCCAAAAAGAAGTTTTCACTTTTTCGAATTTATTTATATCTTTTTAAATGTAAATTTTTAATAAGAAATATTAAACGTTTAATAAATATTTAATTATTACATTGGTTATATAATAACCTTGTTTATTTATATTAAGGGGGTTATATATATAATGGAAATTATATATAGATATCATTTTTATTTAGAAAAACTTCATTATTATTATAATTTATTTATATTTTTATACTTTATTTCTATAAAGAAAACAAAAATACTTTAATATTAAATTATTTTATACAATAATTTTTACTTTATTTTTTATTTTTTTTCTATTAATTACATAATTTTATATTTAATTTCTATTTTTTATATAATATTTATTACTTTATATTTTATAATTCTATTTAATTAGTTATTTTAATATATTAAATAAGAAAAATAAAAATTTATAGTTCATATAATATTTTATAATTAATAATGAGTTTATTATTTTTCTTCATTATTTATATCTTATTTTCATTCTTTTTAGGCACTACCGAATTATTTAGAAAGAGGCTAAATTTTTATTTTTGGAAACTCTATGTGGTCCTTTTTTACGTACATCTTTTCCTACTTTTTTGCGTACATCTTTACCAACTTTTTTATGTACATCTTTTCCTACTTTTTTATGTGCATTTTTACCAACTTTTTTTAATGATCTACTGAATAATTCATTCTTTTCTTCATTAGAATTATCTATTCTTGTGTTTTCAGGTAAACTTCTTATAATTGGTTGTAGTTTATCAACTTTTGAAATAGCATCTTCATTCAAAGGTTCTGGGGTTGGGTGAGCACTAACGAAGAGAGCTAAGCAAGCAGCATAGGTAATAAAAGTACTAATTTTCATTTTGATAAATAATTTATTTATTAAAACGTTTATATATTTTTTAGATTTTTGCTTTTTAAAAAATTAAAATAATATATATAATTAATGATTTTTAAATCTTAAACATTTTTTCTCTTTTTATATTTTTTCTTAAAAACTTTTTCATTAACTTATCTAAAAAAATTAAAAATTACATTAATAATTTAATTATTAATTATTTGTTAATTATTATTTTTTTTAATTTATATTTTAATGTTATTTTTATTATTATTATTATTATTATTATTATTATTATTATTATTATTATTATTATTATTATTATTATTATTATTATTATTATTATTATTATTATTATTATTATTATTATTATTATTATTATTATTATTATTATTATTATTATTATTATTATTATTATTATAATTTTTATAAAATAAATTTTATAATGAATTATTAATTCCTTAAAATTATCAATTAATTATATTTTTATGGAATTAATGATAAGGTTTAATTTAATATTAAAAAGAAATTTATTATAATTAATTATAAAATAAAATTTATTTAAACATCATACATTTATAATCAAATTTTAATTATCCAAAAAAAAAAAAAAATATTACTATAATTTATAATTTAGTTAACATTTATTTTTGGTAATTCTAATTCACAAATATTGATTTCAGTGACAAATATTACTTCATATCATTTATATATATTTATCTATATATGCAATATTAAAAATTATCCTTAAAAAATTTTAAAATAAATTATTATTATATAAATATAATTATAAATTTAAAGAATGATAAAATACATAAATAAACTTTATTTTATTTATTATATTCTTTTGTTCTAAATAATAATTATTAAATTAAATTTTTTCCAATATATAAATCATATTTTTAATAATAATTATAATATATTTATTTATATTTATTCTGTCCCAAAAAGAAGTTTTCATTTTTTCGAATTTATTTATATCTTTTTAAATGTAAATTTTTAATAAGAATTATTAAACGTTTAATAAATATTTAATTATTACATTGGTTATATAATAACCTTGTTTATTTATATTAAGGGGGTTATATATATAATGGAAATTATATATAGATATCATTTTTATTTAGAAAAACTTCATTATTATTATAATTTATTTATATTTTTATACTTTATTTCTATAAAGAAAACAAAAATACTTTAATATTAAATTATTTTATACAATAATTTTTACTTTATTTTTTATTTTTTTTCTATTAATTACATAATTTTATATTTAATTTCTATTTTTTATATAATATTTATTACTTTATATTTTATAATTCTATTTAATTAGTTATTTTAATATATTAAATAAGAAAAATAAAAATTTATAGTTCATATAATATTTTATAATTAATAATGAGTTTATTATTTTTCTTCATTATTTATATCTTATTTTCATTCTTTTTAGGCACTACCGAATTATTTAGAAAGAGGCTAAATTTTTATTTTTGGATACTCTATGTGGTCCTTTTTTACGTACATCTTTTCCTACTTTTTTGCGTACATCTTTTCCTGCTTTTTTATGCACATCTTTACCAGCTTTTTTTAATGCTCTACGCATTAATATATCCTTTTCTTCATTATCAATATCTATTTTTGTATTTTCAGGTATATTTTTTATAATTGATTTTAGTTCATCATTGCTAATTCCAACTTTTGAAACGTCATCTTTATTCAAAGGTTCTGGGGTTGGATGAGCACTAACAAAGAGAGTTAAAGAAGCAGCAAAGGCAATAAAAGTACTGATTTTCATTTTGATAAATTATTTATTTAATAAAACGTTTAAATATTTTTTAGATTTTTGTTTTTTAGAAAATTAAAATAATATATAAATTAATGATAATTTAATCTTAAACATTTTTGCTCTTTTTATATTTTTTTTAAAAACTTTTTCTTTTAACTTATCTAAAAAAATTAAAAATTACATTAATAATTTAATTATTAATTATTTGTTAATTAATAATTTTTTTAAATTATATTTTAATGTTATTTTTATTATTATTATTATTATTATTATTATTATTATTATTATTATTATTATTATTATAATTTTTATAAAATAAATTTAATAATGAATTATTAATTCCTTAAAATTATCAATTAATTATATTTTTATGGAATTAATGATAAGGTTTAATAATAAAAAGAAATTTATTATAATTAATTATAAAATAAAATTTATTTAAACATCATATATTTATAATCAAATATTAATTATCCAAAAAAAAAAAAAAAAAAAAAAAAAAAAAAAAAAAAAAATATTACTATAATTTATAATTTAGTTAACATTTATTATTGGTAATTCTAATTCACAAATATTGATTACAGAGACAAATATTTAATTCATATCATTTATATATATTTATCTATATATGAAATATTAAAAAATTATCCTTATAAAAATTTTAAAATAAATTATTATTATATAAATATAATTATAAATTTAAAGAATGATAAAATACATAAATAAACTTTATTTTATTTATTATTTTTTTTTTTGTTCAAAATAATAATTATTAAATTAAATTCAATTTCTTTCAAAATATAAATCATATTTTTAATTTAATAATAATTATAATATATTTATTTAAATTTATTCTTTCCAAAAAAGAAGGTTTCGCCTTTTCGAATTTATTTATATCTTTTTAAAGGTAAATTTTAAATCAGTAAATTTAAAATATAAATAAATATTTAATTATTACATTATTTATATAATAACTTAGTTTATTTATACTAAGGGAGTTATATATATTATGGAAATTTTATATTATTATTATTTAGAAAACTTCATTATTATTATATTATATTTAAATTTTTATACTTCATTTCTATAAAGAAAACAAAAATACTTTAATATTAAATTATTTTATACGATAATTTTTACTTTATTTTTTATTTTTTTTTTCAATTATTAATTACATAATTATATTTTTATTTGTATTTTTTATATAATATTTATTACATTATATATTGTAATTCTATTTAATTAGTTATTTTTATATATTAAATAAGAAAAATAAAAATTTATAGTTCATATAATATTTTATAATTAATAATGAGTTTATTATTTTTCTTCATTATTTATATCTTATTTTCATTCTTTTTAGGCACTACCGAATTATTTAGAAAGAGGCTAAATTTTTATTTTTGGAAACTCTATGTGGTCCTTTTTTACGTACATCTTTTCCTACTTTTTTGCGTACATCTTTACCAACTTTTTTATGTACATCTTTTCCTACTTTTTTATGTGCATTTTTACCAACTTTTTTTAATGATCTACTGAATAATTCATTCTTTTCTTCATTAGAATTATCAATTCTTGTGTTTTCAGGTAAACTTCTTATAATTGGTTGTAGTTTATCAACTTTTGAAACAGCATCTTCATTCAAAGGTTCTGGGGTTGGGTGAGCACTAACGAAGAGAGCTAAGCAAGCAACATAAGTAATAAAAGTACTAATTTTCATTTTGATAAATAATTTATTTATTAAAACGTTTATATATTTTTTAGATTTTTGCTTTTTAAAAAATTAAAATAATATATATAATTAATGATTTTTAAATCTAAAACATTTTTCTCTTTTTATATATATTTTTTTTTAAAAACTTTTTAATTAACTTATCTAAAAAAATTAAAAATTACATTAATAATTTAATTATTAATTATTGTCAATAATTAATTTTTTAAAATTATAATTTATTTAATGTTATTATTATTATTATTATTATTATTATTATTATTATTATTATTATTATTATTATTATTATTATTATTATTATTATTATTATTATTATTATTATTATTATTATTATTATTATTATTATTATTATTATTATTATTATTATTATTATTATTATTATTATAATTTTTATAAAATAAATTTTATAATGAATTATTAATTCCTTAAAATTATCAATTAATTATATTTTTATGGAATTAATGATAAGGTTTAATTTAATATTAAAAAGAAATTTATTATAATTAATTATAAAATAAATTTTATTTAAACATCATACATTTATAATCAAATTTTAATTATCCAAAAAAAAAAAAAAATATTACTATAATTTATAATTTAGTTAACATTTATTATTGGTAATTCTAATTCACAAATATTGATTTCAGAGACAAATATTTACTTCATATCGTTTATAAATATTTATCTATATATGCAATATTAAAAAATTATCCTTAAAAAATTTTAAAATAAATTATTATTATATAAATATAATTATAAATTTACAGAATGATATGATACATGAATAAACTTTATTTTATTTATTATTTTCTTTTGTTCTAAATAATAATTATTAAATTAAATTCAATTATTTTCAAAATATAAATCATATTTATAATTTAATAATAATAATAATAATATATTTATTTATATTTATTCTGTCCCAAAAAGAAGTTTTCTCTTTTTCGAATTTATTTATATCTTTTTAAAGGTAAATTTTTAATCAGAAAATTTAAATCTTTAATAAATAATAAAATATTACATTGAATATATAATAACATGGTTTATTTATATTAAGGGGGTTATATATATAATGGAAACTATATATAGATATAATTATTTAGAAAAACTTCATTATTATATTTTATTTATATTTTTATACTTTATTTCTATAAAGAAAACAAAAATACTTTAATATTAAATTATTTTATACAATAATTTTTACTTTATTTTTTATTTTTTTTTCTATTAATTACATAATTTTATATTTAATTTTTATTATTTATATAATATTTTTTACTTTATATTTTATAATTCTATTTAATTAGTTATTTTTATATATTAAATAAGAATAATAAAAATTTATAGTTCATTTAATATTTTATAATTAATAATGAGTTTATTATTTTTTTTCATTATTTATATCTTATTTTCATTCTTTTTAGGCACTACCGAATTATTTAGAAAGAGGCTAAATTTTTATTTTTGGATACTCTATGTGGTCCTTTTTTACGTACATCTTTTCCTACTTTTTTGCGTACATCTTTACCAACTTTTTTATGTACATCTTTTCCTACTTTTTTATGTGCATTTTTACCAACTTTTTTTAATGATCTACTGAATAATTCATTCTTTTCTTCATTAAAATTATCTATTCTTGTGTTTTCAGGTAAACTTCTTATAATTGGTTGTAGTTTATCAACTTTTGATACAGCATCTTCATTCAAAGGTTCTGGGGCTGGGTGAGCACTAACGAAGAGAGCTAAGCAAGCAGCATAGGTAATAAAAGTACTAATTTTCATTTTGATAAATAATTTATTTATTAAAACGTTTATATATTTTTTAGATTTTTGCTTTTTAAAAAATTAAAATAATGTATATAATTAATGATTTTTAAATCTTAAACATTTTTTCTCTTTTTATATTTTTTTTTAAAATTTTTTTCAAAACTTATCTAAAAAAATTAGAAATCATATTAATAATTTAATTATTAATTATTGTTAATTATTAATTATTGTTAATTATTGATTTTTTTAAATTATAATTTATTTAATGTTATTTTTATTATTATTATTATTATTATTATTATTATTATTATTATTATTATTGTCATTATCATTTTTCATATTTTTATTTTTATTACTATTATTATTTATTATAATTTTTATTATTATTTAATTTTAATTATTGTTATTATTATTATTATTATTATAATTTTTATAAAATAAATTTTATAATAAATTATTAATTCCTTAAAATTATCAAATAATTATATTTTTATGAAATTAATGATAAAGTTTAATTTAATATTAAAAAGAAAATTATTATAATTAATTATAAAATAAAACTTAAACATCATACATTTATAATCAAATATTAATTATCCAAAAAAAAAAAAAAAAAAAAAAAAAAAAAAAAAAAAATAAAATATTACTATAATTTATAATTTAGTTAACAATTATTATTGGTAATTCTAATTCACAAATATTGATTTCAGAGACAAATATTTAATTCATATCATTTATATATATTTATCTATATATGCAATATTAAAAAATTATCCTTAAAAAATTTTAAAATAAATTATTACTATATAAATATAATTATAAATTTACAGAATGATAAAATACATACATAAACTTTATTTTATTTATTATTTTCTTTTGTTTTAAATAATAATTATTAAATTAAATTAAATTATTTTCAAAATATAAATCATATTTTTAATTTAATAATAATTATAATATATTTATTTATATTTATTTATATTTATTCTGTCCCAAAAAGAAGTTTTCTCTTTTTCGAATTTATTTATATCTTTTTAAAGGTAAATTTTTAATCAGAAAATTTAAATGTTTAATAAATAATAAAATATTACATTAAATATATAATAACCTAGTTTATTTATATTAAGGGGGTTATATATATTATGGAAATTATATATAGATATAATTATTTAGAAAAACTTCATTATTATATTTTATTTATATTTTTATACTTTATTTCTATAAAGAAAACAAAAATACTTTAATATTAAATTATTTTATACAATAATTTTTACTTTATTTTTTATTTTTCTTTCTATACAATAATTTTTACTTTATTTTTTATTTTTTTTTCTATTAATTACATAATTTTATATTTAATTTTTATTTTTTTATATAATATTTATTACTTTAATTTTTATAATTCTATTTAATTAGTTATTTTAATATAATAAATAAGAAAAATAAAAATTTGTAGTTCATTTAATATTTTATAATTAATAATGAGTTTATTATTTTTCTTCATTATTTATATCTTATTTTTCATTTTTTTTTAGGCATTACTGAATTATTTAGAAAGAGGCTAAATTTTTATTTTTGGATACTCTATGTGGTCCTTTTTTACGTACATCTTTTCCTACTTTTTTGCGTACATCTTTTCCTACTTTTTTACGTACATCTTTACTAGCTTTTTTTAATGCTCTACGCATTAATATATCCTTTTCTTCATTATCAATATCTATTTTTGTATTTTCAGGTATATTTTTTATAATTGATTTTAGTTCATCATTGGTAATTCCAACTTTTGAAACGTCATCTTTATTCAAAGGTTCTGGGGTTGGATGAGCACTAACAAAGAGAGTTAAAGAAACAGCAAAGGCAATAAAAGTTCTGATTTTCATTTTAATAAATAATTTATTTAATAAAACGTTTATATATTTTTTAGATTTTTGTTTTTTAAAAAATTAAAATAATATAAAATTAATGATAATTTAATTTTAAACATTTTTTCTCTTTTTATATTTTTTTTAAAAACTTTTTCAATAGTTTATCTAAAAAAATTATAAATCATATTAATAATTATTAATTATTGTTAATTATTAATTATTGTTTATTATTAATTTTTTTAAATTATAAAATATTTAATGATATTTTTATTATTATTATTATTATTATTATTATTATTTATATTTTTATTTTTATTACTATTATTATTAATTATAATTTTTATTATTATTTAATTTTAATTATTATTATTATTATTATTATTTTAATAATTTTTATAAAATAAATTTTATAATAAATTATTAATTCCTTAAAATTATCAATTAATTATATTTTTATGGAATTAATGATAAGGTTTAATTTAATATTAAAAAGAAATATAATTAATTATATAATAAAATTAATAAACTTAGACATCATATATTTATAATCAAATATTAATTATCCAAAAAAAAAAAAAAAAAAAAAAAAAAAAAAAAAAAAAAAAAAAAATATTACTATAATTTATAATTTAGTTAACAATTATTATTGGTAATTCTAGTTCACAAATATTGATTTCAGAGACAAATATTTACTTCATATCATTTATATATATTTATCTATATATGCAATATTAAAAATTATCCTTAAAAAATTTTAAAATAAATTATTACTATATAAATATAATTATAAATTTAAAGAATGATAAAATACATAAATAAACTTTATTTTATTTATTATATTTTTTTTGTTCTAAATAATAATTATTAAATTAATTCATTTTTTTTTTCAAAATAATAATTATTAAATTAAATTCTTTTTTTTTTTCAAAATATAAATCATATTTTTAATTTAATAATAATTATAATATATTTATTTATATTTATTTATATTTATTCTGTCCCAAAAAGAAGTTTTCACTTTTTCGAATTTATTTATATCTTTTTAAAGGTAAATTTTTAATAAGAAATTTTAAATGTTTAATAAATATTTTATTATTACATTGGTTATATAATAACCTTGTTTATTTATATTAAGGGGGTTATATAGTTATATATATTATGGAAATTAAATACAGATATTATTATTATTTAGAAAAACTTCATTATTATTATATTATATTTAAATTTTTATACTTCATTTCTATAAAGAAAACAAAAATACTTTAATATTAAATTATTTTATACGATAATTTTTACTTTATTTTTTATTTTTTTTTTCAATTATTAATTACATAATTATATTTTTATTTGTATTTTTTATATAATATTTATTACATTATATATTGTAATTCTATTTAATTAGTTATTTTTATATATTAAATAAGAAAAATAAAAATTTATAGTTCATTTAATATTTTATAATTAATAATGAGTTTATTATTTTTCTTCATTATTTATATCTTATTTTCATTCTTTTTAGGCACTACCGGATTATTTAGAAAGAGGCTAAATTTTTATTTTTGGATACTCTATGTGGTCCTTTTTTACGTACATCTTTTCCTACTTTTTTACGTACATCTTTACCTACTTTTTTACGTACATCTTTACCTACTTTTTTACGTACATCTTTACTAGCTTTTTTTAATGCTCTACGCATTAATATATCCTTTTCTTCATTATCAATATCTATTTTTGTATTTTCAGGCATATTTTTTATAATTGATTTTAGTTCATCATTGGTAATTCCAACTTTTGAAACGTCATCTTTATTCAAAGGTTCTGGGGTTGGATGAGCACTAACAAAGAGAGTTAAAGAAGCAGCAAAGGCAATAAAAGTACTAATTTTCATTTTGTTTAAAAATTTAAAAAATTTATAAATTTTAAATATTTATTTATTATATTAAAAATTAAATAAAATACAAAATATTTTTTTTCAGATGTTTTTTCAATTAAAACTATTCTTTCCCTTTTTATATTTTTTTCCGTTTAAAATTTATATATTTATATAAAATAATTTCTGATAATATAATTTTATAAAATTAATTATTATTATTATAATTATAATTATTAATATTAATACTATTATTTCTTTTATTGTTTTTATTTTATTTATTTATTATTTTTATATCTATATTTATAGTTTTATTTATTTATTAATTTTATTTCTAATTTAGATTTAAACGTTTAAAAAAATTATTTTTAATTAATATAATTAATGATAATATTTAATTATATTTAAATTTAATAATAATTATTAATATTTTTTTTTTTATAATTTTAAATTTAAAATAATTATAATAATATTAATTATAATTTATAGTTTTTTCATTTTAATATTTATATTTAATTTTAAGTAATCTTAAGTAAGATTCATTCAATATATGATATTTTTAATAATATTCCTTTTATTAATATTATTTATATTAGTAGTTGTCATTTTTATTTTTATTTGATATATATATATATATTTTTTAGTGAAATAACAATAAAAATCTTTATTACATTTATTATTATATTTTAATTCTATTATAATTAACCTAATTAATTTTAAATTAAAGTTTATAGATTAAGTATTAATTAATCATTATTTCTAATAATAAACTTTTCAATTCAAACTTTATTTTATAGAAAGAAAGAAAAAATTTATATAAATATATATAAATTTACAGATATTTAATTAAAGTGTATTATTTTAATGGATAGTTTTTAGTTTTAGTTTGAAAAAATGTGGATATTAAAAATAAATATTTAATTCTTTTATCTCTATAAAAATTAAATGAACCAATAAAAATTTTTTTAAAAAGATTTTTAAATGATTTTTAAAAGAAATTAGCAAATACTAATATATATATGGGAAATAAATAATAACTATATCTTTTAATACTTTCTAATAAAAAAGATAAATTTAAATAAAGTAGTATTAATTTTTATAAATTAATAATATGAACATTAAAATCCTATTTATATATATTTATATATATAAAATAGAGTATTTAAAAATATAATAAATTATTTTTTATAATTTAAAAAAAAAAAAAAATTATTTATAAAATTTTCATATATAATTTTATTTTTTTTTTATTATTATTATAAAATTTTCATATAATTTTATTTTTTTTATTATTATTTTATTAAATTTATTTTTAATTAAAAAATAAAATTACTTAATACTATATTTTTATTTTATTTTTATATTTATTAAATTATATTTTGGGTTTCTTTAAATTATTTTTTTATAATAAAAAATTGAAAATTGAAAATTTCAATTAATTTTAAAAATTTTTAATTAATTAAATAATGTTCTTAATTTTTAATAATTGTAAAGATTTGACACTAAAACCAACAAGAAAATAAAAAAAAAAAAAAAAAAGATTATACTGAAATACATTTATTTTTATATATTTAATTATAAATTAAATTGAAAAAAATTATTTCTAAGTTATCCATAAATATTTAAATTATTTAGTATTAAAATATTATAATTTTAAAAAATAATTATAATATATCAAATATTAAAAGTATAATATATTCATTATAAATATATAAATATAAAATAAAAATAGATTGTATTTATATATTTAAATTTATCTTTTATAATAATCCACAAATTTTTTACTTTTTTTTCACATATTATTACCTGTAAAATTATTGATTTTACAATAATATATATAACTTAATTATAAAACTTATTTCAAAACTACTTAAAATATTTAGTATATATAAAGTATAAGAAAATACTTATTTCTAAAACTATTTAAAATATTTAGTATATATAAAGTATAAGAAAATATTATATAAAATATTTATTATATAATTATGAAATATATTAAAAGAATAATAATTCATTTTAAATTTTGATCTAAAACAAATATAGAAATATAGACTACTGATAAATTTACTAAACATTAAAATTTTTAAAAATAAATTTTTTGTTAATCTAAAATAATTTATTTCTGACATAAATTTATTATAATACTTTACATTAATTATAAATATGATATCACCTGATTATATTATGTGAAACGTTTAATTTAAAGAAAGATATGAATGAGTTACATATGATAATTAATTATTTATTTATCTATTTATTAATTTATTCATACATTTATTTATTTATTTATCTATTTATCTATTTATTTATTTATTTATTTATTTATCTATTTATCTATTTATTTATTTATTTATCTATTTATTTATTTATCTATTTATTTATTTATCTATTTATTTATTTATCTATTCTAAACTTTAATGAAAGTTTTACTGTTAAAAATTGAATATTTATAATTAAATAAAATAAATAATTTTGACAAAAATATGTTTATATAAACTTTTATAAAATAAAAAAATTGTATTTATTACTGCAGAGATTGAAAAAAAAATAAAAACTAATATGATTTCTATATTTTTTATTTATTCATTTTATATAATTTTTTATATTGTATATTTATTTCCATTTTTTTATATATTTTTATATTTGCTTTTATTTTTATTTTTATATATATTTTTATATTTGTTTTTATTTTATTTTTAAGATAAATAAAAATTTTATTCCTTTATCATTTAAAATTTAAATAATGAGTTAATTTTAACTTTTTATTATTGATTTCTATTAGTTTTCCTTTCTTTTTTTTTTTTTATGTTCTAAAAAAAAAATAATAAATTAATTTTTAGTTGCTGTGTTAATGTAATAGTGATGATAATGTTATCTATTGAAATAGATACTCCATCACTAGGATGAAGTGAAAAGAGTTAATGTAGTCGTTAAAGTAATTGCAATTTTAGTTTTCAGTAGTAGTGGTTTCATTAAAGAAAGAAACAATTTCTGAACTACATTTGGATTCCTCTTGGATACATTGATGATTTACTCCACAACAGAACTGATTTTGAGGACATTTTTGATTTCCGGCATAAACCCCACAACCATAATATATAGAGTTACTAGAATAAACGGTATGTTTACCATTATTCAAGAAGACATTGGGTTCCCCTTCATTTAAATTTGCAATGGCATTCTTTTCACTCATTTCATATAAATAGGCAAGCATGGATTTTGTGGTAAATTTGATTTCTGGATGTTCACTCATCACTGTAGCGGCAACCCCAGCTACTAAAGGACTAGAATAGGAAGTACCGTAGATAAAGTTTCTATGATCATAATTATATTTTGGACAATGTTTAGAATCTGGTCGAAGATCACGTTTATCCCAATAATCACCGGAATCACGAATATCTTCCATGATTTCTAACATCTCCTCGGTTAATATTTCAGAGAGATGAACAGCACCTGGAGCGTAGATATCGACTTCTTTTCCGTAATTGGAATAAGCTGCTTTTCTGTATCTATTAGATGTATTAGCATTTTCTGGATCATCATTTTCAATAGCTCCTACACAGATCATGTTATCAAAGGCACAAGGAATTAAGGTATAAGTATCTGTTTTAATTGGGGAACATTCATTTCCAGCAGCAGAAACAAAAATCACACCCATTTCTGACATTTCATTAACAATATTTTGATATTCTTGAATGTCACCTTGACTGACTTCCTTAGGATCATAATAATCTCCAAATGAAAAATTAATGACAGTTTTATGATCTTTACGTAAATTTTCCTTGACATAATTCAATCCAGCAATAATATCAATAAACCAATACTCATTATCGCTGTCCATATTAAGATGAACACCATGAATATTTGCTTTATTGGCAACACCATAGACGGAACCACCGGAAAGTAAAGAAGTGTATGTGCCATGATATACATCACTATTGACATATTCATCAAATTCAAGACCTAAGGCTGACCTTACCTTACCGTATTCCATTAAAAATTCAAATTTAACACTACGACCATTATTATCGAAAAACCTTGGCATTAAATTATAATAAATTCCTCCATCAAAAATATAAATATCTACATTCTTTCCAGGATTCATTGGTCCATAATAATTTTTGTCGTATTTCCCAATTAAATTTTCATTGAATACACCTTGAGAAATTGAAGAAAGATGATTTAAAGAATTTTCTCTTATTTCAACATCCTTCCATTTCGTCTCTTTTAAAATATCTTCTATATTATAGTAGGTGCTGTTGGTAACGATGTCCTTTTGATTATCGATTAAGGTATCTCCTTGATTAGAATAAGTACTATTACCCTTCATATTGCTTAATTTGATAATCGGATTGGCATGATCTTCAATACCTTTCATGGATCTACGCTTGTGTGTGGGTTGGCAATCGATAACACCTGAAAGTTTCTTTACACGTTTCATTAATTCTTGTGAAAGATAGGCATAGAGAAGATCCTTGTCACCTACAGTGGCAATTTTATATACAAAACTAGAATCTCCATAATCCAATAAATACTCATTATGGCTACTTCTTTTAGTGAGGTTTAAACTTTCCGTTTTTAATTCTTCGTATTTTTCCTGGTCATAGTATGTATCTTCATGATCTACAATTAACTTTTGAATTTTATCAATTAATACTTTAGTATTATCTATATGACTTTTAAATCTAAAAAGACGATTTCTTTTTTTATCTATGGTTATTATACAATGTTTATCTTGATTACTTTCTGAATTGACTGTAATAACTACAGTCATAATAAATAATAAAGCATAAATAAAAGTAAAGTTTTTCATTTTTATAATAATATATTATCTTTTTTTTTTTTTTTTTTAATATTTTATTTAATATTTATATTTATTAGTTAGTTTTTATTATTTATTTTTATAGTATTGTTATTTTATTATTATTTTTTTATTTTAATTCTTTTGTTTTTAATTTTTTTATTATTATTATTATTATTATTATTTATTTATTTATTTATTTATTTGTTTATTGAAGTTTTTTTATAAAGTTCTTAATTATAGCATTATTTTATCTTTTGAAATTTTTATTTTTATTTTTATTTAAATATTGTATTTTTTAATATTTTTTATTAAATTTTTTTTTTCTTGTTTTATTCTAACAAAAAAAAAATATTAAAAAAATAAAAAAAGAGTTATTCACTTTTATTTATATATTTTTTATTTTTTTATTTTTTTTTTTTTTTTTTTTTTAATTTTTAATTTAATTTAATTTAATTTAATTTAATTTAATTTAATTTTTTTTTTTTAAGGAGGTTTTTTTTTTTTTTTTTTCGAAAGATCTTCCATATAAAAGAAAAAAAAAAAAGAAAAAAAAAATTTTTTTTCATAAAAGGTTGGAAAGTGGATTGGTGACATTTTCCTTATTTTATATATTAAAAAAAAAATAATAATTTATATTATACAATATATAATAATAAATAATAATATATAGCAAAATATTATTTATATTTATTTTATTTAAATTAATTTTTTTAATAAATAAATAAATAAATAAAATATAAATAAATAAAAATTGGAATAATACTAAAGATAAATATTAAAAATTAACTTTTATAGTATAGATGTTACATATAAAAAATTTTTAATATTTTAAATATTATTAAATTTTTATTATTAATATTATTATTATTATTATTATTATAAATTTATTATTTATTTTAAATTATTTATTTTAAACTATTTTTTTTAAATTATTTATTATAAATTATTTATTATTTATTATTATTATTATTAACATATTTGTTAATATGTTATTATAATAATATTAAATAACATATATTATTATTATTATTTATTATTAATAACTTATCATTATATATAGTATAAATGTAATTATAAATATATTTTTGTAAAAAAGTTTAATGTTTACTTTTTTTTTCATTTTAATTTATAGCCTTTTATTTGAAGTTATAGAAAGAATTCAATAGATCAAATGGAAATTTTACTAAAAAAAATTATTAATATTTAAATTATTTAATATCGATTATAATGAATATTATTTACATTTCTATTAATATTTTTATTATTTTTTTTTAAACATTAATAAATTATAAAAATTTCATCATCTAAATTATTACAATATATGCCTCTTTTTTTTTTTTTATTATTATTATTATTGATATACAAAAAAATAAAGTATTGCCTTTTTTCCTCTCCATGTATTAATTTATAAATATGGAAAGAAAACTAAAGAGGGCAAAAAGAATGTGGATAAAATCATTATTTATCCACAATTTTAGTATATAGATAAATAAGTCTTTAATTTATTGTGGTGAGTTATTATGTATATAAATTATTAATTGATAAATAAAAATATTATAATATGATTTATTATTAAAATATTTTATTAATTACATCTAATACTAATAAAATTTATATTTATATTTTAATTATTATGTTATTGTTATTCCTCTTTTTAAACATTTTGTTTTCTATTTAATTATTAATAGAGGAATCTTTCTTTTTAATGGGTTAGGTTGAATCATAATTTTATAAATTCAAATCTTTTAAATGTGATTTACCAATAAAATTATTATATTATAGACGATATATTCGAAAATTTTTTTTACGACCACAAACTTTAATCTTTATTTATTGATTCATTTATTAATTACATTAATATTTTTAACTTTAATAAAAGAATAAAAAAAAAAAAAAAAATAAGGAATTAATAAAAAAATAAATATTATTTGTCCAATTTGAATATAATAATATTTAAAATAGCAAAATGAAATAAAAAAGTAATATTCAAAAAATAAAGTGTATAAATAAATTCAAGAGAAAAGTTCATATGCAACGAACTCCACTTCCTTATGGATCAGGGCTTGAATTGACTATTTGAATGAAATTATGGTCTTCTCCTTCAGAGGCAATGGCCCTGATAGCCTGTCTTAATGCACTTTCAGCGTTGACGCTCTTGGTTAGTTTGCGCTTATACTGTCAGAATAGTAACTCTTGTCGAGTACTAGCCGGAACTGTGCTGTTAGTAAAATTAATTTGGATTGCATAGGTTTCAGTGATAAAAATTCATCAAAAGGAATACCAAGATAAGTATAGCTCCTTTAGGAGAAGAAAAGCTACATATGCTTATATTGATCTTTAAATTTATTTCTATGACAAAAAATAAACTTTTATTTATATATTATATATAAAAATTATCGTCACCTGCAGGACTCGAACCTGCGCTCCCAAAGGGAAATGGCTTAGCAGGCCACCGCGTTAACCACTCCGCCAAAGTGACTACTATTGTTGATCAAATGTAAGAAATTGATATAAATTTTTATAATTTATTTCTATTTCTTATTAATTAATAATTATTTCATAATTATTATTCTTTAAAAAAAATTTATTTCATTTAAAAACAATTATACCAATTAATGTATTAATTGTTATATGAAAAAATGTATTTAATATAACTTCTGTATTATTTCATAGAAAAAATGTATTTAATAAAATTTCTGCATTATTTTATCCTTCTCTTTTTTATCCTTTTTCTTTTTAATTCTTTTAGTTATTAAAATCGGTTATTAAAGTTTTTCCGATTAATTATAATTGGTTTTATTTAATAACACGATGATCAATAAGTATAGATTATTGATCAAAAAATCTTTCCAGTTTTTTCTTCTAATCTTTTTCTGGAAAGAATCATTGTTAAGATTAGAAAAATACATTTATTTTTGTAAAAATATAAATAGCTGTTGATTTTCGTCTTTAGAAAATCAAGAGTTATTATTTTAAGAAAAATATAATAACAATAAAAGACATTAATATTTCAATTAATATAAAATAGTTATTTTAAAATTTGTCAAAAAAAAAATAATAAAATATTTAATAATAAAATAGATTAATAAAGTTCTTTTGATAAAAACATATTTTATTTCTCATTCATTTAAGGTCTATTATATTTTCTTATAATAAACTCTAATTTTAAAGATAAGTATTAAATTCTTATTTTTATTTTAATTTTTATTTTACTTTTTTATTTAATCTTAATAGTTTAGTTAATATTAATTATAAATAATAATTTCTATAATTTATAGAAATTATTACAATAATAACTCTTCTAGATAATTAGTTAATTGTATTATGATATTGTAGTACAAAAGTAAAAAAAAAAAAATTATTTTATCCGATCAAATAAATAAATAGATAATATTAGAGAAAAAAAAAAAAAAAAAAAAAAAAATTATTTTTTCCAATCAGATAAATAAATAATATAATAAAAAAAAAAAAAAAAAAAAAAAAAAAAAAAATTTTAATAGTAAATTATAATTATATAAATTAAATTGTATATATTAATAGATAGTAAAATTATATTATTAAATAAAATAATTATAACAATAACAATAATAATAAATACGTAAATTATATACTATAAATTATACTAACAATTAAATTTTTTATATTTAATAATATTAATTTATAATAAAGGATTCTAGAAGTTATTTCCAAAAATAAACAATATAATGAGAATTAGTACGAACTTTAGAAGCAGGAGTAGCCTGAGTCTTGCAACTGAGTGATTTCCGGATTAAGTTTACCCTTCACGACAAGCTGTGCGGGAGGCTCTGAACTGGTCTGTTTTAATGGTAAACAGATTGCAATCGTGGTGCGCGCGGCAACAAGACACCATTAATAGGTAAGCTGGTCGTATAGCGCATACTATCACTCAAACTCAGGGGCTTCTGGAAAATTGGTCGGAAATGCTCATTTTTGTTAAAATATTGGAAGTGTTCTTCTAGACTCCGAAGTTATAAATTTCTATTATTAATATAAATAATTTATATTTTACAATTATATACATATATTAAAGATATATTAAAGATATTTTAAAGATATTTTAAAGATATATTAAAGATATTTTAAAGATCTATATTAAAAAAGTCTATTTAGTATTTTAATGAACTCAATCAGTATGGAAGCTACTAAGGAAGCTGAAGCGTCAAAATTAATTTCTGCAATTACCGAATTTATTCCCACATTTTTTTCACCTAACGGTGTGTTGGCCCGCAATGAAGACAACACAAAGCTTAATCTAAACGAACTAACGGAACAGTGTGAATTGTTCTTTGATGAACATGCCAATTCGTTCCCAAATGACAACTTTAGAAACGCTTTCGTTATCAGCAAACTTTATGGACCAGCTAAAAAATGGGGATTATCTCTCAAGGCTGATGGAACACTTAATTCTCTCACCTATGAGGAATTTAAGAGGTTATTGTTAGAAAATTTTGGAGATACAAAGGAACAAAGGTTTGTTTTAATTGAAGAACTTTTGAACCTTAAACAGCTTCACCTCGGAAAGGCAGCTTTCTTTACTATTGAATTCAGAAGATTAGCGTCAAGAATTGGTTGGAACGACGATGTTTTTATTGACCTTATCCGGAGAGGCCTTCTTGAGGAGGTTCGTCTGGAGTTCGATAAAATCGAAAGACCAAAGACCCTTTTTGAAGCAACAAATTCAATCATCAGCATCGATAAAAAATGTTTCATTAACAACCTAGCCAAAACAAATAAGTCAACCAACAAGTCGCAAAAAAGAAAAAGAGATGAGCATCCAAAACAGGAATTCAAGAACAACAAAGTACACAAGAAATTCAGAAAAAATCAAAACAAAGAAAGCATCCTTTCGGCTAACTATACACCAAACACCTCAAATTCAATGACCACTACATTTATATTAAATAATAATGGAAAGAAAATGAAAATAAACGTCCTTATTGATTCTGGTTCTGCAAGAAGTTACATCTGTAGAGACTTTGTAAACGCCAACAGAATTCAATTATCTACTTTGTCTTCACCATTGAACATTCAGTTACCGAACAACAAAAGTATGAATATAAGACAAGTAACGAAGAAATTAGGCCTTGCCTTCATGGACCACAAGGAAAGCTATGAATTCTACGTAGCTACCTTACAACTTCAGGGAATATCAGCCATCCTTGGAAGAGATTGGTTGAGTATTCATATGCCATACGTAGATTTCAAAAATAATAAGATTTACTTTTTAGAGAACCACTGCGGAAATCACTGCCCTTCAGCAAAAGGGAATAAATTCATTTTTCACTCTAAAGATGTTACTGCTGCAATTTTGCCAAACAACGAAAACAACAATGTATCAAAAGATAAAACAGAAACATACTCAATATCTGGTGACGAACTTTTTGATATAGATATTTGCGCCGCTTTAGTAAATGAAACTGATAAAGATGAAATTATCAACATATACTATCAAGATTTGAAAATTGTATTTGAAAAGAAAGAGGCAGACAAATTGCCTCCACATCGTGAATATGATATATCAATTGACCTAGTCCCTGGTGGTCAATTATATTATGGACCTGTGTACTCTCTTACGATTGTCGAAATGGAAGCTCTTAAAAACTATTTAAAAGAAAATTTAGATAAGGGGTTTATAAGGAAGTCAAAATCACCTGCTGGTGCCCCTGTCCTGTTTGTAAAAAAACAAGATGGAAGCTTACGACTCTGCGTTGATTATAGGAAATTAAATTCTATTACAATTAGGAATAGCTACCCTATCCCAAGATTGGTTGACTTGATTGAATCGTTTAAGGGGGCAGTAATATTCACTCGTTTGGACCTTCGATCTGCATATAACCTTGTCCGCGTTAAAGAAGGTCATGAATATTTAACTGCTTTTAGAACACCTTTAGGCCAATTTGAATATCTAGTAATGCCCTTTGGCCTAAGAAATGCCCCCTCGGTGTTTCAAAGATTCATCCAGGATGTTTTATCTGATGCAATTGGCATATTTGTTCAAGTATACTTGGATGATATAATAATTTATTCAAAAAGTTTAGACGAACATATTCAACATGTTCGTAAAATATTGTCGCTTCTAATTAAAAATGGTCTTTACGTGAAATTGGAAAAATGTGATTTTCATGTTAAAGAAACTATTTTTTTAGGGTTTGTGGTGTCTGTAAATGGTCTTTCAATGGACAGGAATAAGGTTAAAGCTGTTATCGACTGGCCTATCCCAAAAAATATTAAAGAACTCCAAGGGTTTCTAGGACTTTGTAACTTCTATAGGAAGTTCATAAATAATTTTGCCGAGATCATTGAACCTCTCCGTCGGCTTTTGAAGAAGAACTCTCCCTTCATTTGGGATGTTAGGGCAGACAATGCTTTCAACAAACTCAAAGAAGCTTTTACGACGGAAGAAATCCTAGTTTATCCAGATCCAGAGAAAGAATTCTTTGTAGAAACGGACGCTAGCAATTTCGCTGTTGGTTGTGTTTTATCCCAAATTAGTAACAAAGACAATAAACTCCATCCGGTTGCTTTCTACTCTAGGTCCTTGTCTTCTGCTGAAATCAATTATACTATTTATGACAAGGAATTACTTGCAATAATCGTAGCTTTTGAAACCTGGCGCCATCACCTAGAAGGTGCTAAATTTCCAGTACAAGTAGTCACAGATCACAGAAATCTGTTATATTTTAAGCAACCTCATAAATTAAACCAAAGACAAATTAGATGGAGTCTCTTTCTCTCAAAGTTCACTTATAGGATTTCATTTCGCTCCGGTATTAAGAGTGGTAAACCTGACTCTTTATCAAGACGCCCTGATTACGTCAACAAGGATTCGACCAATGAAGGTTATCCTCTGTTAGATGAAGAGATATTTTGTTGTGCACCTTCTGACAACTTAAAAGCCTTAATTGAAGCTCAGAAGTCTGACACATACTGTAAGGATACACTCAATAAAATTAAAACAAGGTCAAATGAAGTAAAAAGTTCGCTTTTTACCATCGTCGAAGGGGTTCTGCATTTTCAGAACCGAATAATTGTCCCTTCTTCACTCAAGGCCAAGGTATTGAAAATGTATCATGATGGTCCAACTAATGGTCACCAAGGAGTAGATAAAACTTTTGAAAAATTAAGAAGAAATTATTGGTGGCCAAATATGAAAAAAGACATCAAGAATTACATATCCTCATGCGATGTTTGTGGAAGAAATAAGCTCCGAAGACACAAGCCATATGGTAAAATACAACCTTTACCGGTTCCCAGTAGACCTTGGGAAATAATTGGCGTTGACTTTATCACTTCACTTCCCAGTTCGCAAGATTGTACATGTTTAATGGTTGTAGCTGACCATCTGACCAAAATGATTCACCTTGTCCCTTGTTCTGATGTTCCCTCCGCTGATCTGACGGCCAAAATGCTTCTATTCAATGTTTTTCGCTACCATGGATTCCCTAAAATAATTGTTTCGGACCATGGTTCTCAATTTTCATCAGAATTTTGGACTTCGTTGTGCTCTGCTATTAACGCTAATCCAAGACTTGCCACAGCTCACCATCAACAATCCAATGGACAAATTGAGCGTGCAAATTCAGTAATTGAGCAGTATCTCCGATGTTATTGTTCAACGTCCCAAAATGAATGGTGTTATTATGTTCCTTTATGTGAAATGGCCTATAACAACTCCCTGCATAAGTCCATAGGTAAATCACCATTCTTTGCTAATTATGGCTTTAATCCTTCCTGTACTATAGAGTCGCCTCCTGTTCTTCTAAAGGATAATGCTTCCGCTTTAACCAGGGATTGGTCCTCACATTTCGAAGCATTGAAGAGACACTTACAAAAAGCTAAAGAAAATTTTAAGAAGTTTGGAGATTCGAAGAAAGCTACAGGACCTTCATTCAAAGTAAATGATTTTGTATGGCTAAAAAGATATTATTTTACAAATGAGCCATCCAAAAAACTTTCTTCACAATATCTTGGGCCGTTTAGAGTTTTGGAAGTGAGGGAGAGAATGAATTACCGGTTAGATTTGCCAGAAAATCTACATTTACATCCGGTATTTCATGTTTCCCAGTTGGAGCCTTATACAAAAAGAAATCCGGAACTAGTGGATGCATCATAAGGAGGTGCAATGTAAGAAATTGATATAAATTTTTATAATTTATTTCTATTTCTTATTAATTAATAATTATTTCATAATTATTATTCTTTAAAAAAAATTTATTTCATTTAAAAACAATTATACCAATTAATGTATTAATTGTTATATGAAAAAATGTATTTAATATAACTTCTGTATTATTTCATAGAAAAAATGTATTTAATAAAATTTCTGCATTATTTTATCCTTCTCTTTTTTATCCTTTTTCTTTTTAATTCTTTTAGTTATTAAAATCGGTTATTAAAGTTTTTCCGATTAATTATAATTGGTTTTATTTAATAACACGATGATCAATAAGTATAGATTATTGATCAAAAAATCTTTCCAGTTTTTTCTTCTAATCTTTTTCTGGAAAGAATCATTGTTAAGATTAGAAAAATACATTTATTTTTGTAAAAATATAAATAGCTGTTGATTTTCGTCTTTAGAAAATCAAGAGTTATTATTTTAAGAAAAATATAATAACAATAAAAGACATTAATATTTCAATTAATATAAAATAGTTATTTTAAAATTTGTCAAAAAAAAAATAATAAAATATTTAATAATAAAATAGATTAATAAAGTTCTTTTGATAAAAACATATTTTATTTCTCATTCATTTAAGGTCTATTATATTTTCTTATAATAAACTCTAATTTTAAAGATAAGTATTAAATTCTTATTTTTATTTTAATTTTTATTTTACTTTTTTATTTAATCTTAATAGTTTAGTTAATATTAATTATAAATAATAATTTCTATAATTTATAGAAATTATTACATCAAAAATAATAAATTTATAAAATCAAAATAAATAATAAATAATAAATTCTTATGTCACGAATACTAGTGGATTTGAAGTTAAAATTCACTATTAGATCAATTGAAATTTAATTTAGTTATTGACAAAAATTAATTTAATTCGATTTTAATTATAAAAATAAATATTAGAAACATTAAGGAATTAGAAACCAAAGGGTTTGGACTTATTTATTAAAGATAATTTAATTTAATTTAACCCTTAAGAATTTGATAAAAATAACATGGTGAAAAACAATGATAACTCAACAAATAATGGAAATATTGTATTGATATTCCAATTATATTAATTGGAAAGCTACGGTCGAGAACTACAACATATGTTAAAATCAAACTTATTGGACAACTAGATGACGAGATATTGGACTTTTAAGATATTCTAAATATAAAAAATAATTTAATTATTTAATTAAGACCCTAAATTATTAAGAAATCTATATTAGATGAAATCTCTTAACTTTGAAATTGTATTATTAATTTTTATTATTAATTAAAAATATAGAATTAGTTATTAGTAATATTTTTATAATAATTTAAATAAGTTTATAAGTTTTATATATTTTATTATAATATTTTTATTCAATTATTTTCTAAAAGATTCTAAGGAATTCTTTATCATTCTAAAGATTTCCGAAAGAGAATTTTTAATTAGTTTTAATATTTTATTTTATTTTATTTTAAATTTTATATTTTATTATTAAATTAGTTTTAGTATTAAATTGTTTTATGAATAATTATATAGTTATTTTATTAAAAGATTCTTATCAATATTAATTTATTATTAAATTTTATATAGTTTATATATACATGTATGAATATATTAAGATTAGAATGTATTATTTAATTATATTGTTAATTATTATTTTAGTTTAGTATAAAAAGGATTTGAAATTCCATATTTTGAATTCTTTGTAAAATTATTAACTTTTAATTTAACGTATTAACATAAAGTTAATGAATTAATTATAACAATAATAATTCTTTATATTAATCTTAGTTAATTTTATTATTAAAATATATATTAAATAAAGTTCTACTAAAACATAAATCTTAAATATTGAAATCTTAATTATAAAACTCAGTGTATGTTATTTATTATTTAAATTTAATTAAATTGTTATAATTAATAAGAACATCTTGACCTGACCAATTTAACCCAAACTAGGAAAGATATAGCAAGAATCTTACCTAATCAATCAATATAACTTTACATTCTTATTTAACTTAACTCAAAACTAATTCATTCTAGAAGCTACTGTTACGAAGTTGACGGAGAGTGAAATTAAAAATTCAAATACTAAAATAAAAATTACTTAAAAATTAATTTTTAACCTTAAATTAGATTGAATTATCTGAACCTTTAATAGTTCTACCTTAATAAAAGTAAAATTAAAATTAATCACGATTTTCTAGAAAAATTGTATTTCTAGAAAAATATTATAACAATTTTAAATGACAACTTTTAATAATCTTATTATAATCAATGATATTATTTCTTTATTTTCTTTATTGTTATTCTTTTATTTCTTTATCATTCCTTTATTTCTATAATCAAATATAATTATTCTTTTATTTCTTTAATATGAAATATTTATTCTTTTATTTCTTTTTCTTACTAGAATTATAAATACTTTAAATTCATGTAAAAATATAAATATTTGTAAATATTTCTTTTAATTATTCTTCCTTGTTATTAAATTTAATAAAATAATAAATAATAACCAAAATAAAACAAAATAAATTAAATTAGATAATTTATTTATAAAAATTAATAAAGATGAATAATAATTATTTAACATTATAATTAAATTAATATAAAATAAAATAGCTTAATAAAATTATAAAATTTAGCTATAATTTAGGATAGTTTAGAAATATTAGAATAGATTAATAATAAAAATAAAATTTTCTATAAAATCATTATACTAAATAATTAATAATTAATAAAAATTTATTATATATAAAATTATTATAAACAAAGTTAATAATAAAAATTTAATAGTAAAAATTTAATAGTAAAAATTTAATAAAATATAAAAATTGATAATTCATTTAATGTGTAATTAAATAATTATTAATTTAGTTAATAAAAATTATTTATAATTATTAGAATAGTTATTAAAATAATAAGTAATAATAAATAATAAATAATAATAAATAATAGTATAAAATAATAAAATATAAAATAATCTTGATAAGCAATTACCACTTTTAGTTAATTGCTAATTTAAGGTAATTGTTACTTTTTATAACAGTTGATATAGGCTGGGGTTGAAACACTAAGATATTCAAAACAAAAAAAAAAAAAAATAAATGTTAAAATTAAGATAGGAAATGGTTTTATAATTTATAATGTTACTAGGTAAATATGTTGAATTATATATTAATAATTCAACAACAATTAATTAATAATGAAATAATAATTAAATAAAATAAGATAATAAGTTTAGTTATTTAAGCACTAAATATTTTAAGAAATTATTAAAATTATTCAATTTTAATAATTTCTTTGTAAGATTTATAATATATTTATTTATTGAATTATTAGTATATAATTATTATAAATACAATAACCTTACAAAGAACATAAAATATAGATTTTTACATCTTTTTTTTATACTTTGTAAGTTACATAATAATAGTATTTAATTATAAGATATTAATAATATAGTAATATGAATATTATTAAAATATTAAGATAAGAACAATATCGATATGTTTAAAATATTTAATATAACTAAATAAATTTAATTTGTAATTATATAATTACTTTGAATAATTAAAAATTGTAGTTAATATATTAAATAAATTTTATTAATATATTTTATAATAAATATTCTTTTATTAATATTTTAAATAATAAATATTTTTTTTTAAATTTTTTATTTATAAATTCTAGAATGGATATTCCACTTTATAATAATATATTTTATGTTTTTATTAATATTTTATAGTAAATATTTATTAATATTTTATAACAAATGCTCTATTAATGTTATTTATAATAAAAATTTTATTAATATTCAGTCAACATTTTCCCTTTTCCCTACATTGGACTTTCCCTTCCAAAATAAAATCCTGGCAAATACAAAAATATTTCTTTCTGTATAATTTAAATTAAAAAAAAAAAGAAAATAAAATAATAAAATAATAAATAATAAATAAATAATATAAGAGTTAAATTAGAAATAAGATATATTATTAAAACTTTCTGTATAAAATTATAAATTTATTTTTAATTTAAAATATTATAATAAATGAAACAATCAATGATAGAATAGTTGATAATAAAAAAAATAACCATATTAAAATAATAGATGAATAAATAAAATGCAATAATTAGAATAATAAATTATATTAATATTAGAATTGAATGATAATTAATTATAATAATATAATAAATAATAATAATAATAATAATCAATATTAAATATAATAATAAGACATAATTAATAATTAAAAATTCATGTAATATAAAAGGAAGACAATTTTCTTTCTTTTATAAAATTGAACAATAAAATTTGAACAATAAAATTTGAACAATAAAATTTGAACAATAAAATTTGAACAATAAAATTTGAACAATAAAACTGGAACAATAAAGCCGGAACAATAAATATGAAATAAAAAATAATAATTAAATAGAGAAAAAGATTAAAAGATAATAATATTTTTTTTTTTTTTTATTGTTTCCACTTAAGTTAGAAATATTAATAATTATTTAATTTATAAAATTAAATTATTGATTAGAAAATACAGGTTGTTCATGTATCACAATATTGTAATAATTTAATTATGAAATTAATTATAATTAATTTATTACCTACAACTTAATAATAACTTAATAAAAATTATTATTAAATTGAGAAAAGGAAAAATAATAGCTCAAACGAACTACTTATGATAGGTATTGTGATAGTTAAAAATTCCGCTAAGCCTATAATTTTTGGAACAGGTGACTCAGATGAACCTTTGAAAAGTAGTTCAATTAATTGTCTTTGTTCCCCACTATCGAAATGTAGCTCATTTAAAGCTAAAATTCCACCAAGAAGGAACAAGTATATATAGTGATTGATATAATCATCAAAATCAGAAATAGAGTCATAGGAAGAAAGAGGATTTAAACGCTCTAATCTTCTTAATGAATAAAATATAGAGATCTTCAATGAAATTTAAAGAATTCCATCTAAAAGATGCAAGAGCATTGCATTTAAAAATCCAATGCTCAAAAGATTGATTACCTTCGCCACAACAGGGGCAAGTTTTAGGACAATCTTCTGAAATTCTACCCATTTTAATAGTAATAGAAGTATTGTATTAATAACCACAGCGTAAACATATAATCCACGAAAACCCTAAGTTGAATTGGGGATATTTTAAGCTAAGCATTATTATAACTTTATATTTTGAGAACTTGTTACTATCGTAATTTTGACCTTTAATACCTTGAAATTTGGAAACTGATTTCTAGTAATGTTCTATAATACAGTCATATTTCACCCATTTATATTTTTTGTTTTTTTTTATACAGTGTTCTAGATTCTTTAATCTATAAATAATAAGGCATTTTGGAAATAGATTTAATTAGATCCTTTATAATACAGTTTGATTTACTCCATTTTGCAAACGATAATGAAATTGTGTGTAAGTGAGTAAGTAGATATTCTATCTGTTATAATTTTTAAAATGATTTTCAGTCCAACATTAATGAGAGAAATACCTCGATAGTTACGACAATCTGATGGGTCACCTTTCTTAGGGATAGATACATTTGAAGTTGAATTCCTTTTTTTAGGAAAGGACTCATTCCACTTTTATAAAATATCAATTTAAGACACTTTCTCCATGGACTTGACAAATATTTTTTTTCTTTTTATTTTTTTTAGAATTAAAGAATAACTTAATTTATAATAATAATAAAATTACATGATTTAAATAAAAAATAACAAAAAAAAAATACATGAAATAAAATATTATATATAATATAATTATAAAAGTGCGTTATAAGTAATAGTTTCTAACTTTTCCCATTCATCGATGATAACACCACCTTCATTATTGCGAGTAATAATTTCAGTATTAGTTTTATCAACTGAATCTGTATTAGATCTTTCACCATGAGTTGAAAATCCGTGCATTATCATTTCGACATCGGTTTAATGTAACTAAAATAACGAATAACAGATTAAACAAAAGCTAAGATAATTTAACACCTGATTTGAGTTGCTAAAATAAACACTAAAATTAATAATAAATATTTAATTTAAACACTTAAGAATATGGCGCGGCACTTTATAACTCTATTCGTTATTAGTTACTGGGCTTACGTTAAGATATTTTTATTTATTTTTAATAATTAATTAAATATTAATATTAATAAATAAAAATTAATTATTAAAAATAAATAAAAATATCTTAATATTTATTATAATAATTTACATTAATAGTAACGCTAGTGCGTTACCGTTAGAAGTACAGTTATTTTTATACATGCAAATAATTTAATGAATGGTAAAATAATTTAATTTAACATAATTTACTAATCAATTAATAAAACTATTTATAACTAAATAACTATTAATACAATAAACTATAAAATAATAAAATTTAATGTACGAAATTAAAATAAAGAATTTATTTGGTTAGCTGTAATTGCTAACTGTTTAAATACATTACGTAACCAGAGAACTATCATTGGATAGGCTTAGTGTTACTATGTATCTGTTACACCGTTAATTATGTAATAATCTTACTTAGTATTATCACTAAATATGATTATTATCTACAATTTAACGACTAATTCATTAAGTTGTGAAAATAAAATAAAAATAAAATAAAATGTATGTAAAAGAAAATATATAAGTGAATATTTTTTTTTTCTTTAGACAGGGAAGAGAATATACTTTAATAAATTTATTAATTTTACTATAAAAAAATACATTTAGATGAAAAGTACGTTATAAATTAAAAATAAAAATAAAAGTTAAAAAAAAAATAAAAAATAAAAAATAAAAAAGCTCAAAAATACTATGTATTTCGGCAAGTTGTACTATGCGGGAATTTTTCCCTTCCTAACAAGTAAAAAAAAAAAAAAGGCATAGAAATAACATCTTTAAAATAGATTAGTGTGGTATCCACTAAACTTTCAGTGAGCATAAAATATTTAATATATAAAATGTTTAATTCCTTATTTAATATCTGATAAAAAGTAATCGTAAAAAAAAAAAAAAGGCATAGAAATAACATCTTTAAAATAGATTAGTGTGGTATCCACTAAACTTTCAGTGAGCATAAAATATTTAATATATAAAATGTTTAATTCCTTATTTAATATCTGATAAAAAGTAATCGTCACCTGCAGGACTCGAACCTGCGCTCCCAAAGGGAAATGGCTTAGCAGGCCACCGCGTTAACCACTCCGCCAAAGTGACTATTGTATTTTTTATTAATAAAAATGTACTAAATAATGCATTCTTAATTAAATCTACGATTTATTTCTAATACATTATGTGTACATTATTATTTTTGTACTTTAATAAATTTTTAAATTCAAAGATTAAAATTTAAATCAAAAATTATATTAAACTTTATATTTTTATATTAAATCTTATATTAATAGTAATATTTTTATATATTTAAAACTTATATTAGCAATATTAATAATAAATCTTATTTTTTTTATTTTTATATTAATAATGAAAATTCGTATTAATAATAGTTTTTGATTGAAAATTTATATATTATATTTTAACTTTTATTATAAAATTTTATATCAAAATGTTTTATTTTATATTGAAAAATATTTAATTTTATTAAAAACCTTTATATTAGAATAGTATTTTTATTTTTATTTTTATTTGAATATTTTAACAGATTGTAATAAAAATTATAGCCAATTAAATAAATTCTTATTAGTAATATTTTAGATATATTATTAAAAAAAAAAAAATGTTTTATTAATATTATAAATGTATTTTATTTATATTGTTATAATTAAATTTCATATAATTGATTATAAAAATCAATTTAAATTTAATAGTTTTTATAAAAAAAAAAAAAAAAAAAAAAAAAAAAAAAATAAAATGTAATTTAGTGGCAAGAACAACTTTTATGCCATGAAAAAAGTATAAATAGTTGTAAATTTTGCTACCAATTTTTAAAAATCAATAAAATAAATTTAATAAAATTAATAAATGAAATAATAAACAAATAAATAAAATTTGTGTGTCTTTTACTTTTATTTTTATTTAATTCTCTAAAACCTTAACATTATTGATAAATAATGAAATTATAAAATTAAAATAAATAATAAATAATAAATTCTTGTTAAGATAATAACTGAATTTCCATTTAATTCAATTTCAATTTCAATTTCAATAATTCAGTTATTTGAATTTCAATATTAATAATTAATAATATAATAATTATTATTAAAATATTTAGGAATTAGTCTAGGCCAACTAATTGACTAAATATTATTAACATATTGAAATTAACATATATTAAATAATGATATAAATCAAATATGTGTAGTAACATATTTGTATATTTAATATTAATTATTAAATATTAAATTTATATCTTTTTGATAATAATTATTTTATTTTATTTTATTTCAATATGTATTATTATAATTATAATAATTATAATACTTTATTTCATATAAAATTTATATATTTCTATATATTAGAATATATAATTAATATATTACCTATTTCTTATAAATAGATTAGATTATTTATATTAGAAATAGAGAACTCTCTTGTAAATTTTTAGGAATTAGAGTTATTATTTTAATCGTACGAATATTATAATTTTATTAATAAAATTTACTAAACTACTATTATTTAAAACCCACTGCTTATAAATTATTGCATATAAAAGTCCCGCATATCAATAATGTAAACACGTGATTGTCATATTAAATTAATTTCTACATATTATATTTTAATTATAAAATATAATATTTAGTTATATTAGATTCTTATATTTTATTTATATTATTTATATTAAATATTTATATTATTATCTTACTTTATATTATCAATATCAAACTTATATTTATACTATTACATATTCATATTAATAATTAATATTTTAATAATTAATTATTTTATATAAATACATGTTTAAATCTTTTGATTAATCCTTTGTAGGATTATTGTAATTTAAATTATAGTAATAATTATATAAAATAATAATGTAATAAAATATTATTAAGATTAAATAAAATTTATATTTTAAATAAAAACTTAATTATAAAATTTACTAATAACAATATGTTTTAAATAAGAGTAAAATTAAATTATTAATTAATTACTATAATTTGGCATCTTGACCTAATCGTTAAGACCAAATTAACACAAAACTTTGACAATTCTTATATAACTTTACCCAAAATTAATTCTTTTAGAAGTCCCGAAATCAAATTAAGAAAATTAATTAAAAGAAATAAATGAAAATAAAATAATAATAATTTAATTAATCATTAACAATTTTAATTAAAACTAAAATAAATTAATACTTAATATTCTAATAAAATTATAAATAAACAAAATAATAAATTATTTTAATAAATTGTAAATAATAAATAAACAAACTTATAAATTTTTCAAAATTAAAATTAAATAGTTGAATAATTTTTAAATTACCTTTTATTTAAAATAATTAATATTTTATTTATCTTATAACTCAACTTTTATAAACAAATTATAATTAAAACATGTTTATTTTAATACTTTATTTGTAAAAATTTATAACAATTATTTATTTTATTTATTTTATTGTTTATAAATGTAAATAGTTTAAAATTATTGAAAACTATAAAAACATGTAAATATTTCTTTTAAATTATTCTTTATTATTAATAATTTCAATAAATGATTTTTTACATTTTATTAGTTATTAATAATCAAATTATGATTATTAATAACCTTAATAAATTATTTTATATAGTTGTTAATAATCAAAATTTTTATTATTAAAATTTAAATAAATTATTATAAATAATAAATATTTTATTTTATTATTTTATTAGTTTTAATAATTATTATTTTTCTTTTATTAATTCAAATAAAAATTAATAATTAAATAAATAAAAATTAATATTAAAATAAAACAATTTTTTTTAATAAAACAAATTTTGTGTTCTAATAAAACATATTTAATTTAAATTTCTTAAATTTTTCTAAAATTTTTCTTAGTATTTATACGTTTATTCACTTCTACAAAATTTAGTTTTTGTAGATTAAGAATATCCAGTATAAATCATTATTGTGTAAGAAATTAGACTTATTGTTATAAGTCTATATTTCTTAATCCTTAATACTTATAAAATAATTATTAAGTTTACTTAATTTTATAATTAATTAATTATTAATAATGTAACAAATTTTATTAAATTATATATTAAATTTTATTAAATACATTTTGTATTTATTTTGTATGTATTTCTATATTCGGTTTTTTATCTATTTTTTTTTTATTTTTCTTAATTTTATTCATAAGTTAATTCGGTTAAATTGTTAAAGTCTGAATTAATTTAACCGTTTAACTTACGTAATTTAGAACATCGGTTATTAAGGTTTTTCCATAAAAATGGTTTTACTTAATAATACGATAACCAATAAGTATAGATTATTGGTTGAAATCTTTCCAGGTTTTTCTACTAATCTTTTCCTGGAAAATATTTTGTTAAGATTAGAAAATTCTTTATTTCTATATTTTAAAATATAAAAAGGACTCTTGAGTTTCCTTTCGAAAATTAAGAGTTATTATTATAAGAAAAATAATAATAACAATAAAATTTTATAAATTAAAATATAAATAATAATAATAAATTTTTTTTTTATTTTAAAATAATTTTTATTTATTTTTTTATTGGTAAAATAAAATAAATAAATTAAATTTTCTTATAATAAATTCGATTTTTTTTAATAAAACAAATTTAAAATTTCCCAATTTTAATTATTAATATTATTATTAAAATAAAATTGTGGATTAGAAATTGCTATAAAAGAATTTTTATTTCAATTTCTAACATATTGATACGTGACTACTATAAAAATGATATTTAGGTAGATTCTTTAGGTTAAAGAAATACTTAAATATTATTGGTCAATAATAATTTTATAGTAATATATATAGTTTTATAATAATAATTTTAAACGGAGAATTCTTTTATTTATAAGTTTATACTTATGATAAATTGATTCACATAAATAGCTATTTTTATATTTTATTTTAGTATAGTTAAAAAGAGACATTATATATATTTGAGATAATTAATTATAATATTTATATAAGAGAATAATAATAATTAATGTATTAATTAATAATTAATAATAAATAAAGAGAACATTAAAAAGATATTTTTATTACTTTATTTTGTATTATTGTATGTGTTATTTCTATTTAATATTAGAATATATTATTTTGTCATAATTCCTTATTGTCATTGTCCATAAATAAATATTAATTTAGATACATAAATAAAATATCGTATCATTATTGTAAGAAATAATAATAAAATTTTAAATTATAATTATTATTTCTTATATATTAATTGTCACGAATACTAGTGGATTTGAGGTTAAATTTCACTATTAGATCAATTGAAATTTAATTTAGTTATTGACAAAAATTATTTTAATTAGATTTTAATTATAGAAATAAATATTAGAAACATTAAATAATTAGAAAAAGCAGTTTTTAAACCAGTTAATAATTCATGCATAGAACCTGGTCTAATATTATCCCTATATTTGGTTAAATACCAATTTCTTGCTGAATCTCTTAAACGAGATTTAACAAAGTTAATTTTTGTTTCTTCAAATAAATATCTGTTCGGGGTAGTCCTAAAAGTCTTCATAGAGTTGGCAAAACAGTTCAGTTTCAGATGGTTTTCCTGAAAAGAATCCTGATTCAGGGACTTGAATTAAAGGAGCAAAAATTTTATCTTTCATGATTACATCTCTATCCAAATCATAGTTAGTGATAGAAGAATTATTGTCTACTTCATGGGTATCAAGTAGAAGTCTTGGAGTATCAAATCGTTCATATCCTTGTGGTTCGGGGTTGCTAGAATTTAATCTTTGGCTTATATTTTCAATTATATCGGTTATATTATTTAATTTAGCTTCTAGTTGTTCATGATAGCTGCTAAAATCTTTATGAGAAGCAAAGTTTGTTTGTACACCATCAATAATATCAACAGCAGTCTTAGTAGCATCTTGTCTAAGTTGTTCAACTTCTTCAGTTATAGGAATTCCAGAGGTAGAAGTGGTAGCTTTAAAAGAATTTTCAAACATCTTAAGGTAACCAGAAAACAATTGGTAAGATTATTGTAAAATAAATATTGATTGATTAGGTAAGATTATAATTAAATCTTATTGAGTGGTAGGTTAGATTCTTGCTATATCTTTCCTAGTTTGGGTTAAATTGGTCAGGTCAAGATGTTCTTATTAATTATAACAATTTAATTAAATTTAAATAAAAAATAACACACACATAGTTTTACAATTAAGAATTCAATCTTTAAGATTTATATTTTATTAGAACTTTATTTAATATATATTTTAATAATAAAATTAACTAAGATTAATATAAGGAATTATTATTGTTATAATTAATAAGAACATCTTGAACTGACCAAATTAACCCAAACTAGGAAAGATATAGCAAGAATCTAACCTACCACTCAATAAGATTTAACTATAATCTTACTTAATCAATCAATATTTTTTTACATTAATATATTAAAAATTAATAATTAGAAATACATTATTTTTACATTATCATTATTTGTTTTGTAACAATGTACAATAACTATTACATGTAAAATTATTTTAAAATTAGGAGTAGTTAACCAATTAATAGTTAAATATAATTATTAATAATTTATTAATATTATTTAATATTTTATTCATTATAATTATTATTTAAAATTTTGGACATTTTAGATGTAATCAAAAATTATTTAAAATTTTTCATAACAAAAATTTTTTTTTTCTAAATTTGGACAAATTTATTCAATTTTTAATTTTTTTTTATTAATTATTTTGGACATTTAATTAAAATTATTTATTATAAAATTAATTAGAAAATCGATCTTTAAGGTTTTCCCGAATACTGATTGGTATCGGTTTTACTTAAATGATCCGATGATTAATGTGTTTAGAATATTAATCGAAACTTATTAAGGTTTTTCTTCTAATCTTTTCCTAAATAAGAAATTTGTTAAGATTAGACAATATTTAATTTAAAATTTTGTAAAAGTATAAATAGAGACTCTTAAGTTCTTTTTAAGAAATTAAGAGTAATTATTATAAGAAAAATAATAATAACAATAACATTTTATTAATTAAAATATTAATAATAATAATAAATTTTTTTGAAAATAATTTTTATTTACTTTTTTTTTAGTAAAATAAAACAAATAAATAAATAAATTAAATTTTCTTTTAATAAACTCGATTTTTTTAATAAAACAAATTTAAAATTTCCCAATTTTAGTTAATAATATTATTATTATAATAAAATTGTGGATTAAAAATTGCTATAAAAGAATTTTTATTTCAATTTCTAACACTTATGATACAAGGTATCACTAAATACCTTGTATTTCCTATTAAATACTCTTAATAATAATATAATAAAAATTATTATTAAATATTCGAATAAAAATCTTTTATTAATACTAAATATAATAAAAATTATTATTAAATATTCTTATTAATTCTTTTATTAATATTAAATATAATAAAAATTATTACTAAATATTCTTATTAAAAATTATATATAATTTAAATCATTACTAATTCTTATTTTTATATTAAGTATAATAAAAACCTATTTCAATAAATATTAGATATAAAATACAGAATTATAAGTTTCTGTATAATATTTTCTAAACCTTTGAAATAAACTAAAAATAAAACAAAAATCAAAAATAAATTAAATCTTTATCAAAATAAAAATGAATTAAAATACAGAAGAATTTCAATAATAAAAATGATCTAAAATACAGAAAATATCAATTCTGTATGATTCTCTCTCTGAAAACAATATCAAGAAGAAGCTACCGCCCGGAATGCCCTTCGTGATACAATCTCTAAATTAATTTTTATATTTTTATTTAATAAATATTATTTTTTATTAAAATAATTTAAAATAATAGTTAAAAATTAAAATAAAATAGTTATAATAGTTTTTTTTTATAAAGAATATATTAATAATAAATAAAATGTATTAAAATTAAAGTATAAAAAGAAGAATAAATTTCTTTCTTTTTAATACTTGGAACAAATAATTTTAATTTTAAATTTAAATAAAGAATATTTTAAAAATTAATCTTTTTTTTTGTTTGCAAATTTATTTTTATCATTATGTGTTAATATTTATTTTTTTTGTTTTGAATATCTTAGTGTTTCAACCCCAGCCCGTATCACTTATGATAAGTGACCACTATAAATATGATATTTAGGTAGATTCTTTAGGTTAAAGAAATACTTAAATATTATTGGTCAGTAATAATTTTATAACAATATATATAATTTTATATTAATAATTTTAAACGGAGAATTCTTTTATTTATAAGTTTATACTTAGATAAATTAATTCACATAAATAGCTATTTTTATATTTTATTTTAATATAGTTAAAAAGAGATATTATATATATTTGAGATAATTAATTATAATATCTATATAAGAGAATAATAATAATAATTGATGTAATAATTAATAATTAATAATAAATAAAGAGAATATTAAAAAGATATATTTATTACTTTATTTTGTATTATTGTATGTATTATTTCTATTTAATATTAGAATATATTATTTTGTCATAATTCCTTATTGTCATTGCCCATAAATAAATATTAATTTAGATACATAAATAAATATCGTATCACTTATGATAAGCAATAAAATTATAAAATTAAAATAAATAATAAATAATAAATTCTTATTTAACTTATCCCAAAAACTAATTCATTCTAAAAACGAAATCCATTTTAAAAAAAATTTAATTAAATAAAAATAAAAATAAAATAATAACAATCTAATTAATCATTAACAATTTTAATTAAAACTAAAATAAATTAATAATTAATATTCTTCTAAAATTACAAATAAATAAAATAATAAACAAATTTAATAAATTGTAAATAATAAATAAACAAATTTATATACATTTCAAAATTAAAATTAAATAGCTGAATAATCTTTAAATTACCCTTTATTTAAAATAATTAATATTTTATTTATTTTATAATTCAACTTTTATAAAAAAAATTATAATTAAAACTTGTTTATTTTAATATTTTATTTGTAAATATTTATAACAATTATTTATTTTATTTATTTTATTGTTTATAAAAATTAATAATTTAAAATTATTGAAAAATATAAAAACATGTAAATATTTCTTATAAATTATTCTTTATTATTAATAATATCAACAAATTATTTTATATAGTCTATTAGTTATTAATAATCAAATTATGATTATTAATAATTTTAATAAATTATTTTATATATTTTATTAGTTTATTAATTGTTAATAATCAAATTTTTATTATTAAAATTTAAATAAATTATGATAGATAATAAATAATTTTATGTTATTATTTTATTAGTTTTAATAATTATTTTTCTTTTATTAATTTAAATAAAAATTAATAATTAAATAAATAAAGATTAATATTAAAATAAAACAATCTTTTTAATAAAACAATTTTGTGTTTCTAATAAAACATATTTATTTTAAATTTCTTAAATTTTTCTTATTCTGTTTAGTATTTATACCCTTATTCACTTCTACAAAATTTAATTTTTGTAGATTAAGAATATCCCGTATAAATCATTTTTCTAATGTGTCACTGATACGATACCACTATAAAAATAAGATTTAGGTAAAAAAAAATGTAGGTTAGAAATAATGTATAAATATTAATGGTTATAATAATTAAAATAATTTATATATAGTTATTCAAATAGTTATTATTAAAAGTATGGTTAATTCTTTTATCATAATTAAAATAGATAAATTTTATTATTAATGATTCTATTATTATGATAATAAATTAATTCATCATTATTATTAATAAGTTTTATTTTATATTTTAAATATTATTTTGAAAATTATATAGTTTTAGGAATAATATTATAAATATTGATAATTATATTTTATTTAGGAATAATATTTTAAATATTAATAGTTAAATATATTTAATAATGAAATTGTATTTTTAAATAAAGTTATTAGGAAATTAATAATTTAAGAGATATGCTTATAATTGTAAAAATAATTATTTAATATTATATTTTTATTAAACATATCTCTTAAATTATTAATTTCTTAATAATATTAAATAATTATTTTTACAATTATATAAAATTAAGAAAATGTAATAATAAATATTTATATATGTAAAGATAAAATAATAAAAATAAATAAAGAATAAAATATTATTATAAAACATTATTATTATGAATTATTTTCTTATAATTTATTAGAATATATTATTGTGTCATAATTCCCTAGAGAAACGACCAACTAAATTAATAATTCGATATTGAATATTTTAAATGTTCTGTATCATTTTTTGAATGTGTGACCACTATAAATATGGTATTTCATTTTTTTTTGGGGCTTGAACATTTATTTCAAATAAACCTATTAAAAAAAAAAAAAAAAAAAAAGTAACCAATTTATATTTATTTCTATTATTATTTA
This sequence comes from Neocallimastix lanati (nom. inval.), assembly GCA_016946835.1. Lineage (NCBI taxonomy): Eukaryota > Fungi > Neocallimastigomycota > Neocallimastigomycetes > Neocallimastigales > Neocallimastigaceae > Neocallimastix > Neocallimastix lanati (nom. inval.). The sequence continues at coordinate 236,656 of JACVTC010000182.1, forward strand.
TTTATTTTTTATTTATTTATAATTGTTTATAAAAAAAAATTAAAAAAAAAAATAAAAATATTTTTTTTAAATTATTTTAAATACTTTATTTTTTTTTTTTTATAAATAAAAATCTAATTTTAAAAAGATATTGCCAATAACGCAAAATTTAATTTCATTTGATCGATTAGTGAATTTCATTTTGAAATCTATTAATATTGAGATAATAATTTTATGTCACAAATAATAATTAAGTATTTTAAAAAAAAAAAAAAAAAATTGTTCATATCATTGGTGGAAAAAAATAGGTACTCGTAGAAGGACTTAAATATTTTTTATAAAATAAAAAAAAGAACACTCACGGCGGGACTTGAACCCGCAATCTTCAGATTAGAAGTCTGACGCCCTATCCGATTAGGCTACACGAGCATTTATGAATGAAGCGCTCCTAGGTGGGCTTGAACCACCAACCTCTCGGTTAACAGCCGAACGCGCTAGCCAATTGCGCCATAAGAGCTCTTCCTTAGCCTTTGATAAATAACAAAATTATTAAATTAAAATAAATAATAAAAAAACAAATTCTGTCTAACTTAACCCAAAAATTAATCCATTCTAAACAAAAAATTAAATCCATATTTAAGAAAAATTAATTAAATAAAAATAATTAAAATAAAATAATAATAATTTAATTAATCATTAATAATTTTAATTAAAAACTAAAATAAATTAATAAATGATATTTTTCTAAGATTACAAATAAACAAAATAATAAACAAATTTAATAAATTATAAATAACAAATAAACAAACTTATAAACATCGCAAAATTAAAATTAAATAGTTAAATAATTTTTTAAGTTACTTTTATTTAAAATAATGATTATTTTATTTATTTTATAACTCAACTTTTATAAACAAATTGTAATTAAAATAACATTTTAAAACTTATCTTTATTAACATTTTAATTGTAAATATTGTTTAATTTAATAATAAATTATTCTTTATTTCTCTTTTATTAATTTTATTATTTTTAATGTAAATAGTTTAAAATCAAAGAAAAATATAAAAACATGTAAATATTTCTTATAAATTATTCTTTATTATTAATTAGTTAATAAATTATTATAAATATTTTATTAGTTTTAATAATCAAAAAGTATGATTATTAATTATTTAATAAATTATTATAGATATTTTATTAGTTTTTAATAATCAATTTTTTATGATTATTAATTAGTTAATAAATTATTATAAATATTTTATTAGTTATTAATAATCAATTTTATTATTAAAATTTAAAATAAATTAGTATAAATAATAAATATTTCATTTTATTATTTTATTAGTTTTTAACGATTATTTTATTAATTTAAACAAAATTAATTATTAAATAAATAAAGATTAATATTAAAATAAAAATAAATTTTTTTAATAAAACATTTTTGTGTTTAATAATAAAACATATTTATTTTTAAATTCCTTAAATCAATTTTTATTCAGTATTTATCCTTTTATTCACTTCTGCAAAATTTAATTTTTGTAGATTAAGAATATTAGGTATAAATCACCTTTTGGTAAAGAACGAACATATAATGGATTATTAATTAGAATTTCAACTTACTTTAGAATCCATTATATTATTCTTTACTTAATATTACTTTACTATATTTTCTATACTAAAATATTTTCTAAATATATTTATTTTTTTTATATTTTTATTAAAAGTTTCTAAAATATTATCAATAATTTTATATTTTTATTATTAATATCAATATCTATAATTTAACCTTAAATTTTATTATTTTATTAAAGTGTTTATTATCAATATTAATATTTTATTTTTATTTTCAAATATATTATTATATTATTATTATATTGTATCAATATTAAACTTGTATTCTTTTTAGTATTTTATTTTATTTTTAAATTGATTATTTTATATTTTTATTCCCCACAAATAAAATCAAATCTTAATTGATTAATAATAAATATTAAATATATTATAGTTTTTAAATTTATTTTATATAAAATATAAGAATATTATATTAACATTCTTGATTAAAATAACTTTATTTTTCTTTAAAATCTTTTTAAATTTTGTTTGTTACTTTTCGTATATATTAAATAATTTAGTTTTAGTATATGAAAAATAATATAAAATTATGTAAACAAAATTTATTAAAATAAAAATACTTATGAATTAGTTAATTTAAATTAATATAAAATTTTAAGTAATTAGTAATAGTAAATATTTTTTTTTAAATATGATAATAAAATGTAGAAAGGCTTTACATATTTATTTTTTTTCAAAAAGTATAAATAAGTGAAGTTTTTCAATAATTAAAATGTAGACAGAAAAAATATTAAAAATAAATAATTAAATAAAATTCTAATAAAACCCGAACCATAACACTTTTGTGTAATAATTTAATTATAAAATTAATTATAATTAAATTATTAACTACAACTTAATAATAATTAAATAATAATTATTATTAAATTGAGAGAGCAAAAAAGATAAATATACTTATCTTCTATAGGAAAGAGTTTATTATAACTAATTATAATAAACTAATAACACAGAATTGACAAAGGAAAAAGATTATTTTATTTTATTTTATTTTTAAATTTGTTTTATTAAAACTTGCTTTATTAAAATAGAAATATAAAATATTTATTAATGTTATTACTATATTATAATTGTTATAATAATAACTCTTGATTTCTCAAAGAGAATTCAAGAGCCTTATTTATACTTTTTTGAAAAATAAGGTTAAATTAAAAAATGTTTTCTAATCTTAACAAATCTCTTATCTAGGAAAAGATTAGAGAGAAAAACCTAGATAAGATTTTTGATCGATATTCTATCCATATCGATCATCGTATCAATTAGGTAAAACCAATTACTTTTAAGAAGTAATTGGGAAAAACCCTAATTAACCGATTCGTTAATCTAATGTAATTGATCGAAAATAAAAGAATAAAATAATAAAAGATATTTCGATCATAAATTATAAATTTACAAATAAGGAAAATAACATAATGATATTAATAAACAAAATACAGAATACATTATTAAAATACATATTAGAATACATAATACATTTGTTTACAATTTAATTAAATAAATAAACTAAAACTAATAAATTTAATAATTAAATGTATAATTAAATAAACTATAATTATTAATAAATGTATAAATAATAATTAATTAAATAAATTTTGTTGTATTAAATTAATGAATATTTAATATGGGTTAAATAAATTATTAATAATATTTAAATGAATAAATATTATATAATTAAATAAAGTTATAATTATAACTTTAACTAAGAAAATATAATTATTTTATTTAAAAATAATTATAGATTCTTACATTTTGATAAGATACCACACTAAAAACATTATTAGGAATAGTTTTAGAAATTAGAGTAATAAATTAAAAATAAATAATGATTGGTAGATAATTAAATTAGATTTAATAGTTAGATACATATTTTGATAATTCATTAAGAATTAAACAGGGAGTTCTTTGTTATAATAGAGGAAATATATAATAAAGATACTTCAAAATAACAGGTTTATTATTAGAAAATATAATAGTTGATAGAGTAATAAATATTAATTATTAAATGTATAATTAGATAGTTAGTGAGAAAGATAATAATAAATATATAACTTGTATTTTTATAGTTTTGTAAACATTGACGATAATGTAATAAAAATAAATAAAGGAATAAGAATAAATAAATAAAGACAAATATTTACATTTAAATTATATATTTATATTTATACATTATGTGTTATTATTATATTTATTAGAATATATTATTTTTGTCAATAATTCCCTTCTGACAACGTCCAAACAAATAAAATTATTTAGATACATCTTTAAATATAAAAGATAGGTATCATTTTTGGTAAAGAATGAATTAATAACCTTTATTTTATTATAAAATATTATTAATATGTCACGAATACTAGTGGATTTGAGATTAAAATTCACTATTAGATCAATTGAAATTTAATTTAGTTATTGACAAAAATTATTTTAATTCGATTTAAATTATAAAAATAAATATTAGAAGCATTAAATAATTAGAAACCAAAGGGTTTGGACTTATTTATTAAAGATAATTTAATTTAATTTAACCCTTAAGAATTTGATAAAAATAATTTGAAGAAAAACAACGACAACACGACAAATAATGGAAATATTATATTGTGATTTCCCGCTAAATTTATATTCTTTGAAAAGCTACGGACGAGAACTACAACATATTTTAAAATCAACCTTATTGGATAACTAGATAACGAGATATTGGACTTTAAAGATATTTAAATATAAAAAATAATTTAATTATTTAATTAAGACCCTAAATTATTAATTAAGAAATTTATGTTAGATAAATCTCTTAACTTGGAAATTATATTATTAATTTTTATTATTAATTAAAAATACAGAATTAGTTATTAGTAATAGTTTTATAATATTTTAAATAAGTTTTAGAAGTTTTATATATTTTATTATTATATATTTCATTCAATTATTTCTAAAAGATTCTAAGGAATTCTTTATCATTCTAAAGATTTCCGAAATAGAATTTTTAATAAGTTTTAATATTTTATTTTATTTTATTTTATATTTTATTATTAAATTAGTTTTAGTATTAAATTGTTTTATGAATAATTTATATAGTTATTTTATTAAAAGATTCTTATCAATATTATTTTATTATTATGTTTTATATAATTTATATACATATATGAATATATTAAAATTAGAATGTATTATTTAACTATATTGTTAATTATTATTTTAGTTTAGTATAAAAAGGATTTGAAATTCCATATTTTGAATTCTTTGTAAGATTATTAACTATTAATTTAACGTATTAACATAAAGTTAATGAATTAATTATAACAATAATAATTCTTTATATTAATCTTAGTTAATTTTATTATTAAAATATATATTAAATGAAGTTCTAATAAAACATAAATCTTAAATATTGAAATCTTAATTATAAAACTCTGTGTGTGTTATTTATTATTTAAATTTAATTAATTGTTATAATTAATAAGAATATCTTGACCTGACCAATTTAACCCAAACTAGGAAAGATATAGCAAGAATCTTACCTAATCAATCAATAAGATTTAACTATAATCTTACCTACCTACAAAAACTTTTACATAATAATTCTTTACTAAACTGTACTTTCCTATATTCTTGATAACCTAAACCTAATAATAAAAATTAATTTATTTTGATATAAATTAATTTTAACTTGTAAATAATGTTAAATCAATTTTAATTAATTACTTTATTGTTATATTATTAAATATATGTATATATTAAAATACAATTGTAAATATTAAAATTATACTTTTAAGATACTATAAATTATTAAAATTATTAAATATTATTATAAAAATTTATTTATTATAACTATTAAATATTATTATAAAATTTATAAAATTATTAATTAAATTTATTATTAAAAATTATTATTAAAATTATTAATTATTATAAAAATTTATTATTTAAATATTATCAAATTTATTATTAAAATTATTAATTAAATATTATAAAAATTTTATTTTATTTTTGAAAATAATTACAAGTATTATTTAAAATAATTAAAGATTATTAAATTTATTATATTAATCTTTAAAAAAACATTTTATTTAACTTAAAATATCAAAGAAAATAGTAAAAGCTATTTTCTATATATTTACTTTATAATTATTTTTAATTAAATTATGTTTAAATATTATATTATTATATTTATAAAAATTAAAACAAAAATGAATTATTGATATAAAATTAATTCAATAATTTTATAAAATTATTTAAATTATAAACAATTAATTATAGTTAAATTTACAAAAAAAAATATAAATATTTTATAAAAAAAAAAAAAACATTTATTCAAAACTATTAAATCAAAGCAGGGTAACACCCATCCCCCCCTGCTTGATTTAATTAGTCCAACCCCGAGTCTACCATTTTTCGAATGTATGACCATTATAAACATGATATTTCATTTTTTTTGTGGTACGTTGTTAAGATTTTGATATAATTTATGTTTTAAATTTAAATAAAATAATATGTTTTATTAAAAATTTACTAAGTCGATATGTCTATATAGTAATAAGCTATATAGATTATAATAATAATAATAATAATAATAATAAATATTTAAATAGTTTATTTTAATAAAAATTTATTTATAATAAACTTTGATAATTAGAATTATTAAATTAATTTGATTTTAAAATTATTTATTTTATTTAATAATGAAATATCTATAATATATTACTATTAAAGTAATTTTACAATAACCTTACAAAGAACATAAAAGATAGATTTTTACATCTTTCTTTTATACTTTGTAAGTTACATAATAATAATATTTAATTATAAGATATTAATAATATACTAATATAAATATTAATAAAATATAAAGATAAATTTAATTATATAATTAATTTGAATAATTGAATTTAATATAGATATGTTGTAAACATATATAAAACATAATATGGGAGTATTGCATTTCGACATAATTTATGTATAATCATTTATTCATGTATTACAATGTGGCTTATAAAATAATTGAATAGGATAGGGTTAAATTTTTTTTTTTTTTTTTTTAATTTTTTTAACATTTATAGTAAAAAAAAAAAAATAAATAATAAAGTAAAATAAAAATAAAAAAAAAATAAATAATAAAGTAAAACAAAAAATAAAAAAAAAAGAATAAAAATATAAGATAAAAAATATAGATTAAAACAAAAAAATTAAAAAATAAAACTTTTAATTTAAAATAATAAAAAAAAAAAAAAAAAAAAAAAAAAGAATAAAAATATAAGATAAAAAAGATAGATTAAAAAAAAATTAAGAAATAAAACTTTCAATTTAAAATAAAAAATAAAAAAAAAGAATAAAAATATAAGATAAAAAAAATAGATTAAAACAAAAAAATTAAAAAATAAAACTTTTAATTTAAAATATTTATAATAAATGGATGATCAATTAGAAATAAGTGAAACTAATAAAGAAAAAAAACAAATCATTGTAAACAAAAAATATAAATTTAATTTATGGTATATAACGAATAGTACAAAAGTATTCAAATGTACTGAATATAAAACCGTTAAAAAATGTAAATCTTACATTATTCTAAATGATAATAATAAAGTAATAAAATATGAAAACAAACATACTCATCCAGGAAAAGAATATGATACATCTTTATCAATAGTAAAACATAAAATGAAAAATGAAATTAGAAAAACCTCAATCCCATTTGATATAAATCCAAAACATATATATAATGAAATATCTGAAGAAATTGGATTGATATGCCCTGAATATAATTCAATTAAATCTCAAATATCAAGATATAAAAAAAAATAACTACCTCCTGATATATCAAAATTTAATGAAATTCCAGATGAATCTGAATATTATATAAACGAAAGAGATGAAAATTTTATGATATTCAAAAATTCTAATATTATAATTTTTCAACCACCATTCCAAACAGAATTGTTTATTAAATACAACGAAAATATGTTTGCTGATGGTACATTTTATATTGCACCAATATTTGGTTATCAAGTGTTTATAACAAGAATATATGCTCCAGAAATAAATAGTTTTTACACTACATCACAATCTATATTAAATAATAAAGAACAAGCAACCTATGAACTGTTATTTGAAGAATTAAAAAAGAATGCAAGTAAATATAATAATAATATTATAGTTACACCAAAAATTTTGCATTATGATTTTGAGAAAGGTATATCCAATGCTGCCATTAAAATATTTCCTAATATTACTATTAAATATTGTGTATGGCATTATAAAAGATCGTTAGAAGTTCAAAAAAACAAATTATGTTATAATGAAGTTGAAAGTAATCATAAAATTTATTTGTTTTATAAAGCTATTACAAATTTTCCTTTTATAAATCCTGAATATATATATGATATTTATAATTATATTAAAATTATATGTCAAATATATAATTATTTCCATTTTTAAATTTTTTGGAATATTTTAATAAGACTTATTTATATAAATATGATATTCAATATTGGAATTATTATAACGATATAAACCACATAACAAATAATGCTTCAGAATATTTTAACAATTACTTAAAAAAATTGTTTTACAAAAAACCTTCTTTCTATGAATTGATTTATCATTTAAAAAGAGAAGAATCTTTATCTTACTATAATTACAAAAGGAAAATTGAAGGAATTTGGAAAAAAAAAAGAAGAATATTAACAAAAACTGATGAAATCAATGATTTAATTAAAAAATACAAAAAAAAGGAATCCGAATTAATTGATAAAAAATGTGATAAAAATGATATCATTGATTTATGGTATAATGTTTATTAGAATTAAACAAGCTCTAAATTTATAAATAATAATAATAATTAACTAGAATATATATAGTTTAAATTATATTAATATCAATATTAATATATTTTATTAATATCAATATCATTATATTTCATTAATATCAATATCATTATATTTCATTAATATCAATATCATTATATTTTATTAATATCAATATCATTATATTTCATTTATATCAATATCTTTATATTTTACTAATATTAATATCAATATTTAAATTTCATTAATAATAAATATTTAATATTAAAATAAATTTTATTTTATTATTTAATTAATTTAATAATAAAATATTAAATATTTAATAATAAAATATAATAATAAAATGAAAATTAATTAAATAATTGAAAATAAATAAAAATAAAATAAAATTCTTAACAGAAAACTTATTTATTCTTTTATTTATTATTTTTTTTAGTTTTTATTTTATTTTTTTAATGATAAAATACAATAAATAAAAATATACGTTGAAAGTTGTGGCGTATTACATAATTTATACGCAATGTACAAATATTTATGCTGATTATACATAAATTATGTCTAAATGCTTCACATCCACGGGGAGAGCGCGTTTCGGAACCGCACGTGAATAGATATAAGCCACATGCTTTTTGAGATGGCGTATTATATATAAAATTTTTTATATAAATAAATAATTAAATAATAATTAAATAAATATTTTATTTTATAATAATTTCATAATTTAATATATATTTGATAATAAAAAATAAAAATATAAAAAAATAAAAAAATAAAAAAAATAAAAAAATAAAAAAATAAAAAAAATAAAAAAATAAAAAAAATTAAAAATAAAAAAAAAAATAAAAAAAATAAAAAAGATTAAAAAAATAAAATACAAAAAAAATAAAATAAAATATTTTCATTTTTATTTATATTTATAACTGTAATTTTTTATTATATAAATAAATAAATAAATAAATAAATAAATAATAATTAAATAAATATTTTTTTTTATAATAAAAAAATAAAATAAAAAAAAGAAAAGATAAATATTTTTTTAGTAATTTTCTTGAAATAAAATATTTTATTAGTAATTTTCTTGAAATAAAATAAAATATTTTCATATTTATTTATATTTATAACTGTAATTTTTTATTATATAAATAAATAATAATTAAATAAATATTTTATTTTATAATGAAAAAATAAAATAAAAAAAAGAAAAGATAAATATTTTTTTAGTAATTTTCTTGAAATAAAATATTTTATTAGTAATTTTCTTGAAATAAAATAAAATATTTTCATATTTATTTATATTTATAACTGTAATTTTTTATTATATAAATAAATAATAATTAAATAAATATTTTATTTTATAATGAAAAAATAAAATAAAAAAAAGAAAAGATAAATATTTTTTTAGTAATTTTCTTGAAATAAAATATTTTATTAGTAATTTTCTTGAAATAAAATAAAATATTTTCATATTTATTTATATTTATAACTGTAATTTTTTATTATATAAATAAATAATAATTAAATAAATATTTTATTTTATAATGAAAAAATAAAATAAAAAAAAAAAGATAAATATTTTTTTAATAATTTTCTTGAAATAAAATAAAATATTTTTATATTTATAATTGTAATTTTTAAAAAAAATTGAAAATACATATTAAATAAAAAATAAAAAATAAATATTTTCATATTTATTAATATTTATATTAAAAATTTTGATGGAGGGAAATCTAAAAATTGATATAAGTGAAACAAATCGAGGAAAAGAGCAAATAATTATAGATCGAAAATTTAAATATAATTTTTCAAAATTAAAAAAAGATAATACAAAAATATATAGATGTACAGAATATAAAACATTAAATAAATGTAAGTCTTTTATTATTTTAAATGATAATAAAGAGGTTTTAAATTATGATTCTTCACATAATCATCCTGGTAATGAAATTAATGCATCCAAATCATTAATAAAACATAAAATTAAAGATGAAATAAAAAAAAGTTTGATTCCTTCTGATATAAAATCAAAACGCATATTTGATAAAATTTCTCAAGAAATAGGATATATATGCCCTGAATATAAAACAATTAAATCCCAAATAACAAGATATAAAAACAAACAATTATTTCCTAATGTAAAAACATTTGATGAAGTTCCTAATGTATCTGAATATTATAAAACAATAAGAGGTGAATACTTTATGATATTCAAAAATTCTAATATAATAATTTTTCAATCACCATTCCAAGCAAAATTATTTATGGAGAATAAACATATATTTGCTGATGGTACATTTTTAATAGCTCCAACTAATAGTTATCAAGTATTCATTACCAGAACTTATGTTACAGAATTAAATTGTTTTTACACTACTTCCATGTCAATATTAAAAAACAAAGAACAAACAACTTACGAAATATTATTTAATGAAATAAAAAAAAATATAATTAAATATAATGCAAATATTAATTTCTCAGAAAAAATTTTTCATTGTGATTTTGAAAAAGGAATATCTAATGCAGTGGAAAATATTTTTCCCAATATAAATATTAAATATTGTTTTTGGCATTATAAAAGATTATTAATGACAAAAAAAAATAAATTATGTTACAAGGAAGTGAAAGATCATAATATTTTAAATACTTATTATAAAGCGATTTCTAATTTATGTTTTATTAATATTGAATACATACCTGATATTTTTAATAAAATTAAAAATACATGCATGAGATATAAATCTACCTGTTCCCAATTTTTGAATTTTTTAGATTATTTTGAGAAAACATTTCTAAATATCTATAATATAAAATATTGGAATTATTACAATAATATAGACCACATAACAAATAATGCTTCAGAATCTTATAACAGTTATTTAAAAAATTTATTTGTAAAAAAGCCTTCATTTTATAAATTAATATATACAATACAATTTGAAGAATCCAAATCTTACTATGATTACCATATGAGAATTAAAGGAATTTGGAGAAAAAAGAGCAGAATATCAGAAAGGGTCGATGACATTAATATTTTAGTTGAATATTATAAAAATATGGAAGCCGAATTAAAAAATATTGGATGTAGTAAAAATGATATCATCGAAAATTGGTTTAATTGTTTAATTAGATTGAATAATGAAATCATTAATTTTAATAAAACAAAATAAAAATAATTATTAAAATCCTTTCAAAATCATAATTACAATTAATTGAAAATTAAATTTTTTTATTTAATAAGAAATTCAATATTTAAATTTATTTAATATTTATTGATAGGGTTAGCTTAAAAATATTAAAAAAAAATTTTTTTTATAAATTTATTTTAAATATTTTTTACTTAATTAAATATTATTAAATAAAATTAAAAGATGTCTTTATTATTATATATTAGTATTATAAAATATTAAAAATATGAATGTATTGCATTTCTCATTATTTTTATTTTATATTGTAGTAAATTAATAAATAAATAAATAATTTTTATAAAATAAACCAATTATTAAATTAATATATTTTTTAAAAATATATTTAATGTATATTTCATATTTTTAATAAATATTCAAATATACATTTTAAATATATATAATGATATTTAAGTATTATAATACTTATAAAAGAAAATAATTAATATTTTAAATTATTTCTATCAGGCTTTCTAAAAAAACTTTACTATTTGTAAAAATAGTAATGCTCTTTTTGTTAGTTTATTAGATTTGTATAATATAAATATCTAAAATAATTTATTTATTATTTAATAGAAATTTATGTTTAAAAATGTTATTGTTATTATTACTATTACTAAAAAAAGTTTTAATTTAATATTTATAATTAAATTTTCAAATAATCTTTCCTTATCAAGTTAAATATAATGCTCCTGAGTAAAAAAGATTTTCGTATTATATAAAATTTATTTAAAATATTAGATAAAAAAATATTAAAAAGGAAATAAGAATTTTAAAAAGAATATTTAAAAATAAAATGAAAAAAATATAGAATGTAATAATATAGAAGTATAAGTATATAAAATAAAATAAAATAAAATAAATAGTTGAAATATAAATATAAAGTACAAATTGAATAAAATAAAATAAATAGTTGAAATATAAATATGAAATACAGAATGAATAAAATAAAATAAATAGTTGAAATATAAATATGAAGTACAGATTGAATAAAATAAAATAAAATATATAGTTGAAATATAAATATAAAGTACAGATTGAATAAAATAAAATAAATAGTTGAAATATAAATATGAAGTACAGAATGAATAAAATAAAATAAATAGTTGAAATATAAATATAAAGTACAGGATGAATAAAATAAAATAAATAGTTGAAATATAAATATGAAGTACAGATTGAATAAAATAAAATAAATAGTTGAAATATAAATATGAAGTACAGAATGAATAAAATAAAATAAATAGTTGAAATATAAATATAAAGTACAGGATGAATAAAATAAAATAAATAGTTGAAATATAAATATGAAGTACAGATTGAATAAAATAAAATAAATAGTTGAAATATAAATATAAAGTACAGGATGAATAAAATAAAATTAATAGTTGAAATATAAATATAAAGTACAGATTGAATAAAATAAAATAAAATAAATAGTTGAAATAAAAATATGAAGTACAGATTGAATAAAATAAAATAAATAGTTGAAATATAAATATAAAGTACAGGATGAATAAAATAAAATTAATAGTTGAAATATAAATATAAAGTACAGATTGAATAAAATAAAATAAATAGTTGAAATATAAATATGAAATACAGAATGAATAAAATAAAATAAATAGTTGAAATATAAATATGAAGTACAGATTGAATAAAATAAAATAAAATAAAATAAAATAAAATAAAATAAAATAAAATAAAATAAAATAAAATAAAATAAAATAAAATAAAATAAAATAAAATAAAATAAAATAAAATAAAATAAAATAAAATAAAATAAAAGAAATAAAATAAAATAAAATAAAATAAAATAAAATAAAATAAAAGAAATAAAATAAAATAAATAGTGAAGTAATATTAAAGAATAAAGTATTAATAAAAATAAAATAAAATAAAATAAATAGTGAAGTAATATTAAAGAATAAAGTATTAATAAAAATAAAATAAAATAAAATAAAATAAAAGAAATAAAATAAAATAAATAGTGAAGTAATATAAAGGAATAAAGTATTAATAAAAATAAAATAAAATAAAATAAAATAAAATAAAATGAATAAATATTGAAATATAAATATGAAGTACAGATTGAATAAAATAAAATAAAATAAAATAAAATAAAATAAAATAAAATAAAATAAAATAAAATAAAATAAAATAAAATAAAATAAAATAAAATAAAATAAAATAAAATAAAATAAAATAAAATAAAATAAAATAAAATAAAATAAAATAAAATAAAATAAAATAAAATAAAATAAAATAAAATAAAATAAAATAAAATAAAATAAAATAAAATAAAATAAAATAAAATAAAATAAAATAAAATAAAATAAAATAAAATAAAATAAAATAAAATAAAATAAAATAAAATAAAATAAAATAAATAGTTGAAATATAAATATAAAGTACAGATTGAATAAAATAAAATAAAATAAAATAAAATAAAATAAAATAAAATAAAATAAAATAAAATAAATAGTTGAAATATAAATATAAAGTACAGATTGAATAAAACAAAATAAAATAAAATAAAATAAAATAAAATAAAATAAAATAAAATAAAATAAAATAAAATAAAATAAAATAAAATAGTGAAGTAATATAAAGGAATAAAGTATTAATAAAAATAAAATAAAATAAAATAAAATAAAATAAAATAAAAAAATTATTTGAATTATAATAAAAATACAAGTATTAATAAAAATAAAATAAAATAAAACAAAATAAATATTTGAATTATAATAAAAATACAAGTACTAATAAAATAAAATAAATATGTGAATTATAATAAATTGCAAGTATCAATCGAAATAAAATAAAATAAAATAAAATAAAATAAATATGCAGTGAAATAATAATATATAATATGATAAAATAAAATAAATAAGATATTGATATGAAATTAATATAAAAACTGAATTTAGCAACAAATAAATTATATAATAAATAAATGATATAGCATATTCATATATATTAACATGAATTTTATTATAATTTTTACAGTATTTTAAATTAATGTAAATTATTATATTTCCATATAATAAACAAACTTTATAATTAGAAAATAGTATAAAAAGAAATATTATTAAATATTATTATTAAATAATTAAATGAATAAATTAATAAATAAATAAAAATTTTCAGAATATGGCGAATGTAAATCATTATTTTTTTTGAAATATATCACATTTTAAATATTTTTAATAATTATTTTTTCAAAGAAATTATATGTGCCATTTTATTTTAATATTTAAATATTATATTCATAAATAAAAATTTATAAAAAAAATAATATAAGCCACATTCCGAAATGAAAATTTATGTAAAAATATTTAAAGCCACATTCCGAAACGCACCACCCCCACATCCACATAATATAAATAAAATACACGTGACGTCAAATGTATCATTGAAATTAATTATTAATATAAACCTTATTTATTAATATTCTCAGAATTATTAGGCCTAAGATAACCCTTTGAATATTAAACAAGAATTTATATTAATTATTTATTTAAATATATATATTATTTATAATTAAATAAATAATATTTTTAATTATTGAAATATAAATAACTGAAATTGAGATTTCAATTCAGTTATAATTTCAACATACGTTGTCACGAATACTAGAGGATTTGAGATTAAAATTCATTATTAGATCAATTGAAATTTAATTTAGTTATTGATAAAAATTATTTTAATTCGATTTTAATTATAAAAATGAAGGATGTGGTGCATTTCGCCAGGTTGCATTTCGCAATTTTTTGAAAGCATGTGGCGTATTAAAAAATGTGGCATTTCGCCAAATTGCAATTCGCCAAATTGAAAATTATTAAATATATAGGATGGCCCGACGAAGTTTTAATTGATATCATCGGTAAGGGTCTACTTGACAAAGTCCGCGAAGAGTTTGATAAACTCGAAAAGCCATCTACTCTTTTTGAAGCTACCAACATTATTATTGGAATTGATAAGAAGTGTTTTTTGGAAAGTCGTCTACGCCACAATCAAAAAAATAAATTTAATGGAAAAATGTCGTTTCATAGGAAGAGAAACGATTTACTAAAATCAGAAAAGAATTCTAAACATTCTCATTTCAGAAAAAATAAGTCTAAAAACGACATACTTTCAGCAAATTACACCCCGAATATTAAAACAACAATCACAACTACCTTCTACCTTGATATTAATGGAAGAAATATTAAGGCAAATCTATTAATTGATTCGGGTTCTGCCAGAAGTTTTATTTGTAAAAACTTCGCAAATTCTAATAAATTACCTGTGATAGGACTCAATTCCCAAATCAACATCCAACTTCCTAATGGGAAAAGTATGAATATCAGACAAACTACTAAGCCCCTTAAATTAAAATTTATGGATCATAAGGACACTTTTGAATTCTGCATTGCTAATCTATCTCTTCAGGGCATTAATGGTATTCTTGGAAGGGATTGGTTATCCGTTCACAATCCTTTCATCGATTATAAAAATAATAGAATCTACTTCCTTGGTAGATACTGTGGCTCACATTGCCCATCCTCCAAAAGTAATAAGTTTTTTAATCAAAATAAAAATATTACTGCTTCAATGTTGGAGAATTCAGAAGAAGATTTAGTATTACCAAATTCGGCTTTTGATACAGATATCTCAGATTCTGATTTATGTGCTGCAATGATTGATTCAGAAGAAGTAAACACTGACGTTCAGGGAAAAGAAGAGATTATTAATAAATACTATTCGGATCTTAAAATAGTATTTGAAAAGAAACAAGCTGAGAACTTACCACCCTATCGTGACTATGATATTGCTATTGAGCTTATTCCTGGTGGACAACTTTATTTTGGTCCAATATACTCTCTTACTGTACAAGAACTGAAAGCTTTAAAGGATTATATTAAGGAAAACTTAAAAAAGAAATTCATTAGGAAGTCAAAATCACCAGCAGGTGCTCCCATATTATTTGTAATGAAACGCGATGGTACCCTTAGACTCTGTGTAGATTATCGCCGATTAAATGCTATCACAATCCGTAATAGCTACCCAATTCCAAGAATAAATGACTTGATTGAATCCTTTCAAGGAGCTAAGATATTTACTCGTCTTGACCTTAGATCTGCTTATAACCTAATCAGAGTTAAAGAAGGTCACGAATATCTTACTGCTTTTAGAACCCCTTTAGGACATTTCGAATATCTCGTTATGCCTTTTGGACTTCGAAATGCCCCTTCGGCTTTTCAACGTTTTGTACAAGATATCTTCAGTGATATCATTGGTTCTTTCGTGCAAGTCTATCTGGACGACATCATTATTTACTCTAACAACGAAAAAGAATATATTAAACATGTTAGGATTGTTCTTCAACTTCTCATCAACAATGGATTATATGCTAAATTAGAGAAATGTGACTTCCATGTTACTAAAACCACTTTCTTAGGCTTCACTTTTTCTGTAGATGGTCTCACTATGGATAAGGATAAGGTAAAATCTGTTCTGGATTGGCCTATTCCAAAGAATCAAAAGGAATTACAAAGTTTTCTAGGCTTATGTAATTTCTATCGAAAGTTTATCAATAATTTTGCCAAAAATATGGAACCTCTTCGTCGACTTTTAAGGAAAAATACTACATTTAATTGGGATGAATCAGCAAATGAAGCTTTTAATAAATTGAAAGAATCTTTTAAAGCTGATGAAGTGCTCATTTTTCCTAATCCAGAGAAAGAATTCATCGTTGAAACAGATGCTAGCGACTTTGCTGTCGGTTGCATACTTTCTCAGGTTAGTGACACTGATAACTTATTGCATCCCGTAGCCTTCCATTCTAGATCCCTCAATAAAGCAGAAGTCAATTATACTATATATGATAAAGAACTTCTTGCTATAATTACAGCGTTTGAAACTTGGAGGCATCATTTAGAAGGCGCAAAATTTCCTGTTCAAGTAATAACAGACCACAAGAACTTATTGTATTTTAAGAAACCCCAACATTTAAATCAAAGACAAATTCGTTGGAGTCTCTTTTTATCAAAGTTTAACTATTGGATTGCATTCAGATCAGGCGCTAAAAGTGGCAAACCAGATGCTCTTTCAAGACGCCCAGATTTTAAATCTGACTCTTCATCTGAATCACAACCTGTAATTAACAATAATGCTTTCTGTTGTGCTATAAATGACAATATTAGTAGTCTTATTGAAGCTCAGAAAGCTGATAATTATTGTAAAAATATCCTCTTAAAAATAAGGGATAAGTCAAACAACATCAAAAGTTCTTTATTTTCCTTCGTCGATGGCGTACTTCACTTTCAAAAGCGTATTATTATTCCTTCCAGTCTCAGGGCTAGACTTTTAAAGTCTTTCCATGATGCACCCACTAGTGGCCATCAGGGGGTAGATAGGACCTTTGAAAAACTCAGAAGGAACTGCTGGTGGCCTAATATGAAAAAAGATATTTCAAATTATGTGGCTTCTTGTGATGTTTGTTGTAGAAATAAAATCCGTCGTCATAAACCTTATGGTAAACTAATACCACTTCCTACTCCTACAAAACCCTGGGAAGTTATTGGCGTCGATTTTATTGTTTCATTACCTTCTTCACAAGATTGCACTTGTATCATGGTTGTTTCTGATCATTTAACCAAAATGATTCATTTAGTACCCTGCTCCGATGTTCCCTCTGCCGACTTAACTGCCAAGTTCTTACTTTTCCAAGTCTTTAAGTATCATGGTTTTCCTAAAGTGATTGTGTCTGATCATGGTTCCCAATTCTCTTCTCAATTTTGGACTTCGTTGTGCGATGCTATTCGTACTAAACCAAGACTTGCTACTGCTCACCACCAACAATCAAATGGTCAGGTTGAACGGGCTAATGCTGTAATAGAACAATATCTTCGCTGCTATTGTTCTTCTGCTCAAAACGAATGGTGTTTCTACCTCCCTTTATGTGAAATGTCCTACAACAACTCCATTCACAAATCAATAGCTCAAACTCCTTTTCATGCTAACTATGGATTTGACCCAAATTGTGTTATTGATTCACCACGGATTCTGCTAAAAGATAATGCTTCTGTTCTTACTAGGGATTGGTCTTCACATTTCAATGCCCTTCGTCAACATTTAGTTATAGCCAAAGAAGATTTTAAGAAATATGCTGACAATAAAAAATCTGTAGGACCTGACTTTAAGGTAAATGATTTGGTTATGCTTAGAAGATACTACTTTACGAATGAACCCTCTAGAAAATTATCCACTCAATATCTTGGACCTTTTAAAATCATCGAGAAAAGGGAAAGAATGAATTAACGTTTGGAACTTCCAGAGAACTTACATCTCCATCCGGTATTTCATATCTCACAATTGGAACCATATACTAAAAGAAATGAAGACTTAATGGAAACATCATAATTAAACAGAGCAATGTAAGAATCTATAATTATTTGCTAACAAATAATTATATTTTCTTAGTTAAGTTATTATAACTATAACTTTATTTAATTACATATAATATTTATTAAATTTATTTAATTTAATTTTAAATATTCATTAATTTAACAAAATTTATTTAATTAATTTTAAATAATATATTTACAATATGTTAAATTCTCTACTGTAACTAATGTATTTTGTATTGTATTTTATTCTGTATTTTATAATGTATTCTGATAAATATCTTTTATTAATTTATTCTTTTATTTTCGATCATTAGATTGGAAAATCGGTTAATTAAGATTTTTTCCAATTACTTTTTAGAAGTAATCGGTTTTACTTAATTAATGCGATAATCGATATGGATAGAATATCGATCGAAAACTTATCTAGGTTTTTCTATCTAATCTTTTCCTAGATAAGAGATTTGTTAAGATTAGAAAACCCTTTCTTATTTAACCTTATTTTCATAAAAAAATATAAATAAGGCTCTTGAGTTCACTTTGAGAAATCAAGAGTTATTATTATAAAAACCATAGTTATAATAGTAACAATTTTATATTTTTAACTTTAATAAATTAATAAAAATATTTTATTCAAAAACATATTTTTAAAATCAATTTATACAAACAATTCCTCTCTTACTTTTTGTGTTATTATTATAATTAATTTTATAATAAACTCTACTCTAAAGGTAAAAAAATTTATTTTATTTTATTTTCTCAACTTAATGAATTAGTCGTTAAGTTGTAGTTAATAATTCTATTTTGAGTTAGTTCTTAATAGAATTATTACATTTTAGTATTCGTTACAAAGATTGAATTCTTAATTATAAAACTCTGTGTGTGTTATTAATTATTTAATTTAATTAAATTGTTATAATTAATAATAAACATCTTGACCTGACCAATTTAACCCAAACTAGGAAAGATTTAGCAAGAATCTAACTTACCACTCAATAAAATTTAAGTATAATCTTTTACCTATTTAAAAAACTTATCATTTATTATTATAACCTTTTGTAATAAATTTTATTTATTATTAATAAAGTTAATAATTAGTATCGTATTTCTTTATTTGCTTATATTAAACTTTGTTTAAAGTTTAAATTAATTTAGTTTACTTTAATTTTAATTATAGTTAATTTTAGTCATATTATTAAGATAAATTTATTCTTAATTCTTAAAATAAACATTATGATTTTTTTATTTACTATTATGATTTTTAAAAATAATTCTTATTATATTTTACCCAAAGACTGAACGACATATTCAACTTGTAGAAGGAAAGAAAAATTACAATATTAAAGACGAGTTGAATTTATTTGTCAGTCAAATTACCTTAGGACAACTATTAGATATTAGTCCAAAGGTTAGAAATGAATTGAGTAAGTTACTTAAATTAAATAAAACTAATATTATTAGCGCTCTTTCGAATTTAGAACCCTCCATAACCCTTATCAATAATATTGATCATAATTATATTTCGACTTCCAAAAATGTGGATGAAGATGTGTTAGCTATGGTTCTAGCTACTGTAGGAAATTCTCGTGAAAGACTCCTGTTGGATACCTGTAGTAACTTAAATGTAGTTACTGAAGAATTTCTTAGTTCACTAGAAAACTATAAAATTATTGGTACTGGATCTGGTAAAATTCGGCAAGCAGCTAAGGATTGTCCTGACAGCTCTAGTAATATTGTTCAGTTTTCTTTCACTATAAGAAACTACCCTCTTATGCTTAATTTCAGAGTATTAGATAATCCCGATCCTTTCCACGACATCTTAATTGGATTGAAAGCTCAAGCTGATCATAAATTAGTTGTATTTCCACATGAAAATAATTTGAGTCACATGAAAGATGATGGGTTGTATGAAGTTTTGGCATATCTTAATCAAGATCTTGATGATGAAAAGCTAGTTTGCTTTATTAAGAAAATAGATAGCGACATTTCTAATTCAAATCTCTCCCCTAAATCAGAAGGTACAATGTGTTTAATTAAAAATGAAAGCAATATTAATCGAATTCAATTCAAAGAACACCAACAAGAATCATCAGAAACTTTAACACCGTTGATCTATATTCATAATGATTCATTCCTTAATACTATAACTGAACGGTATAGGCCAAGAGTAGTTAAAATTCTTGAAGATTATATCTCTATTATTGCTACTTCTAGTGATAATCTTTCACCGTTCAAATTAACTCCACATGAAATCCATTTAATTCCTGGAACCCAACCAATTAAACAGCGAAGTTACCGTATCTCAAAATTTAAGGCTGATATTTTGAAAAAGGAGCTTATTAAACTTATAAACAAAAAATTAATTGTCCCTTCACATTCAGCATGGTCCTCTCCGGTGGTAATTGTACCTAAAAGTAATGGTAAATGGAGAATCTGTATTGATTACAGAAAAGTCAACGATGTTACCATTAAAGATGCTTATTCTCTTACCTTCATTGACGAGATTTTTGATGGTCTTAATGGTGCTTAATGGTGCTACCTTTTTCTCTACTTTAGATCTTTATTCTGGGTATCATCAGATACCTATGCATCCCGACAGCGTAGACATTACTAGCTTCACTACACTTTTGCTTTAAAGTGATGCCCTTTGGTAATTGCAACGCTCCCGCAACATTTCAGAGGGAAATGAACCAAATTCTTTTTCCCCTTATTGGAAAGTGTGTTTACAATTTTATTGATGATATTCTTATTTACTCTAAATCTGAAGAGGAACATTTAATCCATTTGAATCAAGTTTTATCTATTCTTAAAGAAAAGAACCTTAAAATTAATATCGAGAAATGCACCTTTATGAAATCGGAAGTGAAGGTTCTTGGTCATCTTCTAACAAGTAAAGGTTTGAAACCTCTTCCTAATAAAGTGGAATCTATTTGTAATTGGGGTCCTCCGACTAATGTGTCTGAATTAAGATCTTTTCTTGGTGCTATTGATTATTACCGTCAATTCATTAAGAACTTTTCTGCCGCTTCGGAACCCTTATGCCGTCTGCTTAAAAAGAATCAAAAATTTATTTGGACTTCGGAACAAGACCTATGTTTTAATCTCCTAAAAGAAAAACTAATTTCAGCCCCTGTGTTGAAGTTTCCTGATTTTAGCAAACCTATTATAATTCGAACAGATGCTTCCTATAAAGGACTCGGTGGGGTTTTACTCCAAAAAGGGGAGGATGGTGCTACTGAACATCCCATTCATTACGAAAGTAGAACCTTAACAAAAGCAGAAAATAATTATGGAATTACAGACCTGGAAGGTGCAGCTTTATATTATTCTCTAACAAAATTTAAGCCATATATATTAGGAAACAAAATTCCAACAGTGGTTTTTACAGATCACAAACCCTTACTCGGTCTATATATGAATAAAGAACCTAATAACGTCAGACAGATGAGATGGTAAGTGGGTTGAAGTGGAGCCACTTAGTTCCATTACCTCTCAGGATGTGGTAAATTTTTTTATTAAGGTATTCTCTAGACATGGTGCTCCGGAAATCATAACTACGGATAATGGAGCCCAGTTGACTTCAGACTTTACTAAGATTTTTCTAGATCTTTATTATAAAGTGTTTTATGATAAAACAGATTATAATAATACAAAAACACTATATTAAATAAATTCTTTTTATTAAAAATAATTGGTTTTTTTAAAAAAATCTTTTATAATTATTAATAAAGTTAATAATTAGTATTATATTCCTTTATTTGTTTATATTAAACTTTGTTTATAGTTTAAATTAATTTAGTTTACTTTAATTTTAATTATAGTTAATTTTAGTCATATTAACAAAATAAATTTATTCTTAATTCTTAAAATAAACATTATGATTATTTTATTTACTATTATGATTTTTAAAAATAATTCTTATTATATTTTTATAAACAAAAATATTATATTTCAGATATTTAATTAAATAGTTTAATTGTAAAAATTATTATAAAAAGAAGTAATTTTTCATTGTAAAATAATTATCGAAAAAAACGTTATTAATTATTAATAAAAAAAAAATTTTTTAAAAATAAAATAAAACTTTATATATATATAAGTAATTATTATTTTTACAACCCGACTTTACCATCATGATAAAGGAAGAAATTTATAATTTAAAATTAATTAATAAACTAAAATTAACAATTTATAATAATAATTTACTAAATTATAAAATCATAAATAATTATTATAAAAAGTTAGTATTTTCAAATAAAATTTTAAGATTAATAAAAGAACAATGTAAATTTAAATAATTAATATAGAAATTAAATTTAAATAATTTTATTATGTAAAATATTTTTATTGTATAAAAATTTGTTATTATTTGATATAATTGTAAATAGTTATTTTATTTTAAAGACTTAAAGCTAATTCTTTTTTAAAATAGAAAATAAGACTTTAAATAGAATTGAAATAGTAATACTTTCTATCTTTAATATTTCTAAAAGATAGGGTTAATTAATTAAATTAGATAGTTAATTATATAGTTTAATCTTAACGAAAATTATAAAAACATGTAATAATTCTTATTTAAAAGAATAACATTTTTGTTAACATTTTTGTTTATCAAAACTTGTTCAATAAATACTTATTTTATTTATATTTTTATTTAAATTAAAAAGTATTTATTTAATATTATAAATTTAAAACTTTATAAAAATTAATATTTAAAAATTAAATAAAATTTATGTATTAAAATAACTTCAGTGTTTCTAATAAATCAATTTTAAAAAGTTTTGTAATAAAACATATTTTAATTATCTTAAAATTTATCTCTTTGATAAAGAGTTATTAATAAACAAAAGTAAGTTATTGATAATTTCTTAACACTCAAATTTCAATTTACTCTTTTTGTACTAGAAACTACTTTAGAAAAGAAAACCATCGATTTTTATTATTTTTTTAGACTAGGAAGAGAATACACCTCCAGTGCTTTATTAATTTTAATATAAAAAAATACATGTAAGGTGAAATGGACATTTGAAATTAAAAAAAAAAAAAAATAAAAATAAAAGTTAAAAAAAAAAAAAGTAAAAGTTAAAAAAAAAATAAAAAAATAAAAAAAAATAAAAAAATAAAAAAAAATAAAAAACAAAAGCTCAAAAAATACTATGTATTTCGACAAAGCTATACTATGCGGAAAATTTTCCCCTTTCTAACAAATAAAAAAATGTAATAAAACCTAGAACATTCTTTAAAAATAGATAGTGTTGGTGTCCTCTAAATTTTTTTTTTTTTTTTAGACAAGAAAGAGAATACACTTCCAGTGCTTTATTAATTTTATTATAAAAAAATACATGTAAGGTGAAAAGTACATTTTAAATTAAAATATAAAATAAAAGTTAAACAATAAAAAATAAAAAAAATAAAAAAGCTCAAAAATACTATGTATTTCGGCAAAGTTGTACTATGCGGAAAAAATTCCTTTTCTAACAAATAAAAAAAAGTAATAAAACAAAGAAGCAACATCTTTTAAAATAGATTAGCGTGGTGTCCACTAAACTTTCAGGGAGTATAAAATATTTAATATATTTAAAAGGTTTAATAATAATTCCTTATTTAAATGTTTGATAAAAAATAATCGTCACCCGCAGGACTCGAACCTGCGCTCCCAAAGGGAAATGGCTTAGCAGGCCACCGCATTAACCACTCCGCCAAAGTGACTACAGTTTTTTTAATTTGTAAGAAATAATAATTATTTACTAATAAATAATTATTAATTCTTAGTCTTTATAATTATTGATAATAATTATAAATTTATTTAAATTATAATTAATTCATACATTGAGATATTATTATCAAATTTATTATAATTGTAATTATTCATGCACTTAAATAATATTAGAAAAATTATTTAAATAATTATTATATGTACACTTATTAATATTATTAATTTTATTTAGTTATTCATTTAATTATCAAGTTAATTTAAACATTAGTTTTATTTATTTTTTACATTGTACATTTAAAAGAACAATTAATAAGTTTCTGTATTTTTTATAATTCTGTATTCTAGTTTAAAGATAGTTTTATGTTAATAAGTTTAGATTAGATTTTAAAAATAATATTTAGAAAAATAGAATAGTTTAGATCATTCCGGTTATTATTGATTTTTCCTTTTATTTGATGATCTAAATTAAAATTTAGGAAATCGATATATTAAGGTTTTATCCAAATATAAAATAATATATTTGGTTTTACTTAATATATACGATGATCGATATGAATAGAATATCGATCAAAAAACTTATCTAGTTTTTTCTTCTAATCTTTTTCTAGATAAGATATTTTTTAAGATTAGAAAACCCTTTTTATTTAACCTTATTTCCATAAAAAAATATAAATAAGGCTCTTGATTTCCCTTTAAGAAATCAAGAGTTATTATTATAAAAATATAGTTATAATAATAGCAATTTTATATTTTAAACTTTAACAAATTAATAAAATATTTTATTCAAAAACATATTTTTTAAAACCAAATTTATCCAAATATTCCTTATTTTACTTTTTGTGTTGTTATTATAATTAATTTTATAATAAACTCGTTTTTAGGTAAAATTTTTATTTTTATTTTATTTCTCAATTTAATGAATTAGTCATTAAGTTGAAGTTAATAATCATATTTAGTAATAGAACTTAGTATGATTATTACATATTTGTTGTAAAGAATTATAATTATTTTTCAAAATAATTATTATTCTTCATTAAAAAATTAATATTTAAAGTTTATTATTTTATAAAATTTTATGAATAATTTTATTAATTATGTCACATAGTAATTATTAATTAATGTTATTGTTTTAAAATTTATTTACATTAAATTAAATTATCAATAATTAATATATTAAATTATAATAATGTATTATTGTATTAAAATAATGATAAATTCTATTTATTTCATTAATTAAAAAAAATTAAATTATTTTAAAATGATAATTTTATTTAATCAATAAATAATTAAATTATATTATTTCTTGGACTTTTAATTAAGAAAATTAAAATAATTAATTATTTAATTATACTTGTGATTAAATATTAATAAAATTAATATATAATTAGTTAATAAGTTTTCTCCCTTATTCGGGTTTTCTTATTAACTAAAGATTGATGTAATTAAACACCAATCGAGATCTATCTAGTTTTTTCTTCTAATCTTTTTCTAGATAGAGATAATTTTCCAAGATTAGAGATCAAATTAATATAAATAGGACTCTTGATTCTTCTAAAAATAATCAAGAGTTATTATTATAAGAAATTATAATAATTAACACAAATATTTTAATATTACTTTTAATAAAAAATTTTTATAATAAAATAATTTTTAAAATACTCTTGACTTTTAACTTTTAGTGTTGTTTATTATAATCTTATAATAATCTCTAAGTTTTTAAATTTTCGTTTTCAAATTTTTATATTATATTTTTTAATTTTATCTCAATTAATAATATTTTTTATTATTAATTTTAGAAAGAATTAATTATTAATATAATTAAATATTTTTAATTAATTCTTTATATTTGTGTAAGAAATACAAATAAATTTATTAATAACTTATTTACATTTCTTAGTTTGTTGAAATTATAACTGAATTGAAATCTTAATTTCAGTTATTCACATTTCAATATACATTTAATTAATAATTAATATAAATTCTTATTTAATATTTAAAGAATTATCTTAGGCCTAATAATTCTGAAAATATTAATAAATAAGATTTATATTAATAATTTCAATTATTTACATATGACGTCACATGTATTTATTTATATTATGTATATATATATGTTTACATCATATATATTAATTACTATTTTTAATTATTCAAATTAATTATACAAATTAATTTTATTTAATTATATTAAATATTTTAAACATATCGATATTGTTATTATTTTAATATTTTATTAATATTCATTTTACTATATTATTATTATCTTATAATTAAATACTATTATTATGTAACTTATAAAGTATAAAAGAAAGATGTAAAAATCTATCTTTTATGTTCTTTGTAAGGTTATTGTATTTACAATAATTATATACTAATAATTCAATAAATAAATATTTTCATAAATCCTTCAAGGAAATTATTATTTAAAATATTCTTAGATATTAAGTGTTTAAATAACTTAACTATTTATCTTAAATTATTTTAATTATATTATTATTAATTAATTATTATTGGATTATTAATATATAATTCAACATATTAACCTAGTAACGTTATTGATCATAAAACTATTTTATATCTTAATTTTAACAATAACCTTACCCTAGTTTTGGTTACTACTTTAATATGTCTTTTTACAATAATGTATGGGCTGACATTGCTCCAATGTCAGAAGTTAATAAATTAAGGTCTGATGCCCAAGTTACCGTATCAGAATTAGCTTCTTCTGTTAATGATAGTTTTTTATTAAAAGAAGATTTTAATAAATATAATCATGACTTACAGAAAAAACTCTATACACTTAATAGAGATAATAAAAATATTATTAATCAACTTTCTAATTTAACAAAAATTTTAGATGAAAAGTTAAATATAAATATTGCTACAAATGATATTCCTTCTACTAGTCAAACTCAAGAGGATAATGCATCTACCACTACTAGACGTGATGATGACAATGATGTTATTATGAGGAATGCTTTTTCAAACCGTTTACAACAGGTTCCTGAACCTGGATTTTTCTCTGGAGATACTAAAGAAACTGATCTATTCTGTCAACTTTGTGAAGATACTTTTAAAACATATCCAAATTCAGAAGCTACAGAAGATATCAAAATTAACTTTATTAAATCCCGTTTAAGAGATGGCGCTCGTAATTGGTATCTAGCTACGTACAAGGATACTAACCCAAAAACTCTTTCTGAATTAAGATTGACTACTGAATTAAGAAAAGCATTTTCCAACGTTGCAAGCAAAAAATTAGCTAAGATTCAATTAATAAAATTGAAACATAATTATGGGAAAATAAATGATTATATTGAACAATTTAGAACTCTTTCGAATGGTCTTGGATTCAGTGAAGAAGCCTTAGTTTTAATTTTCTATAATGGGTTACATTCAAAATTCCAAGAAGTAATTGAAGAAATGGAAGAATTTCCTGTTGATCTTGGTACTATTTATACTAAATGTATTTTACTTGAAAATACATTAAAAACAAAAAATCAAATAAAATCAAATAATGGTAATTCAAAACTTTCTAGAAGCAGTAATAATAAACATTCAAAACATGTTAGTACCCATATTAATCATGATAAAAATTATAATTCTAATAACAATTATAATAACAAAAGTAATTATAATAATAATTACAATAATAACAATTATAATAGTAATAAAACTAGTAGCAATAATAATAAAACAAAAAACTAAACAATGGACTTCAACAGAAGTCCAATATAATAAAAAACACAAGAATTCTTCATTATAATTTTCCTACATTTAATAATGTAGTAAATAAAAAATTACCTTCAACTTTCCTTTTATTTGATATATATATTCCAACATCATTTTCAAATAATATAAAAAATATTAAAAATGATAATAATAAATTAAAAACTGAATCTATGTTAGATTCAGGCCTCTTCTGTAATTTTATTATAGAAGATTTAGTAAAAACTTTAAACTTGAAAAAATATAATTTAAAATCAAAAATTTTAGTCAAAGGAATTTCTGGTGATACAACCCAGATAAAGAATTATGTTTGGCTAAAATTTCAAATTAAAATTAATGAAAATAAAAAAGTTTATTATAAAAATTTTAATGAAAAATTTTTAATTTCGAATTGTATTCCAACAAAATTACTTTTTGGAAATCAATTTATGAGGAAGTTTCATATTCATTACGATTATAATAAAAACTTCCTATATACTTATTTAAATTCTCACTTTTATAACAAAATTAATAAAAATGTTAATAAAAATCCACAATATTATTCTTGGTTTAATTCAGTGATAAAAAGATTTTTAAAAAATTATTTTTTAAAACATAAATTCATAAAAAAATTTAATTATACAAAAAATTCAAAAAATTTCAAAAATTTTAATCCAAATAAATTAAATTTTAAACTTAATAAATATAAAAAATTTCTTCATAAAAAATTTAATTTTTTAACCAATGAAATATTTTTTAAATTAAAAAACAATCACCAAAATAAAAAATAATTAATAATATATTTAACTATAATTATTTAATTTATTCATTTTTAACAAATAAAAAAAATTATGAAGAAGATATTGAAGATATAAAAATCGAAAATATTCCGCTTCAATATCGAGATTTGGCTGTTGTATTTAGTAAGAAAGAAGCAGATAAACTACCGCCACATCGTTTAACTGACTGTAAAATAGTTTTAGAAAAGGATACTTCTCTTCATTTTCATTATGGATATAACGAATACTATGTAAGAAACTTAGATAAATTTATTATAAAATTTATCTATCTTTCTTATTTAATACATTAATTTAATACATTAAATTATTAAATTATTGTATTTATTTTAACCAATAATATTTAATTATTAATTTATATATATTTGATTCTCTTGAGTTCTCTTCGAGAAATCAAGAGTTATTATTTTAGAATTTTTATAATAAATAATAATTCAAATAAAATAATTAATTAATAAAACAAACCCCTTTTAATAAAACATATTTTATAAATATTTGTATTTTTTATTCCTTTTGTGTTATTGTTTATTATAAACTTTCTATAATAAACTCTATCTTATATTTAAGTTAAGTATAATTATTTATTTATATTATTTTTATTTATTTAATTATATTTAATTTTATTTTCTCAAATTATGTTAATTAGTAATAATTAATGTTAATTTGTAGTTAAGAAATTATTTATAATTAATTTTATAAGTAATTTCTTACATACTAATGGTACAGAATTGAAGATTATTAAAAAAAAAATAATATATTCTAATAATTAAAAATCTAATTTTTCACTAACAAAATAAATATTATTTTAACTATTCTAATATAAATAACTTAAATAAATATTTTAATAAAATTAATCTCTAAATTAAAACTAAATTACCTAACAAATTTAAATATTTAAACTAACCAAAATTATTTTTATCCTTAACTATAATAAAACACAAAAACAAAACTAATCGATTTAACTAGAGAACAATTTAATTTTATTTAATTATTTATTTAATTATTTATTTATACTAATACTAAATATTTACTATTTCATTCTCGAAAAATTAAAAGAAAAATATAAAAATAAAGTGGAAAGAAGAGGAAGAACTAAAGTATTGTTTTACTTTGTTCTTTTTATATCTTTAAAACATTTATTTGATTGCAGTAAAAATAAAAATAAAAATATAAAATATAATAAAAATATAATAACAAAAATATAATAATTTTATAATAATAAAATATAATAAAATATAATTTTAATATAATATTTAATATAAGAGAATAATAAAAATAAAATAAAGTATAATAAAAATTTTATAATAGAAATATAAAATAATAATAAATATAATTTTAATTATTTATAATAAAATATTTAATTGTTTACTATTACAATATTAAATAAATACAATTAATACATTATTTTAAATAATTTAATTATTTATACATATTTAATTTCCTTATTATATATTTTAATACTTTATTTTTTATTCTTATTTATTTATTAATTAATCTTAATAGTTTATTTAATTTTTTATTTATTTTTTATTTATTATTTGTATCGTAACATGATGCCACCCCTAAGATCAGACTTCGTCCCTTGAAGTCTCAATTTCACATAATCTATACGGAACAATATTCTTTAAATGCACATTTCTTTCGGCTATTTCATTAGTAACTGGATCACAAAGCGTTACTGTGTTAAATTGTTTTTTAACTATTTTCATTGGTCCTAAGAAATAAGGATCAAGTTTTCTTCTGTTTATATATCTAACTAATACTAAGTCACCAGGTTTATATTCTGCTTTAAGTCTTTTAACTTGTTTTCTTCTATCTTCCCATATTTTATTGGCAGTTTGAATATTGTTTATGGCTTCTTTTATCCATTTATAATGAGTAGTAAACCTTCTAATTAAAAATTCATCTTCACTTTCATAATTTTCCTTCTTGTCTAAGGTCAACATTAATTCAAATGGCTGAAGATCACGACGACCATACAACAATTCAAAACTTGAAAATTTTGTTGTTTCATTTTTACAAGTACGTAAAGCCCATAACGCACTTGGTAATATTTCATCCCATATAGAAGTGTTTTTGTTGCATAATAATCTTAAGTATTTTCCAATTTCTTTATTGCGGTTTTTAACTTCACCATTTGACTCAGGATGATAAGTAGCAACAAATTGAACGAAAACGCCATATAAATCAAGAAATGCTTTTGTTTTATCGGAGCAGAATTGTGGACCATTATCAGTTACGATTACTTCAGGTATTCCAAATCGAGCAAAAATATCAGATAAAAATTCAATTACATCATCGGATTCAATATTTTGTTTTGGTTTTGCTTCAACCCATTTTGTTAGATAATCAACTAAGACTAATATATATTTATTTCCTTTCTTTGTTGTTGGGAGTGGGCCTATAATATCTAAACCAACTCTTGAAAACGGTAATCCTGGTTTAGTAGCAATGTCTTCTGTTTGATAGTTAAATGACTGGGGTCTAAATAATTGGCATCTTTCACAGGTTTTTACAATATACTTAACATCAAGAATCATATTAGTTCAATAATAGTCACGTTTAAGTCTATTATAGGTTTTAAATACACCTTCGTGACCAATTTTATGCGCTTTTAATATTAAATCAACTTTTTCGTCTTGATTCTTAATAACTTTTCTCAGTTTACCATCATCCTTAAAATATTCTTCATTATTAATTACTATGAATTTGTCTTTATAACAAGAAAGTAAATTATTTGAATTATTTTCACCTATTTCACTTGTTATGGTACTTATAATTTTATTATGCTCAATATGTAGTCTGGATAGTGCATCTGCTATAACATTCTTTTTTCCTGATTCATATAATACTTTGACTTTTAACATCGAAAGAAGTAAAACCCAACGTGTTTGCCTAGAATTATTGGTTTCTTTGTCTTTGAATAATCCTACTAATGGCTTGTGGTCTGTGTAAAGAAGTGTTTCATACTTATTTCCAGCAATATAAGACTTAAATTTTGTAACACAGTAAGTCGCGGCTGTACCCTCAAGATCTGTTATTGCATAATTCTTCTCCGCCGGCTTTAAAGAGCGACTTACAAAATGAATAGGTTTTTCAATGTTGTTTTCATCTTTTTGAAGGAGAACTCCTCCAATACCATCATAAGAAGCGTCAGTACGGATAATAAATTGTTTATCAAAATTAGGCATAGTTAAAATAGGAGCAGAAGCTAACTTAATTTTTAATTCATTGAAACTATCATCCTGTTCTTTATCCCATATAAATTTAACACCTTTCTTACATAATTTGAACAATGGTTTAGCAATATTAGCAAAGTTGAATATAAACTTTCGATAATAGCCGACTGCACCAAGAAAGGACTGTAATTGAGTGATATTTCTTGGTGGAATCCATTCTAAAATAACTTAAATTTTTTCTTGTATAGGGGAAATTCCATTAATTGATAAAGTATGACCTAATAAATTGACTTTTTCTTTGAAGAAGTTGCATTTTTCTAAATTAATTTTTAAGTTATTTTCTTTAATGATGTTGAATACTTTATTGAGATCCTCTATATGTTGTTCAATAGAAGTAGAGAATACAACTAAATCATCAACGTAGACAAACATACAAATTCCAATAAGTGGTAGAAATATCCTATTCATTTCCCTTTGGAAGGTTCCGGAAGCATTACATAATCCAAAAGGCATTACTCGAAATTGGTAATTGCCATACATAGTGGTGAAACTTGTTTTAGGTATATCGTCTTTATACATTGGAATCTGACGAAAACCAGAAAATAAATCGATTGTAGTGAACACTTTAACCTCAGTTCCAATTGAAAATAATATTTCATCGATTAAAGGTAATGCATAGGCATCTTTTATTGTGACGGTGTTTAATTTCCTAAAGTCCACACACAATCACCATTTCTTATTCTTTTTTAGTACTAATATAACTGGAGAGGACCAGGGAGAATTGGAAGGTTCAATTAACTTGTTATTTATAAGTTTTTCTAATTCAACTTTAAGTGCTTTAGCTTGAACCCTAGAAAGCCTATAACATCGTTGTTTTATTGGTTTGGCATTATCTACTAAATGAATTCTGTGTGGTAATAATTTTGTCGGTTGAAGTTCTTCAATTTTTGTTGCAAAAATAGTGGAAAATTCTTTTAATTATTTTCTAACCTTCTTTTTATTTTTATTGGGAATTTCAATTATAATGTTTTGTAGTAAAGTCGCCTTTTTATTTTCATCTTCATCAATTTTATTATTAACTTTGCTATCATTATTATTATTTATAGTATTTAATTCTTCATTATGGTTTTCCAACAATTTATTATTATTTTCATCTTTATTTTCATTAATAAAGCAGTATAAATAAGAATTGTTATTAATATCAGAATTAGATTTATCATCTGTATTTATTGATTCATCTTCTTCATCATCGTTAATAACATCTTTATTATTTTCTTTTCCAAGTTTTGTTAAACATTTCCATGAATTATTTTCTTTCATAAGACATAGAGAATTATTTATTGGGTTTATAAATAAATTATTATCTTTAAGTGTTCCATAACCAATTAAAATATCAAATAAATTATGTTTACTATCAATAACTCTAAAAATATCGTGTAAATTTAACTTTCCAATATTAACATTTAATAAATATATCTCTGTATACACATTTTCTTTTGATAAGACTTGGACAATATTATTTTTTACATATCTCACTGGTTTAATATTTCCTAGCTTGTTTAAGAATTGTTTGGTAACTATATTTATACTAGCACCTGTATCTAGAAAAGCGATTCCTTTTACTTTATTAATTCGACATTCTGTTGTTACTACATCATCTCTAGCCATTACTGATAAGATGATTTCTTCTGGAGTTTTCTTATTTATTGCAGGGCTTTTCAGCCTCAATGCTTTTATAAATTCCGCTCGTAATTTTGGACTAATATCTAATAATTGTGAAAATGTAATATTTGCAAATTTATTATTGAGATCATTTGTTATATAATATTTTGGTTGTCCATCCATTATCATAATGTGTTTTTCTATTTTATCAGTATTATTATTTTTTGTTTTTCTTTCTTCTAATTGTGTACTTGGTAATTTATTTTGTTTATTAATATTAGTTTCTTGAATAATATTTTCTGATTCTTCAATGATTTCTTTTTCTTTTTGATTTTTAGCATTTTGTTTCGCTTTGTTGATAGATGGTTGTGCTAAAACTGAAACGTCAATTTCATTAAGTCTTTCAGTTTCAGTTGAATGTGTTGTTATAGGTAATATTGAAATATCATTCTCAGTTTGAATTTTATTGCTATTGCTTTTATCGACATCAAAACTAGCATTCGTATTATTGTTTTCAATTGTTTGTAATTCTTCATTTTCTAATTCCATTTTTTCAACTTCATTATTATAATTATTCTTTGTATTTATAGTTTTATTTGTTTTTGTTTTAGTCTTACTATAAGGCTTTTCTTTATTTGTTTTCTTATTATTTCTTACGGCAACAGCAACAACTTCATTTTTGGTTTGATTGTTGGAAGTTTTCCTTCTTCCATTTAAAAGTTTAAAGATTCATTATTATTCTTTTCTTCCATTTCTGCAAGTTGTTTGAAAGAGTAAGGACAATGATTGTAATAATGACCCTTTTGACCGCATCTATAGCATGTTTTTTGATTATTATAAGTTGATTTCGTTTCATTAATATTATTATTATTAGAAAAGTTTGATTCTTTTCTTGTAATTGGATTATTGTTTGTATAATTATTGACTTTATTATTATTAAAATGAATTCTATTATAATTATTTTGAAAGTCAGCATTTCCTTTGTAA
Source organism: Neocallimastix lanati (nom. inval.) (assembly GCA_016946835.1). Taxonomy (NCBI): domain Eukaryota; kingdom Fungi; phylum Neocallimastigomycota; class Neocallimastigomycetes; order Neocallimastigales; family Neocallimastigaceae; genus Neocallimastix; species Neocallimastix lanati (nom. inval.). The sequence goes on from JACVTC010000182.1 coordinate 271,681, forward strand.
TATCTTTGATTAAAATTATTTTTCTTGATGTAACTTTGTCTTCCGTTAAAAGTGGAATTATAATTTATTGTTTTAGTTTGTCTGTAAGGATTAACTGTGTAATTATTATTGTTGTAATAAAATGAATGATTATTATATAACGTTGTCATTATAACTTCATTATTGTTATTTCTTCTTTCTTCAGCTCTTTCGGCAAGTTCAGCTTCTTCAAATGCATCTTCTAAATCCAAACATCTTTGTGTAATTACTTGTGATCTTGCGTAGGGTCTATAAATAATTGATTCTTCATAATCTTCTACTGTAATAATGTTTGGTAAAACTTTGGGAGATTATTATACATTTTTTTATATCTCCAATTGAAATTTCTTATGCTTTCTCCTTTCTGAATTCTTAACTTTTGAAGTCGTTTGCATTTTTCTTGTGGTGTTATGTCCAAAGCCTTCTCAATTGCGTCCTTAATTTCTTGAATTGTTGGATAATTTTGAACACCATCTTCAATTGTATATAAGTCTTGTATTATTCCCCCTAATTTTCCTTCAACATACTCCATTGCCCAGGAGTGTATGCTCATTGGATTGGTGATATTTGCTAAAGACATGATTCTTGTGAATTCGTCATACCAAGAATCAATATCTCTATCGTATTCATTAAGACGGGAAGTAAACTTTCTAATTCTAATATTTTCATTTTAATAAGATTGAATATATTGATGGATGGATTGATAAGTGGATAAGTTTTTGTTGTTTTGTTAATTATAAGATTATTTTTTATTTCCTATAAATATTTTTTTATTATTTTTTGCCTGAACTTATTGAATTAACTTTTTAATGGATGACTAATTAGAAGTATTGATAAATTTTTTTTTTTTTTATTTATAAATAATATAAAGTGAAAATTTCTTGATTATAAATTTAAATATAGAATGATGATTATTTTTAGATTAAACTGATACTGAAGTAAAATTGAATAAATTGAAATTAAAAATGTGTAAGTGAAAAAATTTTATTTATTTATTGAATTGATTAATTATTTTGATGTATTGATAATTAAAACTTTTATTTTTATATTCTTATAAAGATTTGTAAGGTGGACCTTATACCTTCGGTGATATAAGTTCATTATTGTTCCAGTACTCGATCTTGTCCAAAAACCCTGACAACACTCGGATAGTTGATAAACTACGGAAAGTGCCGTGGGGAGTATAATTATTACTTTGGGACGTATTCACGCACTCACGAGATCGATTAAAAACCTTAATTAGTAAAAAGTTGGAATCACCCTAATTCTTTACTAATTAATTTTCAACCAGTTTACACACTGTATATAAATCTTTATAATTTTTGGTTTTAATTTTTCTTTTAAATGGAAATAATAAATAAACTTTTTTATCAGTATTTAATAATCTTATTTTTTATACCATATACTATTTATTTTAAATTTAATTATAAAATTTAAACTTTCCAATATCAAAATTAACAAAAATTTTACTTTAATTTAATTATTTAATTCCCTATTTACCTACTAACTATTTTCAATAATTTATTACTAATTTATTTTTTTTTTCTTTTTTTTTTCTTTTTTTTTTTTTATTACCAATAATTTTATTAATAAAATTTCCAAATTAAATTTACAATCCAAAATTTTATTTTTTATATATATATATATATTTTTTATTATTATTACCAATAATTTTATAATAAAATTTCCAACTTTAATTTATAATCCAAATTTTTTTTTTTTTTTTCTTTGTCAATTTTCTAACTATTCTATTGGCTAAATTTTAAAAAAAATTTTTTTTTTTTTTTTTTTAATTTTCTAATTATTCTATTGGCTAAATTTCAAAATTTTTTTTTTTTTTTTTTTTTTTTTTTTTTCTACAACTTTATTATTTATCTAATATTTTTAATTATTATTTTCATATTATTTTTTTATCTTCAAGTCCTGCATAGCTCGCCAAGATTTATGGTACAAAATTGAAGATTATTAAAAAAAAAATAATATATTCTAATAATTAAAAATCTAATTTTTCACTAACAAAATAAATATTATTTTAACTATTCTAATATAAATAACTTAAATAAATATTTTAATAAAATTTATCTCTAAATTAAAACTAAATTACCTAACAAATTTAAATATTTAAACTAACCAAAATTATTTTTATCCTTAACTATAATAAAACACAAAAACAAAACTAATCGATTTAACTAGAGAACAATTTAATTTTATTTAATTATTTATTTAATTATTTATTTATACTAATACTAAATATTTACTATTTCATTCTCGAAAAAATAAAAGAAAAATATAAAAATAAAGTTGAAAGAAGAGGAAGAACTAAAGTATTGTTTTACTTTGTTCTTTTTATACCTTTAAAACATTTATTTGATTGGAGTAAAAATAAAAATATAAAATATAATAAAAATATAATAACAAAAATATAATAATTTTATAATAATAAAATATAATAAAATATAATTTTAATATAATATTTAATATAAGAGAATAATAAAAATAAAATAAAGTATAATAAAAATTTTATAATAGAAATATAAAATAATAATAAATATAATTTTAATTATTTATAATAAAATATCTAATTGTTTACTATTACAATATTAAATAAATACAATTAATACATTATTTTAAATAATTTAATTATTTATACATTTATAATTTCCTTATTATATATTTTAATACTTTATTTTTTATTCTTATTTATTTATTAATTAATCTTAATAGTTTATTTAATTTTTTATTTATTTTTTTATTTATTATTTGTATCGTAACAATAAATGATACGGGCTGGGGTTGAAACACTAAGATATTCAAAACAAAAAAAAATAAATATTAACACATAACTATAAAAATAAATTTGGAAACAAGAAAAAAAAATTAAATTTTAAAATATTCTTTATTTAAATTTAAAATTAAAATTATTTGTTCCAAGTATTAAAAAGAAAGAAATTTATTCTTCTTTTTATACTTTTATTTTAATACATTTTATTTATTATTAATATATTCTTTATAAAAAAAAACTATTATAACTATTTTATTTTAATTTTTAACTATTATTTTAAATTATTTTTTTAAAAAAAAATAACATTTATTAAATTAAAATATAAAAAATTAATTTGGAGCTTGTATCACGAAGGGCATTCCGGGCGGTAGCTTCTTCTTGATATTGTTATTCAGAGAGAGAATTATACAGAATTGATATTTTCTGTATTTTAGATTATTTTTATTATTGGAATTCTTCTGTATTTTAGTTCATTTTTATTTTAATAAAGATTTAATTTATTTTTAATTTTTGTTTTATTTTTAGTTTATTTCAAAGGTTTTAGAAAATATTATATAGAAACTTATAATTCTGTATTTTATATCAAATATTTATTGAAATAGGTTTTTATTATTCTTAATATAAAAATAAGAATTAGTAATGATTTAAATATTATATAATTTTTAATAAGAATATTTAGTAATAATTTTTATTATATTTAATATTAATAAAATATTTAATAATTATTTTTATTAGATTTGATATTAATAAAAGATTTTAATAAGAATATTTAATAATAATTTTTATTATAAAAGATTTTAATAAGAATATTTAATAATAATTTTTATTATATTTGATATTAATAAAAGATTTTAATAAGAATATTTAATAATAATTTTTATTAGATTTGATATTAATAAAAGAATTTTATAAGAATATTTAATAATAATTTTTATTATAAAAAATTTTAATAAGAATATTTAATAATAATTTTTATTATATTTAATATTAATAAAAGATTTTTATTAGAATATTTAATAATTTTTATTATTTGATATTAATAAAAAATTTTAATAAGAATATTTAATAATAATTTTTATTATATTTAATATTAATTAAAGAAATTTATAAGAATATTTAATAATAATTTTTATTATATTTAATATTAATAAAAGAATTTTATAAGAATATTTAATAATAATTTTTATTATATTTAATATTAATAAAAGAAATTTATAAGAATATTTAATAATAATTTTTATTATATTTAATATTAATAAAAGAATTTTATAAGAATATTTAATAATAATTTTTATTATATTTGATATTAATAAAAGATTTTAATAAGAATATTTAATAATAATTTTATTTTATTATTATTAAGAGTATTTAATAGGAAATACAAGGTATTTAGTGACACCACGTATCATAAAATTTACAAAAGGAAATCTTGGTATAACGATTAGAGCTATAGCCATGAATTGAATTACTCGAGTTCGATTCACACTTAAACCAATTTTTTGAATATTTTATTTTCATTGTTCTAGTTAATTCTTTCTGTATTTTCTTTAAGAATTTCATAGAAATTCTTAATTATTAAAATGAATTTTTTATTTTACTTTATCCTTTCTTCCATTAGTTTCTAAATTAACCGAGAAAATCAGTTTTAAACGATTTTTCTAAGATTCTAAAATTTTTGAAAATCATACAAACTGTTTTTCCGTAAAAAGTATAAATATGAGTAAATTTTCACAAAAAAAAATTTTCTTCGTGCTTTTATTAATTAATCAATTAATAATAAGTAATTTGATATATTACAAAATTAGTTAATTAATTAATAAATAATTATTTTAATAAATTTTATTTTAATAAATTAATAAAACAAAATTTTTTAAAAAAAAAAAACATTTTAACTTATTATTAATTTTCCAGTGTTGCCTATTGCTATAAATGATCAGCTTGTTACAATGGACCTATCTACCCATTATCTGAAGAAGAAAATAAAGTTTTAAAAGAATATATAGAAGAAAATTTAAAGAAGGGATTTATTAGACCTTCTAAATCTCCAGCTGGTTATCCTGTCTTATTTCAAAAAAAGAAAGATGGTTCTTTAAGATTGTGTGTGGATTACAAAAAGTTAAACGCTGTTACCATTAGAAATTCATATCCTCTTCCACTTATTAATGATATTATTGAAAAGGTTAAAGGTGCAAAATATTTCACAAATTAGATCTAAGATCAGCCTATAACCTAATTCGTATAAAAGAGGGGGATGAGTATAAAACAGATTTTCGAACTAAATATGGTCATTACGAATATCTCGTAATGCCTTTTGGGTTGAAAAATTCTCCAGCCACTTTCCAATCATTTATTAATTCTGTACTCAGACCTTATTTGGAAAAAAGTGTTATTTTATATTTGGATGTTATTTTAATTTATTCTGAGGATTTGGAAGAACATCACAAACATGTAAGAAGTGTATTACAAAATTTAATTAATAATAATTTATACGCAAAATTAAAAAAATGTGATTTCGATAAAGAAAAAGTTGAATTCCTAGGTTACATTTTATCTGGTGATGGTGTATCTACTGACCCAAAGAAAATTAAATCTATAGAAGAGTGGCCAACTCCGAAAAATATTAAAGAAGTACAACGATTTTTAGGCTTATGTAATTACTATAGGAGATTTGTAAAAAATTTTGCAAAAATAGCTAAGCCTCTCCATAATTTAACAAGAAAAAATACAAATTTTATTTGGGATACAAATTGTGAAAATTCATTTAAATTATTAAAAAGTAAATTAACTACTTCTCCAGTACTGCATCACCCAGATGTAACTAAACCATTCATAGTAGAATGTGATGCAAGTAACTATGCTATAGGTGCTGTTTTATCTCAGAAAGATGAAAATAATAAATTACATCCTGTTGCTTACTTTTCAAGAAGTTTACAAGTCTCCGAAATAAATTATACCATTACAGAAAAAGAGTTATTAGCTATTAGAGATTCTTTCTTAACTTGGCGACATCTTTTACTTGGTGCAAAACATAAAATTACTGTCTATACTGACCATAGAAATTTAATCTATACTTTAGGAGGAAAAGTTGGTAATCAAAGACAGCATAGATGGCACTTATTCTTTCAGGAATATGATTTCCAACTTATATATAGACAAGGAACCAAAAATGGGAAACCAGATAGTCTTTCAAGAAGACCTGACTATATGAAAAATAACGAAGATATTAAACCAGAAAATATATTAGATATTAAAAATGTAAAAGAAGTTCCCTGTTTTATAGGAATTATGAGTAATTTACTAGAAAAAATTATTGATGCTATTAAAGAAGATGCTATTGCTGAAGATATTAAATTATACTTTAGTGAAAACAATGTTAAAAATAATTATGCTTATAAACCATTTAGGAAAATGGAAAGATTTAAAATAAAAGATAATATTATATTATATAACAATTTAATTTATATTCCTGAATCACTTAGATTAGAAATTTTAGAAAAATATCATGAAAAACCCACTTCTGGACATCTTGGTATAAGAAGAACTTTAGAACTAATTACAAGAAACTTTTGGTGGCCAAAAATACATGAAGATGTTACAAGTTATGTTAATTCTTGTGAATGTTGTGCAAGAAACAAGGTTAATAGACATAGGAAATATGGTCTTTTACAACCTTTAGATACTCCCGATAGACCTTGGAAGTCTATCGAAATTGATTTCTTATGTGATCTTCCTTATTCTAAAGGATACACCGTTATTATGGTAGTTGTTGATCGTTTCTCTAAGATGATCCATTTAATTCCATTTAAACAAATATCTGATGCCAAACAAACTGCCAAAGCTTTCATTACAAATATATTTAAACTACACGGATTGCCTTGTGATATGTATACAGATAGAGGATCTCAATTTACAAGTGCTCTTTGGAAAGAAGTAATGGAATATTTAAACATTAAATCAAAAATCGCTACAACTGACCATCATGAAACAGTTGGTCAAGTTGAAAGATGTAATTCTTTTATTGAACAATATTTAAGAGCTTACTCAAGATCATATTATCATGATGATTGGATTGAATGGATTCACCTTGCTGAATTTGTTTATAATAACTCCATTAATGAATCTACAAAAGAAACACCCTTCTTTATTAATTATGGGTTTCATCCATCTATGGATGAATTTTTCTTATTACCTGATATTGATACTAATAATAAAATTATTAAGGACTTAAGTATGAACTTTAATCATATTAAAGATGTTTTATTAAGGTCAAAAGAACTATATAAAATACACGCAGATAAAAAGAGAATGCCACCTCCAATATTTAAAGAAAATGATTTAGTTTGGATACAAGCTCCTCCATCACTAAATATCGAAGATAGTTCAAAGTTAGCTCCTTGTAAATATGGACCATATAAAGTAATAGATGTTCTGAATAATCATAATTATAAAATAGATATTAAAAGGTCACCTTTTCCAAAACATCATCCTATATTCCATGTTTCGGAGTTAGAACCTTTTATTCCAACACCTCAAAAGTTTTTAAAAAGAAGAACTCATGATGAATCAGTTAATGATATAATTGAAATCTCAGGATTTAGAACTAATTATAAAAAGAATCAATATGAATACAGAATCAGGTATAAATATAGAACTGCTTACAATTGGGTTCCTTCAGACGAAGTTGAAAATAACCCCCGAAATCAAAATATTTTTTTACAATATTTACAAAATGGAAGAAAACCTATTTCAATAGCTTATAACTAAAATGATAATAATAATAATATTATTAAAAAAAAAAAAAAAAAAAAAAAAATTTGGAAATTTTATTTTTTATTATTATTAATTTGTTTTTAAATTTTATTTTATTATTATCAATTTTTCAGTCAAATTTCAATTTCAAAATTTCGAAATTTTCAAAATTTTCAAAATTCAAAAACATAGCTATGTTACACTTACAACTATCAATTTATAATCCAATTTTATTCAGAAATTCATTAATTATTATAATTTTCAATTTTTTAAAGTTAATGCATAAAATTAAAAAGTTAATTGAAATAAAAATTTCAAAATTTCAATTTCAAAAATTTTTAATCAAAAACATTTAAAAATGGTACCATCATATTCTTAAACATCAATTTTCATAATAAAATTTTAATTTTATTAAATTTTAGAGATTTCAAAATTTCAATGAAATGGCCACTTATAAAGGGTTTCCTTTAAAAATTTAAAAGGACTCAAGTGACCTTCCCCTTTCATAAATTAAAAATTTTTAATTTAAGAAATTCCAAAAAATATTTTAACAAAAATTTAATCCTCCTTATCGTTACACAAAAATCGTCTTGAATCCGATTTTTATGGGAGGGCATTGTTGAAATTATAACTGAATTGAAATCTCAATTTCAGTTATTTACATTTCAATAGTTAAAAAATATTATTTATCTAATTATAAATAATATATATATTTAAATAATTAATAATTAATATAAATTCTTATTTAATATTTAAAGAATTATCTTAGGCCTAATAATTCTGAGAATATTAGTAAATAAGATTTATATTAATAATTTCAATTATCTACATATGATGTCACATGTATTTATTTATATTATGTTTATATATATGTTTACATCATATATATTAACTACTATTTTTAATTATTCAAATTAATTATATAATTATAAATTAAATTTATTTAGTTATATTAAATATTTTAAACATATCGATATTGTTATTATCTTAATATTTTATTAATATTCATATTACAATATTATTAATATCTTATAATTAAATACTATTATTATGTAACTGACAAAGTATAAAAGAAAGATGTAAAAATCTATCTTTTATGTTCTTTGTAAGGTTATTGTATTTACAATAATTATATACTAATAATTCAATAAATAAATATTTTCATAAATCCTTCAAAGAAATTATTATTTAAAATATTCTTAGATATTAAGTGTTTAAATCACTTAACTATTTATCTTATATTATTTTTATATTATTATTAATTAATTATTGTTGGATTATTAATATATAATTCAACATATTAACCTAGTAACGTTATTAATCATAAAACTATTTTATATCTTAATTTTAACATTTCTAACCTAAGTTTCACTAAATTATGGTATTTATGGCGGTACCTGATCAGAAATGTTAAGGTTTTAGAGAATTAAATAAAAATAAAGTAAGAAACACTAATTTTATTTATTTATTTATTATTTTTTTATTTATTTATTTTATTAATTTTACTTGATTTTATTTGATGATATTTAAAAATTAGTAGCAAAATTTACAACTATTTATACTTTTTTCAAGGCATAAAAGTTGTTCTTGCCACTAAATTACATTTTATTTATTTTTTTTTATAAAAACTATTAAATTTAAATTGATTTTTATAATTAATTATATAAAATTTAATTATAACAATATAAATAAAATACATTTATAATATTAATAAAACATTTTTTTTTTTTTTTTTTTTTTTTTTTTTAAAAAATATCTAAAATATTACTAATAAGAATTTATTTAATTGGCTATAATTTTTATTACAATCTGTTAAAATATTCAAATAAAAATAAAAATACTATTCTAATATAAAGGTTTTTAATAAAATAAAATATTTTTCAATATAAAATAAAACATTTCGATATAAAATTTTATAATAAAAAGTTAAAATATAATATATAAATTTTTAATTATCAATATATAAAAATATTATTAATATAAATTTTCATTATTAATATAAAAAAAAATAAGATTTATTATTAATATTGCTAATATAAGTTTTAAATATATAAAAATATTACTATTAATATAAGATTTAATATAAAAATATAAAGTTTAATATAATTTTTGATTTAATTTTTGATCTTTGGATTTAAAAATTTATTAAAGTACAAAAATAATAATGTACACATAATGTATTAGAAATAAATCGTAGATTTAATTAATAATGCATTATTTAGTACATTCTTATAAGAAATGGTGCAGGTACACAATAAACTTCAAAAAAAAATGAAAATAATATATTAGTTAATAATTTAATTTCACTTTCCGTTTTTTATTTTTTTAACTCCTCCTTTTTTATTAAGTATTTTCTTTTTCTTTTATACTTTTTTACTACATGAATTTTTATAATAATTTAAATTATTTTAATTCTTATTAGTATAATTATTACATGTGATTTTAAATAATATTTTTTAAGAGTCATTTTAATAATAAAAATATTAATACTAATATAATTAATATTATCTTTAATGACAAATATTATTAATGATAAAATTAAAAAATTTAACAATAAAATTATTGGTAATATTTTTGATAATATAATTCTTGAAACAATTTAATATTAATAATAATTAAATATAATAATAAAACAATTTAATTAATATAAGATAATAATTATTTAATAATTAGTCATTTATCAATTTAATTAAATAATAATTATTTAATAATTAGTCATTTATCACTTTAATTAAATAATAATTTTTTAATAATTAGTCATTAATCAATTTAATTAAATAATTTATATAATTATTTTAAATTAAGAATAAAATTTTGGAATTATAAAAATAGTTTAAAATATTTAATACATAAAGTTATTAAGCTTAATTATAATTTCCAATAGTATAATATGAATTATTAGTTAGTTCCGTATCAGAAATGATTTATACCTAATATTCTTAATCTACAAAAATTAAATTTTGTAGAAGTGAATAAAAGGATAAATACTGAATAAAATTGATTTAAGAAATTTAAAAAAATAAATATGTTTTATTATTAAACACAAAAATGTTTTATTAAAAAAAAATTTATTTTTATTTTAATATTAATCTTTATTTATTTAATAATTAATTTTGTTTAAATTAATAAAATAATTGTTAAAAACTAATAAAATAATAAAATGAAATATTTATTATTTATACTAATTTATTTTAAATTTTAATAATAAAATTGATTATTAATAACTAATAAAATATATAATAATTTATCAAAATAATTAATAATCATAAAAATTGATTATTAAAAACTAATAAAATATCTATAATAATTTATTAAATAATTAATAATCATACTTTTTGATTATTAAAACTAATAAAATATTTATAATAATTTATTAACTAATTAATAATCATAAAAAATTGATTATTAAAAACTAATAAAATATCTATAATAATTTATTAAATAATTAATAATCATAAAAAATTGATTATTAAAACTAATAAAATATTTATAATAATTTATTAACTAATTAATAATAAAGAATAATTTATAAGAAATATTTACATGTTTTTATATTTTTCTTTGATTTTAAACTATTTACATTAAAAATAATAAAATTAATAAAAGAGAAATAAAGAATAATTTATTATTAAATTAAACAATATTTACAATTAAAATGTTAATAAAGATGAGTTTTAAAATGTTATTTTAATTACAATTTGTTTATAAAAGTTGAGTTATAAAATAAATAAAATAATCATTATTTTAAATAAAAGTAACTTAAAAAATTATTTAACTATTTAATTTTAATTTTGCGTTGTTTATAAGTTTGTTTATTTGTTATTTATAATTTATTAAATATGTTTATTATTTTGTTTATTTGTAGTCTTAGAAAAATATTATTTATTAATTTATTTTAGTTTTTAATTAAAATTATTAATGATTAATTAAATTATTATTATTTTATTTTAATTATTTTTATTTAATTAATTTTTCTTAAATATGGATTTAATTTTTTGTTTAGAATGGATTAATTTTTGGGTTAAGTTAGACAGAATTTGTTTTTTTATTATTTATTTTAATTTAATAATTTTGTTATTTATCAAAAAATTTCAGGTGATATCCGAATAGTGTAGTGGTTATCACGTTTGCTTTACACGCAAAAGGTCTCCGGTTCGAACCCGGGTTCGGGTAATTTTATTTTTGTAATTATTAAAATATAATAATATTAAAAATAATTTTATTTTAAATATATATATTTATTTTAGCTTTTGAGTATATAATAATTTATTTTATATATATATTTTAGCTTTTGATTATTTAATAATTTATTTTAAATATATATATTTTAGCTTTTAATTATTTAATAATTTATTTTTATGATAAAATGATTTTTATTTTTTATTATTACATTTATTTTTATCATTAACAATGATTATATATAAGAATAAAATATAATTATATTTAATATCATTATTATTGGAATATCTGAAATTATGAGAAATATTCAAATGTATTGAAACATATTATATATAAATTAATGTATAAGCCATATTGTAAAAGTATAAAAACATATAATTTAAATAACTTAATCTTCGTAACTCTTTATCATAAAACTTGAAGTACCACATCTAAAATTGGAATTTTAAATAGACGCCTTCCCTTATACCTCAGATGTATAAATATCTTTCAACTCAATAACTGGAACAAAATGTTAGTTATAAAATATAGATAATCCCAGAAATAGCTTTATCAAATCTGAAAAAGTTAAATAATAATACTGAACAAAATAATAATTTTGCCTTTAGTGTCAACAAAAATCATAAAATAAATCAAAGCAATGAATATCATGATAAAAAATATAAATTTCCTAAAAAGCAAAGAAAAATTGAAAAATGTAACTATTGTGAAAAGATAGAACATTACTTTTATGAGTGCAAATTAAAAATTTAGTCAATCAAAACCATCAATCAATAATTCAAAACATATTTTTTAAGCTTATTCCTATGGACTTAGTTGGTCCAGTTTAAGAATACTTATATAGAAATAAATAATTTATCACTGTACTAGATGACTACTATAGATACAATTGGTATTATTCATTAAAAATAAAAGCAATATATTTAATGCTTTTTACAATTGATTTAGAAAAATTAAAAAAAAAATTAAAAATCAATATTATATAATAATTAAATATATAAAAACTGATAATAGAACAGAATTTAACGATTATAAATTTAAATCATTTTGTTTAATTTATGATATTTAACATCCATTGACAAATCTTTATAATCCCCAACAAAACAGTAGAGTTGAATGACTTTATAGTAAACTAATATATTCTCCTAAAATGGTTTTAAATAACTCTAAACACAATTACTAATTCTAGAAGTATAAATTCTACGATCCTCTTTGAAGTACTTAAACCAATAAGGATTATTCATGTCTTAGTATATTACGTTGCAAATTTTTAAACAAACTCGGACATGAAATTAACTAAATAATAATTAACTGAATATTTTTTTTTAAAAAAAAAAAAAAATTTAAGATTTAATAATAGGTTTTAATTAAAATGATAAATAAACAATTATTGTTATCTTAATTAATTCTTTAAATTTAATAAAATTAATATTATTTATTTGTTTTATTTTACTTTAAATAATTATTTTAAAATTGTAAATAGCTTAAGTTTAAGGAAAAATATAAATACCTTTAATATTTTTCTTATTTTTCTTCGTTATTATTATATATAAAATTAATATTTAATGACTTGTAATTTTAATTTTATATTTTTAATAATCAAAATTTAATAAATTTATAAATAAAAATTAAATAATAAATATTAGAAAAAGAGCGTTTTCTAATAAAACTTTTGTGTTTATTTTATAAAACATTTTTATTATTATTTTTATTTTACTTTGATAAAGAAATAATCACTTTTTGATTCTAAATCAAAATTAAGATTACTTCTAAGATTTATCATTTGTACTAGAAGCTACTTTAAAAAGAAAACCATTGTTAAAGTTTAGAGATAATTTGGTCATAACAATTAGGTAAAGATGCCAAATAATAGTAATTAAGTAATAATTTAAATTTACTCTTATTTAATACATATTGTTATTAGTAATTTTTATAATTAAATTTTTATTTAAAATATAAATTTTATTTAATCTTAATAATATTTTATTACATTATTATTTTATATAATTATTACTATAATTTAAATTACAATAATCCTACAAAGGATTAATCAAAAGATTTAAACATGTATTTATATAAAATAATTAATTATTAAAATATTAATTATTAATATGAATATGTAATAGTATTAATATAAGTTTGATATTGATAATATAAAATAAGATAATAATATAAATATTTAATATAAATAAAATATAAGAATCTAATATAGCTAAATATTATATTTTATAATTAAAATATAATATGTAGAAATTAATTTAATGACAATCACGTGTTTACATTATTTAATATATATTAATTTCAATATTTTAATAATATTTAGTAATTAGTTGGCCTAGTCTATTTCCTAAATATTTTAATAATAATTATTATATTATTAATTATTAATATTGAAATTCAAATAACTGAATTATTGAAATTGAAATTGAAATTGAATTAAATGTAAAATCAGTTATTATCTTAACAAAAAAACAAACAAATATGTAATAGTATTAATATAAGTTTATTATCGATAAAATAAACTAAGATAATAGTATAAATATTTAATATATATAAAATATAAGAATCTAATTATGCTAAATATTATATTTTATAATTAAAACATAATATGTAAAGATTTTGATAATAAATTAATATAAAAATTAATTTAATATGACAATCACGTGTTTACATTATTTAATATATATTAATTTCAATATGTTAATAATATTTAGTCAATTAGTTGGCCTAGACTATTTCCTAAATATTTTAATAAAGTTAATTTAATAATAATTATTATATATTATTATTTTTTAATATTGAAATTCAAATAAGTGAATTATTGAAATTGAAATTGAATTGAAATTCAATTATTATCTTAGCAACTATCGATTTTTATTTTTTTTTTTAGACTAGGAAGAGAATATATTTCCAGTAATTTTTTTTTTTTTTTTTTTTTTTTAGACAGGAAAGAGAATACACTTCCAGTGCTTTATTAATTTTATTATAAAAAAATACATGTAGGTGAAAAAAAACATTTGAAATTAAAAATAAAAATAAAAGTTAAAAAAATAAAATAAAAATGCTTAAAAATACTATGTATTTCGTCAAGTTGTGATATGCGGGAATTTTTCCCTTCCTAACAAATAAAAAAAAAAGAAATAAAACTTAGAAGTAACATCTTTTAAAATAGATTAGTTTGATGTCCACTATACGTGAGGGAGCATAAAATATTTAATATATTTAAAAGGTTTAATTTCTTACTTAAATGTCTGATAAAAATTGACCGTTACCTGCAGGAATCGAACCTGCGCTCCCAAAGGGAAATGGCTTAGCAGGCCACCGCGTTAACCACTCCGCCAAAGTGACTTCAGTTTTTTCTTTAATACAGAATGAACAAATAATACTAATTGTGCTAGAATAATATAAATTATTCTAACCTTATAGATTATTCTATTCTATATAATTGGAACTTTCCAATATTCTTCAAATATTACTAAATAGAAATCTTAAGTTAATAAATCACTAATTAACTTATAATTCCTTTTTGAATTATCGATCCGATTCCATTATAATGTATTAAAAATCTTTAGCCAAGAATATTGTCCTTGCCCACTTAATATATTAATATTATATTTCTTTTGTATTATGTTATATTGAAAATAATCAAATCTATTTAATTAGTTATTAAAATTTTCGTTATCAATTTAAATTTATTTTTAATTACTAAATTTAACTAAACCACAATAAAATATTCTGTATAATCTCTTTATTTTTATTTTATATATATTAGTATTAAACTATTATTAAATAATTAATAATTCAATAATATATAACTACTATTTATAACAATAATATTATTAACTAAAATAATAATTCAATTTCAATTTTAAATGTTTTATTTATAAAAATAATTAGTAATTAGTTTATTAAAAAAATAGTTAGGCTTTACAAATTTTAATTTGATAAAAAAATATAAATACATGTAATTTTAGTGAAATAAAATATAATCAATAACTTTCTTTTTATTAAATAAATAATTATATTATTATTTTTCTTTTATAAATTTAAATAAATAAATATTGATTTTAAAACAAATTATTTTTTTTTTATTGTAATTTTATTATTTGTGTTAATTATTATTATATTCCTAAAACTATATGAACCATACCATGAAAAATTGGAGGAGATATCGGGGAATATCATAATAAATTAATACATTGGGGATAAAATTATAATATTAATAAATAATTTTTCTAATAAAACAAATATTTTTTTTAAAAAAAGAAAACAATTTTTATATTTTTAACTAATTATTATTAATTGTTAAAAATATTAATTAATATTAAATTAAACTAATATTCGTGCATAGATTTCCGGGTTAAGTTTATCCTACATAGTAATTGGGCTAGTAGGCTCTGGACTGCTATTTTTTATATTGAAAATAGTAACCGTGGCACACGCGTGGCATGACACCTTTCAAGAGGTAAGCTGCACGTCAGACAGTGTGTACTATCAGATTGCACGATTATTATAATTTAATAAGTGATTAATAATAATAAATAATTAATAATTTTATTAGTTAAAAGATTTATTTTTTTTAATTTTTTTTATTTTTACTTTTTTATAACAATTTATACATTACGAGGTTTAGCATTCTATAGATACAATAAATTTTATTTTATGAGAACATCCAGTACTTCCAGTACTCCAACAGAGAGTACTCCAGAAAGTAAGCTTAGCTTCAGAGAATTAAAGAAAGAATTAAAAGATTTTGAAAAGCTTACTAAACAAAACCTTGACATCAACTCCTGGGCAAATGAGTTAAAGGCATGGATAAAATACCAACATATCAAGGATCCTGAAACTATTTTTACTGCTTCAGATGATCCTAAGCCAATAGTTACTCCAGGTTTACGAAAACAAAAAGAAAATCAATTAAGGGGAACATCGCGACCAGTCAAAAAGCCAACAACTCAATTACATCCTTCGATTATGGCTCAACCCAGAATAGAGAAAGAAAAGAGGATTGAGAAAGAGCTAAGAGATAAGGAAAGAGCTAATACTAGTACTTCTGTGGAAAATAATAAAAATAGTATTGTTAATATTATTAATGAAGAAACTTCTCAGGAAGGAAATAATTCTAAACAAACTTTAAATAAATTAATTCAAGAAAAATCATCAGAAAAGTCAACTGAAATTATGCCAACTAGAATTCCAAAAAGAATACAAATGCAAACTGATTGTGATAGTTATGACGTGATCAAAGATTTAAACTCCAGTAATTGCAATATTACATTTGGACAATTATTGGACGTTGCTCCAAAGATACGGTCTCAAGTATCACAAGGACTTAAATTAGAAAAGAATAATACTAAAATTTCAGGTGCAGTGGATAATATGTGTGCTACTACAATAATAACGAACAATATAGATCATACATATAAAAGTAAACATCATGAACCACAAGAAGATGATATTGCTATGGTTGATGTAATAGTAGATGGAGTTCGTGGTAAGGCTTTAATAGATTCATGTAGCAACTTAAGTATTATCACAAAGCAATTTTTAGATAAATTACCTTATCAGTATGAACCTATAGGAGTTAGTGCAGGACGAATACGTTTAGCAACGATGAATGATGATTACTCAGAAGATGTGTTAATCAAAGTTCCCGTAAAAATTAATGAACTAGAACTACTTGTTACGTGTAGAATTATAGACAAGGAGGATCCATTCTATGATATATTAATCAACCTCAAAACTCAAATTGATAACCAGTTATTTATACATCCAATTAGATATAGTCTTTGTCGATTTAATGATCAAGGTTTAATTGAAGAAATTGCACCTATTAATAATGAATATGATGACGAAGAAAAATTATTATGTGTAATCAAGGCATTGAATCACCAAGAAGCTAAGCAACAATTGAAAACGATTGAAGGATTACCACCAATAAAATATATATATGACACAGTTTTTCAAAGTACAATTAATTCAAATTATAGAGAAGCCATTACTAAATTACTTGAAGAATATATTGATATAATTGCAACTTCTTCTGAAGAATTAACACCTTCAGATTTATCACCACACAAAATTATTCTTAAGGAAGGAGTTAAACCTATTAAACAAAAATTTTATCGACTTAGTAAATTAAAAACAGATATCTTAAAAGAAGAATTAACCAAACTCATATATAAACGATTAATTGAACCTTCATGTTCAGAATGGTCATCACCAGTAGTACTTGTGCCTAAAAAGAACGGTAAATGGCGCCTGTGTATTGACTATAGGAAAGTAAATGAAGCAACTAAGAAGGATTCTTATTCTTTACCAAATATTGAGGAAATTTTTGATAGCTTAGATGGAGCAAAAATCTTCTCAACATTAGATCTTTATTCCGGTTATCATCAAATATTAATGGATGATGATAGTGTTGAAATCACTACCTTTACAACTAAGTTCGGAAACTACCAATTCAAGGTAATGCCCTTCGGTTTAACAGGTGCTCCAGCTACATTCCAAAGAGAAATGAACCGTATACTATTTCCCTTAATAGGAAAATGCGTCTATAACTTTATAGATGATATTTTAATCTACTCAAGAACTGAAGAAGAACACCTAGAACATCTTAAGCAAGTCTTAGAAATATTCAAGGAACATAAGTTAAAAATCAATATCGAAAAGTGTTCTTTCATGCAAACTGAAGTAGAAGTACTTGGACATAAAGTATCCTCAGAAGGTTTAAGTCCATTGGAAAACAAAGTTGAAGCTATTAAAGAATGGAAGGCTCCCTCTAACATTCATGAACTTCGATCATTTTTAGGAGCCATTGGATATTATAGAAATTTTATTAAGGACTTTGCAAAAGTTACTGCTCCTCTCTGCACTCTATTAAGAAAAGGTATTAAGTTTGAATGGAAAAAGGAACAAGAAGAAAGCTTTAAAATTCTTAAGGAAAGATTAATCAATGCTCCAATATTAAGATTTCCTAGATTCGATAGAGAATTTATTATAAGAACAGATGCTTCCTATGATGGAATAGGCGGTGTGCTTTTACAAAAGGATGATGAAACTGGAAAGGAGCATCCGGTTCATTATATTAGTAGAAGTTTATCTAAATCGGAAAAGAATTATGGAATTACGGATCTAGAAGGTGCTGCTCTAATTTACTGTATTAATAAATTAAAATCTTATATTATGGGAAATCCTAAGCAAACTATAGTATATACAGATCATAGACCATTAATCGGATTACTTAAAAGTAAGGAACCACAAAATTCTCGTCATACTAGATGGTGTTTGACTGTCAGTATGTTAGGAATTGATTTACGATATGAAACTGGAAAGAATAATGTTGTCGCAGATGCTTTATCAAGAATGAAAAATGAAAAAGAAAAAGTTGTCTTAACAACACAAATTATCAAGGAACAAGATGAAAACCTGCTTTCAAGAACCATTAAGGAATTTATTGAAGAAAAATTTACGACAATTGATGGTGTGGACTACTTTGTTGATGGCAATAATTATAGAAAATTAGTTACAGATACAAAAGAAAAACTTCAATTAATTTTTCAAGCACACAGTATAGGACACGAAGGCTATTACAAGACATACCAACGTTTGAAAAAGAGCTACTATTGGAACAATATGGTTAATGACATTAAGCGAATTATAGGTAAATGTGAAAAATGTCAATTAAATAAATCTCAACCATACCCTGAACCAACGGAAGATAAACCAACTGAAGTGGAAGGACCATTTACACACTTAGGATTGGACATTATAGGACCTCTAAGTAAAACCAGAAATAATAATCAATATATAATCGTTGTGGTTGATTATTTTACTAAATGGGTTGAGGCAGAGCCCACTGAAAATGTTACTTCTCAGGATGTGATAAAATTTTTAATTAATGTATTTGCTCGACACGGTGTACCTCAAATTATCACTACTGATAATGAACACAATTTACATCAGATATGACAAAAATCTTCCTTGATTTATATGATGTATATGTTAAATTTATCACTTCCATATCATCCTGAAAGCAATGGTTTAGTTGAGAACGTAATAAAGAAATTGGAAAATTATTACGATTACTAGAACAACCAACACAAAGATGGGATGAAATTTTACCATCTGCACTTTGGGCTTTAAGAATTACTAAAAACTCAATCACCAACCATTCAAGTTTTGAATTAGTTTATGGAAGGGAGGATCAACAACCTTTTGACATTGCTGCCAGACCAACTAAGGGTATAAATAAGTCTTCTGACGAAATTCTACTGGAAAAATTTGTATCACACTACCAATGGGTAATGGAGGCCGCATCTAATATCAAAAAATGCTTCGAAATATTGGGCTACTAGGAGAGAAGAAAAGACCAGTATGAATCAAGCTAAAAGAATAAAACCAGGTGATTTAGTACTAGTAAGAAATTTTAATCGAACTAAATTAGAACCTTACTTTGTTGGACTACTGAAAGTGGTAAAGAAACATTCACTACAGTCACTTTAGCTGATCCTGCTACTAATATACAAATGAATCGTAATGTCATTTGAAAAATATTGTCAAGTTTAACTCAGCTTCTACCTAGCTTGAGTCTTAGCGGGGGCATCTTAATACAGAATGAAACAAATAATACTATTGTGCTAGAATAATATAAATTATTCTAACCTTATAGATTATTCTATTCTATATAA
>JACVTC010000183.1:0-62500 GCA_016946835.1 Neocallimastix lanati (nom. inval.)
TGTTTTATCTATTTAATTTTTTATCTAAATAAATTAAAATTGTAATTTTTATAATTTTTATTACTTTTAAGATTGTATTTAATTTTTGTAATTTTTATTACTTTTAAGATTGTATTTAATTTTTATAATTTTTATTACTTTTAATAATGTATTTATTTTTAATTAATTATATAAAAGAAAAGTCTAATATAAAATAAGCAAATAAATAATGTTAATAATTAATACTTAAATTTCACATAATAAATAATATATTATATATATTATATATATTATATATATTATATATATTATATATATTATATATTTTATGTATTCTATATATTCTATAATAAATAATATATCTAAAAATTGTATAATTAAGTAAATAAATATTTTAAACTATTTCTATTTGACATATTCATTAAAGAAACAAAAAAAAAGAAAAAACCTAAAAAGTGCCGTTCCCAGGATTCGAACCTGGGTCGAGTCGGCCACAACGACTTATACTAAACCAC
Organism: Neocallimastix lanati (nom. inval.); assembly: GCA_016946835.1. NCBI lineage: Eukaryota > Fungi > Neocallimastigomycota > Neocallimastigomycetes > Neocallimastigales > Neocallimastigaceae > Neocallimastix > Neocallimastix lanati (nom. inval.). Next base: position 495 of record JACVTC010000183.1, read on the forward strand.
TATACGAGAACGGCCAAAATCACTTTATTTATATAAGTTTGAAAAGTATAAATTCAATATAGATTAACATTAAATAATAGTAATTATTTTACTAATTTCATATTTATATATAAAAAATTTCTTGACAATTTGATAATAATTTTAATTTAATAATTATTAGAAATCTGAATTTTGATAATAAATTTTCATTAAAATATTAAACATTATTAAAATTAATAATAATATTAACCTTTAATTTTTTTTTTTTTAATTTCATATTATTTTTAATATTAATAAATTTAATAAATAAATAAATATATATAAAAGTACTATTAAATGAATAAATACTGAAAACGCATAAAAATTAAAAATTTAAAAAATTAAATAAAAATGCGACCTCCGTGGCTTGAACACGGGACCTTTAGATCTTCAGTCTAACGCTCTCCCAGCTGAGCTAAGGTCGCTAAATTTTAAATCCTTCGAACCGGAGTCGAACCAGTGACATGTTGATTACTATATAATTCTACAGTCAACCGCTCTACCAACTGAGCTATCGAAGGATCTTGTAAAATTATGCCAGAGAACCAATATAAAATATACTTATTATATGTTAAACATAAAACTCTAGATTTTTAAAGAATATATTTTAATATATATCATAAAATGGATACAATTTAATGGTTTAATAATATCATTAATAAATATTTATATTTTAAATAAAAAATTATAATTAAGTACTTTAATTTATAAATTTATATATTATATTAAAAAAAAAAATTTTTTTCAGAAATTTAATTAAAATATTTTTATTAAATTAATTAATAGGTTTACATATAAATATAATATCATGAATTATAAATAGCTATAAAAATAGATAAATTTTTTATAATTGAAAATATTACTATTTTCTATATTGTATTTATAAGTATTAATATTATTTATGAATTTTAATTAAAATATTTATTATATAATTATATATTGATATACGCATTTCTTTATATTGTAATTAAAACTTAAATACATTACTATTATTATTTTATGTCTTTGTTTTTATTATTTTTTTTTAAAATATTTATTTATATTTTTAATTTTTCGTTATTTATTAATTTTGATTATCATAACTTTTATTATTAATTTAAGAATTTTTAAAATTTCGTCTAATACTTTAAAAATTGCTTACATATATATTTTATTATAACTAAATAAAAAATAAATAAAATATAAATTATAAATAATATATAACATTTTTATATCTTAATTTATCATTACCATTAAATTATTTATTATTTGTATTAATAGAAATAAAAAAATAAAAATAAAAAAAAAAAAGAACGAAATATTGATACCAAAATTTAGTAAAAAAGTGAACAGAGTGGGATTCGAACCCACGCCTACGAATAGATCACGGCCTTAACGTGACGCCTTAGACCAACTCGGCCATCTGTCCAAGTTAATAATTTTTAATTGAAATTTTCTTTTCTACCAATACTAAATTATCATTATATGATAATAATGTTATCAATGATATATACTATGCTAAAATTATTAACTAAATAATATAAATAGTAAATAGTGCAATTAATCATAATCGATTTTAATTTTATTAGTAAATACTATATATGTATTTAAATTTTAATTTAATTTAATCAAAATCTAGAAAAAAAAAGATCAAAAGTAATTCCGCATCGGGGAATCGAACCCCGGCCGCCACGGTGAAAGCGTGGAATCCTAGCCACTGGACCAATGCGGATCTTGTTGTTTTAAACTTTCATTTCTTGCTTTTTTATTATATCTTTGTAGTGCAAAATTTTTCAATAGGTTAGGATTATTAATTTTATTATTAATATTATTAAATTATTAATATTACTAAATTATTACATTTTTTCTTAAATTTTATATAATTAAACTTTACATTATTTAAATTAATTGTTTAAAGTTATTTATTAATATCTTTTCATTTTTTTTTTCTTATTTAAATTTTTATTTATCTAGTATTATTTTATTTATATTTTTATTTTTTCTTTTTTTTTTTATTTTTTAATTTTCTTTTTTCATTTTTGTCTTTATTTAATAAATAATATTTTTCAAGTTAATTGTAATACTTAAAAGTGAATTTGTTTGATTCAATATAATCTTAGCAAAACTTCTAAATATAATTTATAATATTAATAAATTAATATATATGCATTTCAATGTACTTAATTTAATATTTATTATTAATAATAAATAATTATTTTTAATTTTATTTCATTCTTAAATTAGTTTTGAAAATAACAAATATATATATATATATATATATTACTATTATTTTATAATGAAAAAAAAAAAAAAAAAAAAAAAAAAAAAAAAAAAGTTAAAAAATTAAATTAATATTAAAATATTATAAATTGCGAAAATTTTATATTTTATTTATTTTATTTATTTATTTTATACTTTAAGTTTAGTTATTAAATTTTAATTTACCTTATTTTTAATTTAGTTTTAGTTTTTCTGTTTGATTGTTCCATTATCTTCAAAAGTTTTTATAAGCTATTTTAATATTAAATATTATATATAAATTAAAATAAAATTAACAGTTATTTATTTATTAAAATTATTTCCAATAAGTTTATTTAATTTCTTAAAATACTAAATTTTAATTTTTAATTATTTTTAAACATTTATATTATATATTAATAAATATATTATAATTATTTAATTTAATAAATATATAATATATATTTAATTAATATATCTATTCAATTAATATATCTATTTAATTGAAGTGATATTGATAATTTTATAAATAATTTATAAATATTTTATATTGTAAATTATTATACAATATAGAAAATTTTGAAAAATTTTGTCAGATTGATTTCGTGGTGTAGTCGGTTATCACGTCTGTCTAACACACAGACGGTCCCCGGTTCGAATCCGGGCGAAATCATTATTTGACAGCATGTCCGAGTGGTTAAGGAGTGTGACTAGAAATCACATAGGCTCTGCCTGCGCAGGTTCAAGTCCTGCTGCTGTCGTTTTTACTTTATTTTTATTATAAAAATGCAATTATACATTTAATTTTATATATTAAAAAACTCAAAAAAAAAAAAAAAAAAAAAACTCAAAAAAAAAAAAAAGTTAATATTAAAATGCAATATGAAATTTTTAAAAATTGTTATTTTTTTTTTTTTTTTTTTTAATTTTTTTATTTTTTATTTTATTTTTATTTTTTTTTTGTTTTGTTTTTATTTATTTATTTATTTTTTTATTTTCATTTATTTATTTGCATTTTTATTTTCTTTTTTATTTTTATTTTATTAAAAACAAAAACAAAAAACAAAAATTAAAATATAAAAAAGCGCCCAACGTGGGGGTCGAACCCACAACCTTGAGATTAAGAGTCTCACGCTCTACCGATTGAGCTAGCCGGGCAAATGAAATGCTCTGTGCAGGGGTCGAACCTGCGACCTTGGCGTTATTAGCACCACGCTCTAACCGACTGAGCTAACAGAGCTATTTTAGCTTTGTTTCGAAAAATATTTTTGAAATAGGGTATATTATTTAATATATTATATAATATATTATTTATTATTATTTATTATTATTTATTATTATTTATTATTATTATTATTATTATTATTATTATTATTATTATTATTATTTATTATTATTTATTATTATTTATTATTATTTATTATTATTTATTATTATTTATTATTATTTATTATTATTTATTATTATTTATTATTATTTATTATTATTTATTATTATTTATTATTATTTATTATTAATACTTAAATTTATAAATTAGAAATATAATATAATACACATATATTATTGTATTATGTAGTTCATACTATCAAAAAAATATTTAAATAAAATTATAATTAATTTGAATATTTGTAATATTATATTATTCTAATAAATTTAGAAATATTTAATTTTTATTTTATTTTTAGCAAAAAAAAATATATTTTAAGTAATAATATTAAAAAAATTTTTTTTATAATATTTTGTAAGTATTAAAACGAATATTTTATTTTTAATAAAAAAAAATCAAAAGTAAAGAAACTAAAAAAAAAAAAAAATACTATAAAAGAATTTATTATATATTAAAATAATAATAATAATAATAATAATAATAATAATAATAATAATAATAATAATAATAATAATAATAATAATAATAATAATAATAATAATAATAATAATAATAATAATAATAATAATAATAATAATAATAATAATAATAATAATAATAATAATAATAATAATAATAATAATAATAATAATAATAATAATAATAATAATAATAATAATAATAATAATAATAATAATAATAATAATAATAATAATAATAATAATAATAATAATAATAATAATAATAATAATAATAATAATAATAATAATAATAATAATAATAATAATAATAATAATAATAATAATAATAATAATAATAATAATAATAATAATAATAATAATAATAATAATAATAATAATAATAATAATAATAATAATAATAATAATAATAATAATAATAATAATAATAATAATAATAATAATAATAATAATAATAATAATAATAATAATAATAATAATAATAATAATAATAATAATAATAATAATAATAATAATAATAATAATAATAATAATAATAATAATAATAATAATAAATAAATAAATAAATATTATTATTAAATTTTATTAATCTATATCAAAGCAGTTGATAAATAATTATTAATTAATTAATAATTAATACGAAATATTAAAATTAAAATCTAAACTAGTCAAAGACTAGGATTTTATAAATTATATTGTAATATTATTATTTAATATTAAATATTGTGATTAATAATTTCATACTAAATTTAAATATAATTTTAAATTATATCAATGTTCTAAAATATTCTAAAATATTCTAAAATATTCTAAAATATTCTAAAATATTATATATTAATGATGGAAATATTTTACTATGGGTAAAATACTTTAATTACTATCTATTGTCTGAAAGCCTAAAAGGATCTAAGGAAAATAAAACAGGAATATTAAAATTTTTAAATGCGGGCTGTTAGTTCAGTTGGATAGAACGCTTGACTACGGATCAAGAGGTCGCAGGTTCAAGTCCTGCATAGCTCGTTTTGATTTCGTGGTGTAGTCGGTTATCACGTCTGTCTAACACACAGACGGTCCCCGGTTCGAATCCGGGCGAAATCATTTTTTTTACATCATTTTCTAGATATAAATTAAAAATGCTAAAAAAAAAGAAAAAATTTAATATTTTTAATTTAATTATTATAGCAAATATTAATTTTTCGTTTCTCAAAATATTTTCGTTTCGTAAAAATAAAAGAACTAAAATGTACAATACATATAAATATATTTAGCTTTAGCAATAAAAAGAACTGCCAAGAGTGAGGTTCGAACTCACGCCTCTTTCGAGACCGCATCTTAAGTGCGGCGCCTTAGACCGACTCGGCCATCTTGGCTAAATATAAGTTTATTTTCTTTTTAATTTATTTTTAAGATCAGTTTCTTTTCATTTAATTATTTTTTTAATTTAAAAAATTAATCTATAGCATATTATAATTTTATGGTACTATTAATGGAAAAATAAATTGATATATGTCTAAACGAACAAATAATAATAAAATTAATTATTAATGTTATAATAAATATAATTATATTAAGTATATGGATAAATTATGTTTAATGATATAGTATAATATTATTAATAAAGATTATAAGTAAACTTTTAATAATAATAATAATAATAATAATAATAATAATAATAATAATAATAATATATATGTATTTATTTATTTATGCTTTTTCAGTTTTAAATTTTATAATTAATCTTATAATCTTATAATCTTATAATTTGAAATATCTATAAAATAAATTAATTATAATAAAATGTAATAATAAAAAATATTTATATTTATATTTATATTTATAAGAATGCCAATGATTTTCTAAAGCATAAATAAAAAATATTTATTTTTAAATAATTATTATTATATAATTTTAATAAAAGATCAAATATAATAGCATTACTAAGTATGAATAATGAATAAAATAGTAAATAAATAAAATATATAATAAAATAAAAATCTGTAACTAAAAATAATGTTGAAATAATTATGTTATTGATATATATTATATGTACTTAGGATAAGTCTTTCTTTTCAACAGAATTCGGAAAAAACAACTAAGGCATTGATGGTTTAGTGGTATAATTACCGCCTGCCACGCGGTAGACCCGGGTTCGATTCCCGGTCAATGCATTTGCCTTCATGGCTCAGTCGGCAGAGCATCCCCCTAGTAAGGGGAAGGTCATCGGTTCGATTCCGATTGAAGGCATTATTTTTATTTTATTTTATTTTTTTTTTTTTTAATTTCAAAAAGTAATATATAAATTAAATTTTTAATAATTATTGCATTTCATCAGTGTATATGTTAATTTACAAAATTAGAAAAGTTGAATTTCATCTTATAATATTTTAACTTTTACATTTAATTAAATTATTTATAATGTTTTAACTTTCACATTTAATTAAATTATTTACAGTTTTAATTTATGTTCTATACAAGGAATTATTATTTATTACGATATTTTTTTTTTTTTTTTTTTTTTTTTTTTTTTTATCTATTATGAATTAAATGATTTTCACACTAATATTTAAATAAATAAATAATTAATTACGCAATTATTAAAGTTAACATATACATTTTTAAAATAAAAATTAAAATAAATAAAATAATAAATATAAATATATATATATATATTTATAATTATTATATAATATATTTTAAACTTAAATATTACTAATTTTTTTAATTTAAATCAAAATTTCATTTTAACTTTAAATTGTATATTTGATATTAATTTAAAAATACCAAATGATAAAATCAAACTAAATTTTATTTTCTATATTTTTATGGGGTTGTTAGTTGTTTAAAAATAAATTTAAAAACAAGATAAGGCTCATTGGTCTAGTAGTATGATTCTCGCTTTGGGTGCGAGAGGTCCCGGGTTCAATTCCCGGATGAGCCCCTCTTTTTTAATTTTGACTTTTTATAATAGTTATTACTTTTATAAATTCATTTTTAAAATCTACTGATAATTAGTATCAGAATTTAAATAAAAGAGCGAAGCAAAAATATTTTGAAAAAAAGTAATAAATGTATTAAAATATTAATTTTATTCATAATTTTAGCAATATTTTATAATTTAAATAATAAATATATATAAATATAAATAAATATCTAAAATATAATTAATTAATACAAATAAAGGAATAAATACTATCTTAAAATCATATATTAATAATAAATTTAAACACTTATCAATTATATTAAATTGTAAGGTATACAAGAATATTATATATTTAATAATTTACTAAATATGGTTCTATAGTGTAGCGGTTAGCACATTGGACTTTGAATCCAATAACTCGAGTTCAAATCTCGATAGGACCTAATTTTTAATTATATTTTTAACAATTTTTAACAATTTTAACAATTTTAAAAATTACTAAATATTAATATATTAACTTTTATTTTTATCTTTATCTTTAGTTTTTTAGCATTTAATAATAATAATATTTTTTGTAAAAAAAAAAAAAAGAAAATATTCTAATAAAAATAAAATTATATTGTTAATAAAAAAAATGAAAAAGGCTTACTCCCAGGCGGGGAATTGAACCCCGGTCTCCCGCGTGACAGGCGGGGATACTCACCACTATACTACCTGGGATGGCTTTAATTATTTTTTGATCTTATTTTGTCATATACACTATGTCACCGAATTTTAAAGTATGATCATGTAATTAAAGCATTTAATTAGAATTTAGAATTTCATTAAATAAAATATATTCAATATAAATTTATTTCAACATTTAAATCATGTTATACTTATTTAATTGTATTTTGTACTTAAATTTAATTGTATTTTGTACTTAATTTTAAAGATAAAGATTTTTATGAAAACTTAATTTTTTATTTTTATTATTTTAATAAATATATATAAATATATATAAATTAAATATATAATATTTATAAATATTAAGAATTAATCAATAAAACATACTATAATATTGAAATTAAAATAAATATTATATTATTCAATTATTTAATATTATATAATCAAAAATGTATAATTCATTTTAATTATTTGCTTTTGACTTTTTTTTATTTTTATTTTTATTGCTTTCTTTTATTTTATTTATTATTTTATTTATTATTTTATTTATTATTTTATTTATTATTTTATTTATTATTTTATTTTATTTTTATTTTTATTTTTATTTTTATTTTTATTTTTATTTTTATTTTTATTTTTATTTTTATTTTTATTTTTATTTTTATTTTTATTTTTATTTTTATTTTTATTTTTATTTTTATTTTTAATATATTGTATTCGAGTTTAAATGATATTTAATTGTTAATTAATTATTTCATTTTCAGTTGAATAATAATTCATAAATTTAATTTTTATCTCCATAATTATTTATAAATTTATTTTTAAAAATTTTTTTCATAAATACTACATAAAAACAAAAATTATTTTATAACCATTTGATTTTTAGTAGTACAAGATTTATTCTTAATTTTAATCATAGGCAAGCTCTGTTAGCTCAGTCGGTTAGAGCGTGGTGCTAATAACGCCAAGGTCGCAGGTTCGACCCCTGCACAGAGCAAACTGAATGTAAAATTGCCCGGCTAGCTCAATCGGTAGAGCGTGAGACTCTTAATCTCAAGGTTGTGGGTTCGACCCCCACGTTGGGCGATATTTTTTGGTAGTATTCTTTTAATCAAATAGCCTAAGTATATATAAATATTTTAATTAAACTACTTTTTAATGTATATATATATATATATATATATTTTAATTAAACTACTTTTAATATATATATATAATATATATTTTAATTAAACTACTTTTAATATATATATATAATATATATTTTAATTAAACTACTTTTTAATATATATATATGTTTTAATGATAAATCAATATTTATATATATAATAAATAATAAGTTATGACTAACCACTAGTTTCATAAATTAAATTTTAAATTTGAACTATATAATATATATATTTTTATTTTTATAAATTACATATATATATAATATTTTTCTTATTATATATAAATATATATATATTAATGAAATATTAAATAAATAAATTGTATATTGTTATTAATTGAAAATATTTAATATGATAACTATAATTTTATAACATTTAAAATTTTAATACAATGAATTATTTTTAATTTAAAATTAATTTGTCTAATGTTTATTTTAATATTAATATTTATTTTGATATTAATATTTATTTTGATATTAAAATTTACTAATATCTTAAAATAGATATTAATTATTATGAATTATCAAATTTTAAACTTAAACAATATATTTAAATAAATTAATATATTTTCTTATTTAAGAAAATTTAAAAACAAAAAATAATAAATAATATATATATATAAAATTTTTTTTTATCATAAGAATTTCCAAAAATTATTAAGTAATATAACGAAAAAAAAAAAAAAAAAAAAAAAAAAAAAAAATTTAAAGCAGGAAAAAACAAAGCCAGAAAGCGTAGCCCTGTTAGCTCAGTTGGTAGAGCGTGCGGCTTTTAACCGCAAGGTCGGGGGTTCGAGCCCCCCATAGGGCGTAGCTCTTATGGCGCAATTGGCTAGCGCGTTCGGCTGTTAACCGAGAGGTTGGTGGTTCAAGCCCACCTAGGAGCGTTTCTTTTTTATTATTTTCATAAAATAATATTGTATTTATTAATTTTTTACAATTTAAAGCACTAAATTAGCATAATTTTTTTTTTTTTTTTTTTTTTTTTTTTTTTTTTTTTTTTTTTTTTTTTTTTTTTTTAAATTAAATATATTTATCATTGAATTAATAAATAATTTATTATTATTCGTTGTATTTTATGAGATAAAAAAGATTTATATAAAAATATAAAAAATATAAAAAAAATAAAAAAATATTAATATTAAAAATAAAAATAAAAATAAAAATAAAAATAAAAATAAAAATAAAAAATAAAAAATAAAAATATTGTATTGCTATTGACTATATTATTTATTAAAGTAAAATAATTATTAAATGTTGTCTTTTACGTAGTAAATTATTATACCATTATATTAAAATGAATAAAATAATTTATTTTATATTTTACTAACCTATAATTATTAATTTAAATAAAAAAAATAAGGTTCAAAATGGAGAATCCGGGCGTCGATCCCGGTGCCTCTCGCATGCTAAGCGAGCGCTCTACCATTTGAGCTAATTCCCCTTCTTTGATAATATTTCTATGTTGTCTATACTTGTGGTACGAAGTAAATTTATAATTTTATTATTATTATTATTGTTATTATTATCATTATTATCATTATTATCATTATTATCATTACTTTCATATTATCATTATTATTATTACTATCACTATTATTGTTATTATTGTTATAAATATTATTATAATTGTTATTAATATTATTATTATTTTTATTATTTAATTTTGGTATAAGTTGTTTTTATCTATTTAATTTTTTATCTAAATAAATTAAAATTGTAATTTTTATAATTTTTATTACTTTTAAGATTGTATTTAATTTTTGTAATTTTTATTACTTTTAAGATTGTATTTAATTTTTATAATTTTTATTACTTTTAATAATGTATTTATTTTTAATTAATTATATAAAAGAAAAGTCTAATATAAAATAAGCAAATAAATAATGTTAATAATTAATACTTAAATTTCACATAATAAATAATATATTATATATATTATATATATTATATATATTATATATATTATATATATTATATATTTTATGTATTCTATATATTCTATAATAAATAATATATCTAAAAATTGTATAATTAAGTAAATAAATATTTTAAACTATTTCTATTTGACATATTCATTAAAGAAACAAAAAAAAAGAAAAAACCTAAAAAGTGCCGTTCCCAGGATTCGAACCTGGGTCGAGTCGGCCACAACGACTTATACTAAACCACTATACGAGAACGGCCAAAATCACTTTATTTATATAAGTTTGAAAAGTATAAATTCAATATAGATTAACATTAAATAATAGTAATTATTTTACTAATTTCATATTTATATATAAAAAATTTCTTGACAATTTGATAATAATTTTAATTTAATAATTATTAGAAATCTGAATTTTGATAATAAATTTTCATTAAAATATTAAACATTATTAAAATTAATAATAATATTAACCTTTAATTTTTTTTTTTTTAATTTCATATTATTTTTAATATTAATAAATTTAATAAATAAATAAATATATATAAAAGTACTATTAAATGAATAAATACTGAAAACGCATAAAAATTAAAAATTTAAAAAATTAAATAAAAATGCGACCTCCGTGGCTTGAACACGGGACCTTTAGATCTTCAGTCTAACGCTCTCCCAGCTGAGCTAAGGTCGCTAAATTTTAAATCCTTCGAACCGGAGTCGAACCAGTGACATGTTGATTACTATATAATTCTACAGTCAACCGCTCTACCAACTGAGCTATCGAAGGATCTTGTAAAATTATGCCAGAGAACCAATATAAAATATACTTATTATATGTTAAACATAAAACTCTAGATTTTTAAAGAATATATTTTAATATATATCATAAAATGGATACAATTTAATGGTTTAATAATATCATTAATAAATATTTATATTTTAAATAAAAAATTATAATTAAGTACTTTAATTTATAAATTTATATATTATATTAAAAAAAAAAATTTTTTTCAGAAATTTAATTAAAATATTTTTATTAAATTAATTAATAGGTTTACATATAAATATAATATCATGAATTATAAATAGCTATAAAAATAGATAAATTTTTTATAATTGAAAATATTACTATTTTCTATATTGTATTTATAAGTATTAATATTATTTATGAATTTTAATTAAAATATTTATTATATAATTATATATTGATATACGCATTTCTTTATATTGTAATTAAAACTTAAATACATTACTATTATTATTTTATGTCTTTGTTTTTATTATTTTTTTTTAAAATATTTATTTATATTTTTAATTTTTCGTTATTTATTAATTTTGATTATCATAACTTTTATTATTAATTTAAGAATTTTTAAAATTTCGTCTAATACTTTAAAAATTGCTTACATATATATTTTATTATAACTAAATAAAAAATAAATAAAATATAAATTATAAATAATATATAACATTTTTATATCTTAATTTATCATTACCATTAAATTATTTATTATTTGTATTAATAGAAATAAAAAAATAAAAATAAAAAAAAAAAAGAACGAAATATTGATACCAAAATTTAGTAAAAAAGTGAACAGAGTGGGATTCGAACCCACGCCTACGAATAGATCACGGCCTTAACGTGACGCCTTAGACCAACTCGGCCATCTGTCCAAGTTAATAATTTTTAATTGAAATTTTCTTTTCTACCAATACTAAATTATCATTATATGATAATAATGTTATCAATGATATATACTATGCTAAAATTATTAACTAAATAATATAAATAGTAAATAGTGCAATTAATCATAATCGATTTTAATTTTATTAGTAAATACTATATATGTATTTAAATTTTAATTTAATTTAATCAAAATCTAGAAAAAAAAAGATCAAAAGTAATTCCGCATCGGGGAATCGAACCCCGGCCGCCACGGTGAAAGCGTGGAATCCTAGCCACTGGACCAATGCGGATCTTGTTGTTTTAAACTTTCATTTCTTGCTTTTTTATTATATCTTTGTAGTGCAAAATTTTTCAATAGGTTAGGATTATTAATTTTATTATTAATATTATTAAATTATTAATATTACTAAATTATTACATTTTTTCTTAAATTTTATATAATTAAACTTTACATTATTTAAATTAATTGTTTAAAGTTATTTATTAATATCTTTTCATTTTTTTTTTCTTATTTAAATTTTTATTTATCTAGTATTATTTTATTTATATTTTTATTTTTTCTTTTTTTTTTTATTTTTTAATTTTCTTTTTTCATTTTTGTCTTTATTTAATAAATAATATTTTTCAAGTTAATTGTAATACTTAAAAGTGAATTTGTTTGATTCAATATAATCTTAGCAAAACTTCTAAATATAATTTATAATATTAATAAATTAATATATATGCATTTCAATGTACTTAATTTAATATTTATTATTAATAATAAATAATTATTTTTAATTTTATTTCATTCTTAAATTAGTTTTGAAAATAACAAATATATATATATATATATATATTACTATTATTTTATAATGAAAAAAAAAAAAAAAAAAAAAAAAAAAAAAAAAAAGTTAAAAAATTAAATTAATATTAAAATATTATAAATTGCGAAAATTTTATATTTTATTTATTTTATTTATTTATTTTATACTTTAAGTTTAGTTATTAAATTTTAATTTACCTTATTTTTAATTTAGTTTTAGTTTTTCTGTTTGATTGTTCCATTATCTTCAAAAGTTTTTATAAGCTATTTTAATATTAAATATTATATATAAATTAAAATAAAATTAACAGTTATTTATTTATTAAAATTATTTCCAATAAGTTTATTTAATTTCTTAAAATACTAAATTTTAATTTTTAATTATTTTTAAACATTTATATTATATATTAATAAATATATTATAATTATTTAATTTAATAAATATATAATATATATTTAATTAATATATCTATTCAATTAATATATCTATTTAATTGAAGTGATATTGATAATTTTATAAATAATTTATAAATATTTTATATTGTAAATTATTATACAATATAGAAAATTTTGAAAAATTTTGTCAGATTGATTTCGTGGTGTAGTCGGTTATCACGTCTGTCTAACACACAGACGGTCCCCGGTTCGAATCCGGGCGAAATCATTATTTGACAGCATGTCCGAGTGGTTAAGGAGTGTGACTAGAAATCACATAGGCTCTGCCTGCGCAGGTTCAAGTCCTGCTGCTGTCGTTTTTACTTTATTTTTATTATAAAAATGCAATTATACATTTAATTTTATATATTAAAAAACTCAAAAAAAAAAAAAAAAAAAAAACTCAAAAAAAAAAAAAAGTTAATATTAAAATGCAATATGAAATTTTTAAAAATTGTTATTTTTTTTTTTTTTTTTTTTAATTTTTTTATTTTTTATTTTATTTTTATTTTTTTTTTGTTTTGTTTTTATTTATTTATTTATTTTTTTATTTTCATTTATTTATTTGCATTTTTATTTTCTTTTTTATTTTTATTTTATTAAAAACAAAAACAAAAAACAAAAATTAAAATATAAAAAAGCGCCCAACGTGGGGGTCGAACCCACAACCTTGAGATTAAGAGTCTCACGCTCTACCGATTGAGCTAGCCGGGCAAATGAAATGCTCTGTGCAGGGGTCGAACCTGCGACCTTGGCGTTATTAGCACCACGCTCTAACCGACTGAGCTAACAGAGCTATTTTAGCTTTGTTTCGAAAAATATTTTTGAAATAGGGTATATTATTTAATATATTATATAATATATTATTTATTATTATTTATTATTATTTATTATTATTTATTATTATTATTATTATTATTATTATTATTATTATTATTATTATTTATTATTATTTATTATTATTTATTATTATTTATTATTATTTATTATTATTTATTATTATTTATTATTATTTATTATTATTTATTATTATTTATTATTATTTATTATTATTTATTATTATTTATTATTAATACTTAAATTTATAAATTAGAAATATAATATAATACACATATATTATTGTATTATGTAGTTCATACTATCAAAAAAATATTTAAATAAAATTATAATTAATTTGAATATTTGTAATATTATATTATTCTAATAAATTTAGAAATATTTAATTTTTATTTTATTTTTAGCAAAAAAAAATATATTTTAAGTAATAATATTAAAAAAATTTTTTTTATAATATTTTGTAAGTATTAAAACGAATATTTTATTTTTAATAAAAAAAAATCAAAAGTAAAGAAACTAAAAAAAAAAAAAATACTATAAAAGAATTTATTATATATTAAAATAATAATAATAATAATAATAATAATAATAATAATAATAATAATAATAATAATAATAATAATAATAATAATAATAATAATAATAATAATAATAATAATAATAATAATAATAATAATAATAATAATAATAATAATAATAATAATAATAATAATAATAATAATAATAATAATAATAATAATAATAATAATAATAATAATAATAATAATAATAATAATAATAATAATAATAATAATAATAATAATAATAATAATAATAATAATAATAATAATAATAATAATAATAATAATAATAATAATAATAATAATAATAATAATAATAATAATAATAATAATAATAATAATAATAATAATAATAATAATAATAATAATAATAATAATAATAATAATAATAATAATAATAATAATAATAATAATAATAATAATAATAATAATAATAATAATAATAATAATAATAATAATAATAATAATAATAATAATAATAATAATAATAATAATAATAATAATAATAATAATAATAATAATAATAATAATAATAATAATAATAATAATAATAATAATAATAATAATAATAATAATAATAATAATAATAATAATAATAATAATAAATAAATAATAAATATTATTATTAAATTTTATTAATCTATATCAAAGCAGTTGATAAATAATTATTAATTAATTAATAATTAATACGAAATATTAAAATTAAAATCTAAACTAGTCAAAGACTAGGATTTTATAAATTATATTGTAATATTATTATTTAATATTAAATATTGTGATTAATAATTTCATACTAAATTTAAATATAATTTTAAATTATATCAATGTTCTAAAATATTCTAAAATATTCTAAAATATTCTAAAATATTCTAAAATATTATATATTAATGATGGAAATATTTTACTATGGGTAAAATACTTTAATTACTATCTATTGTCTGAAAGCCTAAAAGGATCTAAGGAAAATAAAACAGGAATATTAAAATTTTTAAATGCGGGCTGTTAGTTCAGTTGGATAGAACGCTTGACTACGGATCAAGAGGTCGCAGGTTCAAGTCCTGCATAGCTCGTTTTGATTTCGTGGTGTAGTCGGTTATCACGTCTGTCTAACACACAGACGGTCCCCGGTTCGAATCCGGGCGAAATCATTTTTTTTACATCATTTTCTAGATATAAATTAAAAATGCTAAAAAAAAAGAAAAAATTTAATATTTTTAATTTAATTATTATAGCAAATATTAATTTTTCGTTTCTCAAAATATTTTCGTTTCGTAAAAATAAAAGAACTAAAATGTACAATTAATAAACTGGAAACCCAAATGGCCGCTATTCCAGTAGAAGAAGTTGATGATTTTGAACAATTCACAAACCAATTAAGGATAGCAATGGAAAAATAATAAAAATGAAATTAAAATAAAATTTGAAATTACTTTTATTGAAATTAGTAACTTCACAATTAGAAAATACTAAATAAGAAATTATAATAAATTAAACTTTAAAATAAAATATTAATTTAAAAACAAATATTTTAAATTAATAAATAAATAAATAAAGTTAATAAAAAATGGGCTTTGACTTTAAAAGTCCATAACTCCTCAAATCGCCGCGATGGAGGGTTAAAAATAGGCGCAACCGATAGGTTGCGAAGAGAAAAATAATTTCATCGTCATACGAGGTCTCAAAGCCTCCTAGATGTCGAGATATTTACATTTAAATTTAAGGGTGTTAATTAAAATTAACTAAAATTTTTTATAATTATTTTTACTATAATTTAATTATAAAAATATAAATAACATATATCAAATATAAAATATACCCTTATTAGATTAGGAAATTAATAACAAAAGAACTAGTATTTTATTTTTTTATTATTATTTAGATAATATTAAAGAAAACTTAAAACAAAATAAACAAGGGATCCAATTTATTATTAAATAATTAAAATAAAAATTTATTTAGATTAGGAATTAATAATAGAAATAAAATGTAAAAAATTATAAGCCATGTAAACATAGTTTAGGAAAAATATAAATAGTTTAGTTTTTATTTTAAATTAATCTTGGAAAAAGATTATTGACAAATTATCTCTTACAATTTATCTTTAAAATTCTTTAATTGAAAATATTAATATAAAAATTATAATTAAGACTTTCTATTTTATAAAAATTATATTGAACTTTTTATTATTAAGCTTTTATATCAATAAATAATAAATAAAATTATTTTAATTTTAAAAAAACAAAGTTTCTTTATTTTACATTAATTATGTGTTACCAAATAAAATTTATATGAATTATTTATTCGAATTATATTCTAATTAAATAATCTATTGATTCATAAAATAATTATTTTGTTTTAATAATAAAAGAACCCTAACCAAATAACAAATAAAATACACAGCAAAAATTTTTCTAACCTAGTTATTCTAATCTTTAGTCTGTGTAACCTTGTATACGTATCCCAATTAGACTAAGTCTCTTTACAAGCAATCACTAATGATGCACTAGCCAAGACAATTATTTGTAATAATGTGACTAATGAAGCCATTAAACACATTAAAGGATTAAGAACCGCTTTTGAAATTATTGAAAAGTTAAAAGCAATTTACAAAGGAAATGAATCTCCCGACATTCATCTCATAATAGAAAAACTCTACACTCTTATGGCCAAAGATATATCTAACTGTAAGTACGTCTTAAACCAAATCAATGAAATATTCAAAAAACTGGAAAAGAATAACACAAATCTGAGTAGTTTAGAAAAGTTGAGAATTATCTACCTTTCTTTCCCAAACGAATTAAAATATCACTTACGACCAAAAGGAAACGAAAATGTGGATAACTTCATACAACAAGCCTATGATGTCATTAATTTTCAAATGTACTTAAAACATAATACTAAATATAAAGATAGTAATATTAAACAGAACTCTCAGAGCAACGATTATATTGATATTGATCTCGCTTATAAAGAAGATCCTCTTTGCATCAAGAACTCCATAACCATGAAAACCGAAAATATTTTCATATTTGTAATATGGACAATCACGACACTAAAGATTGCAATTATAATCTTTTAAACAAGAAAAGAAATAGTAATCAATTTAAAAACAATAAAAATGATCAAAATACAAAACATAAATATAGAAGGTTTAGGAAATACAAATAAATATCCAACATCGAAAAGAACGAAAAATCTGGATAAGAACTTACCTTTGATGAGTTAAAAGCCATGTACGACAATGAATTAAACAGCCTAGAAAGGACCAACGATAGCAATCAAAATAACGAAGTTATCAAATCAAATGAACAATAATGATGATGACAACTCCATAAATATTATGGAAGCCAATTCTGATGGATATACAACATGGATTTTTGATACAGGAGCATCCGAACACATTACATGTAAAAAAGATATATTAACTAATTTCAAAAAAGAAAAGGTTATTTTAAAATGTGCTAACAATTCTCTTTGCGAATTCGAAGGAAGTGATACCTACGAAGGAAATTTAAATGGTTTCGATTTAAAATTAAATATTGTTTTATACTCTAGTAAAATCAATAAAAATTTAATTAGTGGAATCAAGTTAATAAGAGAAGGAATGGTTTGAAAAATTATCCCCATAAAGGACAAGGTATGCCTAACTTTAAAGTCAAACAATCATAAACAAAAGAGAACTTTAGGACCTTTCAAGGCTGATAAGAATAATATGATTAGATTAACTACAATAGTTTATTCATATGAAGATCCAGTGGTTAACAATATTTTATCTTCCAGTGAAACAGAATTAGATAATAAAAACAAAATGTTAAGGCGTCGCAGACTGGGACACTTCTATCATGAAAATCTTGATAAATATCTAAGTAGCCATGCTATAAAAGTACCAAAGTGTATATATTGCCAAATTTCCAAACTCAGAAGAAAACCTCACAATGGAGAGACCCCAAAAGCCAGTAGCATTCTAGAAATAATCCATTCTGACTTAATAGGACCTATTCAACAATCTTTCACTTGAAAAAGGTATATACTTACTTTTATCGATGATTTTTCAAGAAAATATTGGATTTTTCTAATTGAAAATAAAACTGAAGTCCCCAAGATAATAATAAATTTCTTTACATATTTAAATAACCAATTTGAAAATAAAATCAAAAATTTCAAAACTGACCAAGGAAAGGAATACGTCAATAAAAAGGTTGAACAATTTTGTAGAAGAATTGGAATTAGGAAATCGTACTCACAACCTTATAACCCTCAAAATAACGGCAAATCCGAACGTTTTAATTATACTTTAGTGAACTGCGCTAAAACATTGCTATATTGGAGCAAACTCGATACAAAGTTTTGGGATTATGCTGTTAAATATGCCAACATATTATATAACAAAGCTCTACATCAAGGTATAGGAAATAAAATTCCAGAAGAATTGTTTTATAGTAAACCATCAAATCTCAAATATAATAAGGTATTTGGCTGTAGAGCTTATTTCAAGGACTTTTCTTAGGATAAAATGAAATTCAAAAACAATGCTATTAAAGGTGTTTTTCTTGGATTCAACACAGAATCATACTGCTACATAGTAATGGACTACAAAAATCTAAAAATTCACTATGTAAGAGAAGTTGTATTTGATGAATCAACTCCAGGAAAACCGACACTTAACGGACTTAATTCTAATATCAACAATAACAAGGTATCTTCCAAATATTTCAATCTTGACAATTATTCAATAAATATTAATAATGATAACGAAACAAATAATCAACAACAAAACAAAATTAATCAAGTCAATAATCAACAACAAGAAAGAATCAATCAAATCAATAGTCAACAACAAAGCAATTACCTCATGGAAATAAATAATGACAATAAAATAAATAAAAATATAGATAATGAAAATCAAATAATAACTGAAGACCAACCTAGTACATCCACAATTGACGACAAAATTGAGAACAGAGATACTTCAGAAAATGATATAATTGATTCAGAAACAATTTTTCCATCGGATATATATACTGAAATTTTTGACAACGACAATTTTTCATACAATGATAATAGCATAGATAATAATCAAGAAAATCACATAAAAAACTTAAAAAGTAATTTAAAGCAATATCAATGTCTACTGAGATTGATAATTCATCTAATTATATAAACAATAATGTTAATGATTATTCTACAAATCATGACAAAAGTGATAATCAAACTTATAAAAGAAAGGAAAATAAAATTGATTCAGTGTTAAGATTTTGATATAATTTATAGTTTAAATTTAAATAAAATAATATGTTTTATTAAAAATATTCACTAAGTCGATATATCTATATAGTAATATACTATATAGATATATAATAATAATAATAAATATTTAAATGTTTAGTTTAATAAAAATTTATTTATAATAAATTTTGATAATTAGAATTATCAAATTAATTTGATTTTAAATTTATTGATTTTATTTAATAATAAAATATCTATAATATATTACTATTAAGGTATTTTTACAATAACCTTACAAAGAACATAAAAGAGAGATTTTTTTATCTTTCTTTTATACTTTGTAAGTTACATAATAATAATATTTAATTATAAGATATTAATAGTATAGTAATATAAATATTAATAAAATATAAGGATAAATTTAATTATATAATTAATTTGAATAATTGAATTTAATATAGATATGTTGTAAACATATATAAAAATATAATATAAATTGATATAAAACAAATATGTGTAGTAACATATTTGTATATTTAATAATAATTATTAAATATTAAATTTATATCTTTTTGATAATAATTATTTTATTTTATTTTATTTCAATATGTATTATTATTATTATAATAATTATAATACTTTAATTCATATAAAATTTATATATTTCTAAATATTAGAATATATAATTAATATATTACCTATTTCTTATAAATAGATTAAATTATTTATATTAGAAATAGAGAACTCTCTTGTAAATTTTTAGGAATTAGAATTATTATTTTAATTGTACAAATATTATAATTTTATTAATAAAATTTACTAAATTACCATTATTTAAAACCAACTGCTTATAAATTATTGCACATAAAAGTCCCGCATACCAAAAATTGGTGGAGATATCGGGGATGTGCTGTGTAAAAAGCAATTTATAAGTAGTGGTGTTTAGTAATTTTGTTAATTAATTATAAATCCGTATATATTTACATAAATTCTCTTCAGTTAGGATTAATTAAAATATACTGTTTGGGATATAAATTTTTAATTTTTTTATTGGTTATTTATAGTTATATTATCTTTGGTGAAGAGAAAGTTATACAATATATGCTATTTCATTCATTTTAGTATAGTTTAATTAAATTGTTTTAAAATAAATAAATATTGGAAAATCTAATAAATATATATATATAAATAATTTATTAATATGTGTTAGTGTTAAAAGTAAGATAGTTTAAGTAGGATAATAATAATAATTAGAGATAGTGAAATAGTAAAAATATTGTTATTTTAATTAGCATTTAAGTGAATAATTTAAATAAAATCTATAATAGGAATATTATTTTAATTAAAATAAGAGTAGGAAGATATAAATAGTGTAGTTTAAAAGTGTTAAAATTTTGGAATAAAATTACAATAGATATAAGTATAATAAGATAAAAATATTATTTATTTTAATAGTAATATATTTAATAATATTAAATAGTAGTACATTTTAAAAATAGATATAGAAATAAAATGGATATAAATCAAGATAACTTAACAGAAAAATTAAAATTGTTAAAATTGCTAATTCAAAAAGGTAGATTTGAAACTGGTGTTAGCGATGACGTGGATGAACTAGATGAGTTTGTAGATGGTGAATCAATGGGAATATTAGCTCTTGTTGATAATAAGGAAGCTAGGTGTATTTTAAAAGGATACGGTGAAAATAATTTGGTAAATCGTAGTTTTCTGGAAAAATATATTCTTAATCATTGTATTGATGACTCAAGTATTACTGGAATAACTAAACTTACAATTTTAAATTTAACTATTGGTGGTGTTCAAAAAAATGTAATATTCAGAGTAGTTGAGAAAGAAAATCCATTTTATGATGTTAGTTTGAATTTTAAAACACAAAGAGAATTAGGAATTATTATTGACCCAAGCGATAATTTAATTCTTTTGAAACAAGGAACTTCTGATTTTAGAGTGGTAGCTGAACTTGAAAAATTATCTGTTTTAAATAAAAGAATCAATAAAAATGAAGAAAATAATAATAATAATAATAATAATAACATTTATAATAATAATAATAATAATAATAGTAATAAAATTAATAATACTAAAAATGACGTGGTTGATGACATAATAAACGAGAAACAAAACAAATTAAACACGTTAAAATTGGATAATTTCAGAGAAAATAATAAATTAGTAAATAATAGTAATAGCAAATGCAAAACAAACAATAATATTATAATTACTAAAGAAGAAAATAAAAATAATATTAAAGGTAGTGCAAATATTAAGAAAAATCAAAATAATAATATTGAGATTAATAGTATTGTAATAATAAATAATAAGGAAAATATTAATTCAAATGGTAAAAATAAAAATATTATTAATAATTCTGAAAATATAAGAAATAAAATAAATAGTCATACAATGGTAAAAGAAGAAATAAATATCAATGAATCTGTTAAAGTTGATAGCATTATCAATAGAATTAATAAATCTATAACTTCTGGTTTGGTAACAATTCAAAAGTAGATAATATTCAAATTACTTCAAATGATAATAAAAATGAACGATTTATAAAAAAAATTATTCAGTTAATAATATTACTAATATAAAAGAAAGAAAAATTAATAATAATAATTCACCGGTTGATTTTAGTAATATTATAAATGTAGATAGTGATAAGAAAATAAAAATTAATAAAATTAAAAAAATAATTAAAATTCCATATATTTATATTCAAAATAATGATAAAAATGAAATAAATATTTATAAAATTATGATGCCCAAACCTGAAATCGCGTTAAAAGAGATTATTAATTATAGCAACAATCGCGTAGATAGCAAACGGACAAATAGGAATTATAAATATAAAAAAAAATAAAATTTTAAAATTATTATTTATTTTAATTAAACCTTATATTTTCTTTTATAAAAAAAATATATAGTTTAATTTTTAGCAAGGACATTTCTGATATAAAACAAATATGTATAGTAACATATTTGTATATTTAATAATAATTATTAAATATTAAATTTATATCTTTTTGATAATAATTATTTTATTTTATTTTATTTCAATATATATTATTATAATTATAATAATTATAATACTTTAATTCATATAAAATTTATATATTTCTATATAGATTAAATTATTTATATTTGAAATAGAGAACTCTCTTGTAAATTTTTAGGAATTAGAATTATTATTTTAATTGTACAAATATTATAATTTTATTAATAAAATTTATTAAACTAAACATATAAATATTTATTATTATTATTATATATCTATATGGTATATTACTATATAGACATATCGACTTAGTGAATATTTTTTAATAAAACATATTTTATTTAAATTTAAGCTATAAATTATATCGAAATCTTAACACAATTATTGTTATTTTTATAAAAGTTAAGTATTAATTTTGTGTTATTACACAAAAATTGTAAGAATCTATAATTATTTGCTAACAAATAATTATATTTTCTTAGTTAAGTTATTATAACTGTTAAGAATTAAGAATTTAGATTTTATAATTATGTCAACTTTATTAATATATTTTTGTGATAAAGAGTTACTAACACTTAATTATTCTAAATTAAATGCTTTTATAATAATACATTATGGTTAATACGTTATTTATATTACATTACATTTTATTACATTAATCTCATATTCACATATTATAACATCATATTCACATATTCTAACATTCCCCCCTAAACCTAGTTTTTCTAAAAGATAAAATTCGGTTTATAGGTGAATATGTGCAAATTACTATTATTCTAAAATTTAATTTTTACAAAATTTTATTCTCTTTTATAAAATTTTCTTAATTAAAATTTTAAACATTTAATGTATATTTTTATTTATTTTATTCAAAAATTTATATTATTAAATACTATTACGTTTTTATGGTTAAACGGTTAAACCTTTAATATAATTCAAACTTAATGTTTATTGTAGGTTGGATACTCATATGGTTTTATACCAATCCTATCTTTATATAAATGTTTATATTTATGGCTACTCTTTAGGTTTTACGCCATTTAATTATGTTTATAGCTACTCGTTAGGATTTACGCTATTTGTTTATTGTATGATAACCTCTTGGGTATTACATCATTTAAGAATCAATATTGTATTTATAAATTATTCTTTAATAAAATATGCTATATAATATTCAAAAGATATTTAATTATCAATTAATGTTTTGATGTTTTCAGTATAATTTTCATTAAGAGTCTCAGTATTGTATGAGAAAATATAATTTATACTAATATATGCTTAAGCTTGTTTATCTCTATTTATTTAATGTTTCTATATGTTTAGAGCTTTAATTTACTTTTATTCTACTTGGGGATTCTCTTTTATCAACTATATTAAATTTTTACGCGTTTCTTCAATTTTTGTAATCTTGATCATTTCTGTAAAGATTTAATAAAATCTTTAATAATTAATTATTACATAATTAATTAATGTAATAAAATTACATAAATTTATGATTTACGTATATGAAAATTAATTATAAATTTATGTAAACTTTTCATAAAGGAAAAATTATTATTTAAATAATTTTGGATAATAACTTAAATCTAAATAATTTATTTAAGTTAGTTAGTTTAGTTTAGTTTATTTAAAATAGTTATTCTATTTAACTTAGTTAATTTAGTTTAGTTAGTTTAAAATACTTTAAAATTAATTTCGGAATAGTTTTAAATAGTTAAAATTAGTTTAAATAGTTTACAAAAATAGTTTTGAATTGTAAATATATAAACATTAGTATTAATAATATTTATATAATAAATATATAATAAATGAGTTGTTATTGAATTTAATTATTATTGTAAATAAGTTGAAAGTTTATTAAATTAATTATTGTTTAGTTTAGTTAATTATTATTTAATAAAATTATTAATAAATATTTTGTTTATAAATAAATAGTAATATATGTAAATTAGATAGAAATAATATATTATAATGTAATAATGAAAAAATATAAATACATGTAAATTTCTATAATTAAATCGATGTATTAGTTATTGACTATATGATAGTTAATAACAAAAAAGAGATTTAATTTTTTTAATTAATAAAGATTATTTTATTTTAAAAAACGAATTTTTATTACGTGTTCTTTTTTATTTTGGTGTTAAAATTTGTTATTTGTAATCTGTTTCTGATAGAACTCTTTACAATTTCAAATGTTCGAAATCAATTTTATTTATTTTTCTAAGATTGACATAATGAGCAACTTTTATCGCAATTTTAGTTTCCAATTTATTTCCTTGACATAATATTACATTCGGCTAAGGATTTCTATTCCAAAGAATCCTTTCTAAGAGTCGATGAGACTCTTAATCTGTTAAGAATTAAGAATTTAGGTTTTATAATTATGTCAACTTTATTAATATATTTTTGTGATAAAGAGTTACTAGCACTTAATTATTCTAAATTAAATGCTTTTATATTAATACATTATGGTTAATACATTATTTATATTACATTACATTTTATTACATTAATCTCATATTCACATATTATAACATCATATTCACATATTCTAACAATAACTATAACTTTATTTAATTACATATAATATTTATTAAATTTATTTAATTTAATTTTAAATATTCATTAATTTAACAAAATTTATTTAATTAATTTTAAATAATATATTTACAATACGTTAAATTCTCTACTGTAACTAATGTATCTGTATTGTATTCTGTATTTTATAATGTATTCTGTATTTTATAATGTATTGTGTATTTTATTAACTATTTAATTTTATATTTTTAATATAAGGATAAATTATATGATCGAAATATCTTTTATTATTTTATTCTTTTATTTTCGATCATTAGATTAGATTGGAAAATCAGTTAATTAAGATTTTTTCCAATTACTTTTTAGAAGTAATCGGTTTTACTTAATTAATGCGATGATCGATATGGATAGAATATCGATCGAAAACTTATCTAGGTTTTTCTATCTAATCTTTTCCTAGATAAGAGATTTGTTAAGATTAGAAAACCCGTTCTTATTTAACCTTATTTTCATAAAAAAATATAATAAGGCTCTTGAGTTCTCTTTGAGAAATCAAGAGTTATTATTATAAAAAACATAGTTATAATAGTAACAATTTTATATTTTTAACTTTAATAAATTAATAAAAATATTTTATTCAAAAACATATTTTTATAATCAATTTATACAAACAATTCTTCTCTTACTTTTTGTGTTATTATTATAATTAATTTTATAATAAACTCTAAAGGTAAAAAAATTTATTTTATTTTATTTTCTCAACTTAATGAATTAGTCGTTAAGTTGTAGTTAATAATTTTATTTTGAGTTAGTTCTTAATAGAATTATTACAAAAATTATGGAATAAGAAATTTTGGCATAGTGGTTAAAGCTACGACCTTGAATCGAACTACTTGGGTTCGATTCATATTCAAAGCAAATTTAAATAATTTTTATTTTCATTTTCTAGATATTTCTTTCTGTAATTTCTTTAAGAATTTTATAGAAATTCTTAATAGTTAAAATTATATTTTATTCTATTTTATTTCTTCTTTTTATTAGTTTCTATTCTTGTGGCTAAAATCGGTTTTAAACAAATTTTCCACAATTCTATAATTTTTCAAAATCATGAAAACTGTTTTTCCGAAAAAAGTATAAATAGGTATGAATTTTCACTTGAAAATATTTCTTTTCGTGCTTTTATCGTATTTTAACGTAGTTTATTATTATTAGTAATAAAACATCTTTCTAATAAAACAATTTTTAATAAATAATTTAATAAATAAATAAAAAAAATAATAAATACAAAATCAATATTATTAATATTTCAGCACCGACCTTCCTAATTAACAAAGGAATCAAGTGCTCCAATATTAATATCCTGTATATCATGTATTTACTAATTCTTGTGTTTGGTTTGCCCATTCTAAGTGTCCTTTTAGTATTGGAACACCCAGATTTCCGTTACAACAATACAGTTTCTTCATCATTAAAAAGACCAGGATCACCATTATACAATGAAAAAAACAAAAGGACTAATTTCATTATTGACAATATAGAACCTAATAATATAGTAACAGATACACCATTAACCTTTAAGCAAGCAGTCAGTAGTAAAAATAAACGTCAATGGATCTCAGCAATGAATGAAGAATTAAAAAACCTCTATAACAACAAAATTATGATAATTAAAAACAACTTCCAAAAGGTACTTATCCAACATCAACTAAATGGATTTGTACTATTAAGAGAGATGGTAATGGAAACATTAAGAAATACAAAGCCCGAATTGTTGCGAGAGGATTTTCACAAACTAAAGGCATTAATTACAATCTGACTTATTCCCCTACTCTTAGTATAGACAGTTTAAAACTTCTTGTCTCCATAGAAGCAAAATTCAAGTGGGATATTCTTATACTTTGTAAATTATTCCTAGTCATAATCAAGTTACTTTTTTACAATGTAGAACTCGTAATTTTAACCAAATTTAAGGAACTTTTACAATAAATATTTCTATTAATAATCTAAAATCTCTAATTAAAATAAGAACATTTTCCAGCCTAATGTAAAGATTTAATAAATCTTTAATACATTAAATAGCTTAATTTT
This sequence comes from Neocallimastix lanati (nom. inval.), assembly GCA_016946835.1. Lineage (NCBI taxonomy): Eukaryota > Fungi > Neocallimastigomycota > Neocallimastigomycetes > Neocallimastigales > Neocallimastigaceae > Neocallimastix > Neocallimastix lanati (nom. inval.). The sequence goes on from JACVTC010000183.1 coordinate 28,448, forward strand.
TCGTACAATTAATTTATGTGAATAATTTAATATAAAATTTATTGAAATAAAATTTAATTATTTTTTTAAATTGAAAATATTTTTTAATTAGTTTAGTTAATTAAGTTTAGTTTTAAATAGTTGAAAATTAATTTAGGAATAATCTTAAATAGTTAATATTTATAAAAATAGTTTTTCAATATTAAATATATAATTAAAATTATTATAAGTATTAAAATAATAAATAAAATAAAGAGTTTAAAAAATTAATTTTAGTTTTAGTAAATTAATAAATAATAAAAATTGTTAATTAAAAAATCTTTTGTTTATAAATAAATAGTTATATATATATTATTAAATAACATCATATATTAATAATATAATAAGAAAAAATATAAATACATGTAATTTTTCTTAATTAAATCGATGTATTAGTTATTAACTATTTTACAATTAATAACATAAGAGAAGTTTATAATTAATAAAAGAATTTATTAATAAAAGAAATTACTTTAATTTTATTTGTTTAAATTGTAGTGTTTTTTTATTGTTATAATCTGTTTTTATTGACAGATTCATTACAATAACTAATACCCATTAAGATTTAAACAAAAACTCATTATAACAAGTAAAAAACTACTATTGCGTTTGGATTCTTCTACTGTGTTTAGTTTCTACTGTGTATAGTTTCTACTGTGTATAGTTTCTACTGTGTATAGTTTCTACTGTGTCTAGTTTCTACTGTGTCTAGTTTCTACTGTGTTTAGTTTCTACTGTGTTTAGTTTCTACTGTGTTTAGTTTCTACTGTGTTTAGTTTCTACTGTGTTTAGTTTCTACTGTGTTTAGTTTCTACTGTGTTTAGTTTCTACTGTGTTTGATCCATACCGTGTTTACCGTTACTGTGTTGTCTTTTGCGCTTTATCTTCGAAGTGTTTTATTTCTACTGTGGCTCTTCAATAACATATTAGTTAATATTATTATATTATATTATATTTGTTTCGTTTACTCGTCACACACCATTACAATTGGATATCGTGCTGACGACTTTATAAATAATAATATAATATTAATATAATAATAATTAATTACTAGAACGAAAATAATTTAGAATAAATAAAATAAATTATATAAGTAAATACCTTAATAAATAAGCAGGTCAGAAAATCAATAAAATATTTGTTGAAATTTAAGTATACAAATAAATTAATCAAGTTGGAAGAATTGGATCTTATATTTCAAAATTTAAATCTTGAGGATCAAATGGAACAACAACTTAATCCAGCTCCTCAACTGAAGATTATCAACGACCCTCCCTTATTCTCGGGAACTACGAAAGACCTCGATGGATTTTTGACAAGGATAGAGTTAGCAATCGAGGCAAATCCACGAAGGTTTCCCGATGATAGAAGGAAAGTCATGTTCGTTATCTCATATTTTACTGGAAGAGCACCTAACTGGGCTTCTTGCTTGCGGAGGAATAATAACGAAGTTCTTAGAAACTATGAGAACTTCATTAATGAACTAAGAAGAAACTTTGGCGACCCTGACGTTGATGCTGCTGTCGCTAATGGGAAACTTAACAATATTTGTCAGTTCAAGTATGGCCACGTTATGGAATACATCACTGAATTCCAGAAGATAAGCCAATACTCGAACTTTAATGAGTCCGCAAAAATCTTTATGTATATTAAAGGACTCCATCCCAAGATGTGAGAACGCTTAGCTCTCGTAAATCCAAATCCCAACAACTTAGAGCAGCTATTTAGGGAATCTGTGAATATAGAAAGCCTTACCAAGAGAAATGATATCCAAGAATATTACTTAACTCATCAAGACCGTAGAAATTATAATCACGACGATCCAATGGATGTGGATCTTTATCGCATTAAAAAAAGGTCAAAAAGTCACAAGATATTTCCCATCACACAACAAGAACTACATTGAAAACGAATCAAATATTGAAGAAAGAAGAAAGAAGAGACTATGTTTTAAATGTGGTGAAGCTGGACAAATGCTATTTAATTGTCCAAATAGAATAAAATCAAAAAACTTCAAAATGATTAATAAAGTTCCAAATGAAGATCCCTCTTCTTCTGCCACTTCTATATGTACCTCTTCTTCTGTTAGGAGAATTAAGAAAGTTGAAAAGTATGATAATATCTACAAAGTGAAAATATTAAATTTCTGAAAGAAAACTTAGATAAAGCTAAAGAAACTTACAAAAAATATGCGGATCAAAAAAGATTACCCTCACCTGATTTCCAGGTTGGTAACAAAGTTTTGTTACTTAAAGGAAGTACTACTAAAAATGTTAAGAAAAAACTTGCTAATCAAATGCTTGGTCCTTTTGAAATTGTTGAAAAAATTAGTTCACTTGCTTATAAACTTAAACTCCCAAGTAATATGCGTTGTCATCCTGTTTTTCACGTATCATTACTTGAACCTTATCATAAAAATGAATTTGAAAACAGAAATAAAAGAAAAAGAAAGAATATTAATTTGACCACTGACACTTTTGATAAAGTTCCAGAAAAGATTGTTGATATGAGAAAATATAGAGGAAAGAATCGTTTTCTTGTATCTTGGAAAGGACTTGATTCTGATGAGGATACTTGGATTGATGAAGATCAAATTTTATGATAAACAATTGATTCAGTAATATTATCGTCGAACCAAAAAGAATAGGTCAAACATAGAAGAAGATACTTTGAGTGATAATGAAATCTATGTTAGACATAGATATCAACCATTTGTAATTGATCTACCAGCAAATGGACTAAATCGTATGTCTCGGAGGAGCTCGACTTAAAGGGCGAAATTGTAAAGATTTAATAAATCTTTAATACATTAAATAGCTTAATTTTTCGTACAATTAGTTTATGTGAATAATTTTTTAATATAAAATTTATTGAAATAAAATTTAATTATTTCTTTAAATTGAAAATATTTTTTAATTAGTTTAGTTAACTTAGTTTAGTTTTAAATAGTTAAATATTAATTTAGGAATAATCTTAAATAGTTAATATTTATAAAAATAGTTTTTCAATATTAAATATATAATTAAAATTATTATAAGTATTAAAATAATAAATAAAATAAAGAGTTTAAAAAATTAATTTTAGTTTTAGTAAATTAATAAATAATAAAAATTGTTAATTAAAAAATCTTTTGTTTATAAATAAATAGTTAAATATATATTATTAAATAACATCATATATTAATAATATAATAAGAAAAAATATAAATACATGTAATTTTTCTTAATTAAATCGAAGTATTAGTTATTAACTATTTTACAATTAATAACATAAGAGAAGTTTATAATTAATAAAAGAATTTATTAATAAAAGAAATTACTTTAATTTTATTTGTTTAAATTGTAGTGTTTTTTTATTGTTATAATCTGTTTTTATTGATGGATTCATTACACCTAATTATATCAATAACTATAACTATTATCATATCAACTCTTCACAAATTCTTTTAATCAACCTTTTGGAAAATCTACCTTTTGAAAGAATTATCTACTTAATCATCATGGAGGATAACAATGCTACTTACATGGATGGATTTGTGGCAACCGCCGTTACTTCAAGGGATTTCTCGCTAAAATTGAACTCATTTTCATGCTCCACTCAGACAGATTCCAAAACGATACTACCAAAGTTGTTTATATTATTTCAAGACTCTATGGAAAAGCTATGAATTGGGCAGCTACTCTAATAGAAAATAGAGATCCTTGCCTTAACAACTACGAAGGATTCGTTTTAAGACTCAAAGCCGCTTACGATAATAATGATGCTACCTTTGTTGCTAATGAAAAGCTCAGAACAATTAAGCAAAAACGTCTTGGGAATGTAGGAAACTACATTCTTGAGTTCAATAGGTATGCTGACGAGTCATCATAGAATGAGGAAGCAAAAATGGACGCTTTCCTTGCTGGTCTTAATGAACAGTTCGCTACCAAAATACTTGAGATGTTTCCTGGGCCATCTTCTCTTTTCAACATGCAAACCATAGAGTCAAGAATCGATTCAAGAATCTCTACCCACAAGTAATTCTTTAACCCCCAAAGAAAATTTAATAACTCTTTTAATATTAACGACAAAAAGCAATCATTCAACAAGAAATCTTCTACCTCTAAATTCTATGGTCCTTTATCGAAAGAAGAAAGGAATCGAAGAAGAAGAGAAAACCCATGTTTGTATTGTGGTTCTGCTGCCCACTTCTTAGAAAAATGTCCACTTAAGAACAAAAACAAACCTACTTCCAGTTCACACTTAAGCAATCCAAAGCCAAATACTTCTCTAAGAACAAGAATTTCAGACAAACCCGATGTAAAACTCCCAATTTTTGAATTCAATCTTAATGTTTCAAATTTTTCTATCAAAACTAAAATTCTTCTTGATTCAGACTCTCAACTTAGCTTAATGGATATTGAATTTGTAAAAGAAAATAACATCCCCTATACTACTGTCACTAGTTTTCCAAAGATATCTTAAATCGGAGGTAATCAATCTATCCTTCTGAAACCTATCCAATCTCAATCACATACAAAAATCATAAATGCAAAACAAAATTTTATATACTCGATCTTCCATCCTACTGCGCTATATTAGGCACAAATTGGTTATCCATTCATAACCCAACCATTAATTATACTACTAAAGAACTCATCTTTCAATCAAATCATTGTATCTCTAACTGTTTAATTTTACCTAATTCCTTTACTTCTTTTATTCCTCCAAACAAAACAAAACCTAATAAAAACACTAATATTAATATTCAAAAATCTTTGCCTGCCAAACTCCTTCCTTTCAAAAATGTTTTCAGTAAAATATATACTAATGAATTATTACCTCATCTTATGACTGTGAAATCAAAGATTACAAAATTCATGATATCTGTCAAAAACTCTCTTCTCCTTTTCACCATCAAACCAATGGTCTAACGAATAGGGTAAACTCCGTCATCGAACAATCCCTCCTTTGCTACTCAAATTCATACTTAAACCTTCTTATTGAATAATTTTTTTTTATTGTTCTAGTTAATTCTTTCTGTATTTTCTTTAAGAATTTCATAGAAATTCTTAATAATCAAATTGAATTTTTTATTTTATTTTATCCTTTCTTACATTAGTTTCTAATTTAACGGAGAAAATCAGTTTTAAACGATTTTTCTAAGATTCTAAAATTTTTGAAAATCATACAAACTGTTTTTCCGTAAAAAGTATAAATATACTATTTATTAGATAAATTTATAGTAAAATTAATTGAACAAATATATTATTTATTAGATAAATTTATAGTAAAACTAATTGAACAAATATACTATTTATTAGATAAATTCCGAAAGAAAATTAAGTGGACATATACATAATTTTAGATAAAATTTAACTATAATCTAAGTGAAAGAATAATATATTTTAGATAAATTAATACTTAAAACTAAATACATATATTAATAATTAGCTAAATAATTTTTTTAAAAAAAAAAAAAAAAAAAAAAAAAAAATTTTTTAATAAAATTTACTAATAAGGAGAATCTGTATAGACAATCCTTATTCTCTTTTATTCTTTTTTATTTAAATTCCTTAATTTTGTGTTGGCCCTCGCTGGTAGGCTCAGACGTAAGTCCTACATCTCAGCTCTTTCAGTTAAAATTCACTGAAGGAACAGCAACACAAAAAAAAAAAAAAGGAAAAGGATTTTTAATTTTTAATAAGTTCTCGTGTCCATCTTTTAAGGTAATACGATAAATATACTAGGAGCGGTTAGAGCTCATAAACAGAGTTTCGGCGTATATTAACTAGTTTCAGTAGGTTAGAAACTATAGTCGTTAATTATTTGAATATAAACGGGCTTCAAAAACCCTAGAGTGTAAAGAGAGTGTGGATTAAAAGAGAACCACATCCTACCAACCAACTTCAACAGTTCGGTGGTTACTCTATTCGAATAAGCTCTGGCGAATAAGGAACTATAGTCACCGAAGGCTATAGGTTGGTTGTGAAGGTAAAGCGACATTAAAATATATAGTTTTTAATTTTATTTTGAGGTCTAGTATATACCTCTAGTTAGTAGCTTTTGCCGGTTTTTTTTTAGTTGTAAGGCATTAAAAGTGAAATTTAAATTGTATTTACCTTAAATAAAAGTACTTCAATAATTAAATTATCAAATTAATCTATTTTGAAAAAGCAAGAAAATGGAAGAAGATACCTTTTTAAATGCCAGTGCTACCAATAAAGATGGATTCGCTGGAGATCGTCGTTACTTTAAAGGATTTTTAGCGAAAATGAATCTAATATTCATGCTTGATCCCGAACGATTTGATAATGATCCAATAAAGGTTGCGTATATCATTTCTAGACTCTACGGCTCTGCAATGAACTGGGCTGCTACTTTAATTGAAAATAACGATCCATGTTTAAATAACTATCAACAATTCACCTCAAGATTTAAGGCTACTTTTGGGAGCTACGATTCGACTTTCATTGCTAATCAAAAATTGAAGACAATTAAACAAAGACGCATCGGTGAAATAACAAACTATATTCTCGAATTCAATAGATATTCTGACGAATCTTCGTGGAATGAAGAAGCTAAAATGGATGCTTTCCTCAATGGACTTAACGACCAAATTGCTACCAAAATATATGAAATGTTTCCAGGACCAAGATCTCTTTTCGCATTACAAACTATTGCCTCTAGACTAGATAGTCGTATTGCTGCTCATAGACAATTTTCTAATCCACAAAACAGATCAAATAATAATAATAATAATGATAATAGAAATAATAACAGAAACAATAATAATAGAAGACAAAATAATGGAAAAAAGCCTTTCAAATTCAATACCCGAAGTCCTTTGTCTAATGAAGAAAAGGAAAGAAGAAGATAAGAACATCTTTGTGCCTATTGTGGATCAGCTAACCATTCCCTTGACCATTGCCCACTAGTAAACAGAAATAAAGCCTCTTCAAGCAGTTCTCATATCACTAATCTTGAACCTAAAACCATTCCAAGAATAAGAATTTCTGATCAACCCGATGTAAAGCTACCAATTTTTGAATTTTCTCTTAATGTTTCCAATATCTCTACAAAAACTAAAATTCTTCTGGACTGCGGCTCTCAACTTAATTTAATGGATGTATACTTCGCAAAAGAAAACAATATTCCCTACTCTAGTGAATGTAATCTCCCTAACGTATCTGGAATCGGCGGTATTCAGTCAATCATAGGTAAAACAGCAACAATATCCTTAAAATATAATAACCACATTTGTAAAACAAGTTTTTATGTTGTTGACCTTCCTTCATATTGTGCTATTTTAGGCATTGATTGGTTAGAAACTCATAATCCCACTATAGACTTTGCCTCAAAAGAACTCTCTTTCAAATCCAACAATTGTATTTCTAATTGCCTTGTACTTCCCAGCGCCTTCACTACTTATGCTCCTTTAAATACTATTAAAAAGAATGATAAAGAAGAAGAAAATAAAGAAAGTAATAAAATAAATAAATCATTACCAAAGAAATTACTTCCATTTAAGGATATTTTTAGCGAAATATATGCAAATGCACTTTCTCGAAGACCTGATTATGCATCAAATGAAGAAGAACTGTCCTCTGACATTCCTTTCAACGTCTTAAAACCTGAAAATTTATGCGCTACCACTTCCATTGCCTCTTCAAATGATCAAATACTCCATGAATACAAGAAAGACAAATATTATAATGAAATCTGTAAAAAACTCAACTCTAAACAAGACTTTCCAGAATCTAATAAATTTTCTTTAAGCAACAACTTCTTACTCTTTGATGGAAAAATTTATGTTCCCCTTAACTGTCGTTCTTCCGTATTAAATATCTGTCATGACTCCCCATCTGCTGGTCATTTTGGTTTCAAGAAAACTTTCTCCTTAATCAATCGTGACTTTTGGTGGTCATCTATGCAAAAAGATATTAAAGACTATATTAAATCTTGTGAAATCTGTTGTTGTTCAAAGGATTCTAGACACAAACCTTATGGATTTCTGAACCCACTAGAAATTCCTGACCGACCTTGGACTTCGCTTTCCATGGATTTCATCACTGATCTCCCTTCATCTAATGGATATACTTGTATTTTTGTTGTTCTCGATAGATTCACAAAAATGGGTCACTTCATCCCATTTCCTAACGTTCCTTCTTCTGAAGATACTGCTAAGGCATTCATGACTCATATTTTCAAACTTCATGGATTACCAAATGAAATTCTTTCCGATAGAGGTACTCAATTCACTTCTAAATTCTGGACTTCTATATGCAAAACTCTCAATATCTCAATGAAACTTTCTTCTCCCTTTCACCATCAAACTAACGGTTTAACGGAGAGGGTGAACTCCGTTTTAGAACAATTTCTCAGATGTTACTCTAATTTTAAAGGTTCAAATTGGCATAATTATCTATTCCTTGCTGAATTCTGCTACAACAATTCTATTCAAGAATCATTAAATAAATCACCTTTCTACGCAAATTATGGTTACAACCCTCGTTTCTCACCAGCTGTGCCAAGTTCTATTGATGTTCCGCGTACTGAAGAATTTACAACAAACTTAGCGAAACTTTTCAAACAATTAAAAGAAAATTTAAAACAAGCAAGAAATAAACAAGAAAAATTCGCCAACCAACACAAAATTAAAGCACCTGAATTCAAAGTAAACGACAAAGTTTGGATAAACAGTTCACTCATATTAAGAAATAAAAATAAAAAATTAAAACCAAGAAAGCTGGGACCTTATAAAATAATTGAAAAAGTCTCTTCAGTAACATACAAAATTGATTTTCCAAAAAATATAAGAATACACCCAATTATCCATGTATCAGAACTTGAGCCATACTACAAAGACAATTTTAAAAGAAAAAAGGAACCTCCACCTCCAATTATAGTTAATGATGAAGAAGAACATGAAGTAGAAGAAATACTTGATAAAAGAAAACATTATGGAAAGATTCAATATCTTATTAAGTGGAAAGGATATCCTTTATCTGAAGCATCTTAGGAACCGGAAGAAAACCTCAACTGTCCAGAAATACTCAAAAAATTTAATAAATCAAACAAATAAACTTATATTTAGAAAATGAATTTATATTATTAATTATACAAAAATTTATATTTATTAATATCAAATTTATTTCTATTAATATCAATATCAATAATCTTTACTATTTTTACTTATTAATATAAATATTATTTAAATTCATGTAACCTTATTATTAATAATGTATTTTTATGTTTATCATGTATTGAAATTTTACACCAAATAACTATTAAAATAATTTATATATTAAAATAATTAAATAAAATTTTCTTAGTATAGTTTAGCCTAGTTTTGAGATTCGTCTGGTATCCGAATCCTAGAGGAGGACCATGTAACGAAACTCATAACTAGAAAATTAGTAATCATGGTTCAATGGTAAGTTACCACAACCATCGGGCTGAACCCTTAGGGTTCGACACCCACTCTTTCCAAATTTTAATAACTTTTTATTTATTATAACTGGAATATTAAAGAAATTACTAGTGTTTATCGGTTAAACAATTGAACCGATAAAACTACAAAAATCTATTTTATTAATATTTTTTATCATTTTTTATCTAAGATTCATTTTCTAGAAAGAAAACTTGTTTTCTTTAATTTTCTTTAATTTTCTTTAATTTTCTTTTATTTCTAATAATTACTAATAACAACTGATAACTTAAAATAATTAATTTTCCTGAAAAACTATAAATAGGTGTAAAATTTCATAATAAAATACGAATCCTCGGCATGGCACCAAATAATCGGATGAGGTTTCTATCCTGGGATATCATGAGACCACACGTGATGTCCATAAGGCTTTCCCTCAGATGATTATTTCACCCAACCCTGATACTACGCTTTGAATTGAAGCATAGACCTTGATGATTGTAAAATTTCCAATCGCCAATGATTACACCCACTAGGGAGGAGTTAATGGTTCCGTTCTGATGCTCGTGGTCATTAGAGATATATGTAGGAACGTTAGGAATGCATCTCCGGGCAGTGTGTAACGACGATTGAGAGCGGCGAAGCTGATACAGTATGCCAATAACTCATCACCTTACAGTTAATTAATAACTGTATGGCCATATGGGAGATGGGTACCCATATGTGCAAGTCTATGTTTCATAATAAAATATTTTTACTTGTGTTTTTATTAATTAATTTTAAAGTAATTTAAAATATTACAATGATTAATTAATAAAATAATAATTTACATTTTTACTAATAAAAAAACTTATTTTAATAAAACATATTTTGAATTACTTTAGTGTCGAGAACCTTTTGTGTGAAAAAACCTTAAGACAATCTTAAGTAACATTAAGATTTGTTACAATGAAGATAACTTTAGAAGAAAACAAGAACCACCACCACCAATAAGTATAAATGAAAAAGAAGAATTTGAAGTAGAAGAAAATCTTGATGTAAGAAAACATTATAGAAAAACACAATATCTTATAAAATGGAAAGGCTATCCATTATCTGATGCATCCTGGGAACCCGAAAGCAATCTTAATTGTCCAGAACTTATTAAAAAATTCAATGAAAATAAATAATTATACATTATATTTTTTTACTATTATTAATATTATTATTATCATTTATAGTTTAATATTTTTATTTTATACAAAAAAAAAAAAAAACATGTATCTTAGATAGTTCCTTTATATATACTATATTTTTAAATCTAAATATTTCATGTATTTTATTATTAACATGTATTTGAAAATTTACTCATGTATAATTCTTTGATTAAAAATTTATTTGATATATTATTAATATAGATTAGTTTTTATAATTTTAAAAAAAAAAAATTAAATTCAAGATTCGTCTGGTAATAGAATCCTTGAGGAGGACCATGTAACGAATACTAAAATTTGTATAAGGAAATCTTGGTATAGTTGTTAGAGCTATAGCCATGAATCGAACTACTCGAGTTCGATTCATACTTAAACATACTTTTTGAATATTTTATTTTCATTGTTCTAGTTAATTCTTTCTGTATTTTCTTTAAGAATTTCATAGAAATTCTTAATAATCAAATTGAATTTTTTATTTTATTTTATCCTTTCTTCCATTAGTTTCTAAATTAACCGAGAAAATCAGTTTTAAACGATTTTTTTAAGATTCTAAAATTTTTGAAAATCATACAAACTGTTTTTCCGTAAAAAGTATAAAAATGAGTAAAATTTTCACAAAAGAAATATTTTTAAAATTCGTGCTTTTATTAATTAATCAATTAATAATAAGTAATTTGATATATTACAGAATTAATTAATTAATCAATTAATAATAAGAAATTTGATATATTACAAAATTAATTAATTAATTAATAAATAATTACTTTAACAAATTTTATTTTAATAAATTAATAAAACAAAATTTTAAAAAAAACACTTTAGCTTATTATTAATTTCCAGTGTTGCCTATTTTTATATAAGTGGAGCAGCACATTACAATAAAAGCACCACTCCACGTTACATTGATGCTCTTCAATATTATTAGAAAAGATAAGAATATCATTAATATAAGAAATAACAAAGTCATCTAAATAATCGCTGAGAACATCATTGATAAAGTGCTGAAAAGTAACTGGAGCATTCTTTAGTCCGAAAGGCATAACTAAGAATTCAAAATGCCCAAATCTGGTTCTAAAGGCAGTTTTATGCTCATCGCCTTCTTTAATACGAACTAGATTATATACAGATTTTTAATCTAGTTTCGTAAATACTTTAGCATCTTTAACTCTATCTAGTAATTCACTAATCAAATGTAAAGGATATGAATTACGTATCGTCATTTTATTTAGCTTTCTATAATCAATAACTAAACGTAATGTACTATCTTTTTTCCTAATAAATAGAACCTGAGCACCAGTAGGAGAAGTGGATTTTCTAATGAATCCTTTATTAAATAATACGTTTAATTGTTTCTTTAATTCTTCTCGCTCTAATTCTATCAAAGGATATAAAGGACCATAAAATAAGATTGAATTATCCTTTAAATTTATTTCACAGTCATATACTCTATGTGGAGGTAATACATTACAATTCTTTTCATTAAGCATTTCTTTGTAATCTAAATAGATGATTGGTGCGTGATTGATTTTTGATTTTTATTTAAATTTTCATTTTCGTTACAAGATTTAAATTTTTTACATGAAACATTAATATTATTACATGAATTAATATTGTTACATGAATCATTTTTAACTATGCTATCACTATCATTTTATATTCTAAACTTTTTTCTAATTTATCATCACTAATACTAATTTACCATCATTTCTTCGTCTTGAAATTGGTTCGGCTTTGATTCCATGGCTAATTCAACCCTAGTCAGGAAGCCTTCAAGATCTTGTTTTTTTCCGATAAATGATGGTGGTTTGTTTACCACTCCGAAATTCAAATCATTTTCTTGATCCATTATTAACTATTTAATATATGTATGAGCTATACAAAGCTAAAGCTAAAATTATAAAAAAATTACAGAAATAGGTATCTAAAAATTTAATGATATTTCATTATTACAATATTAATTATTAAAGATACCCTCAAAAATAATTAAATACACCCTATTTCAGTATTCATTTCTGTATGCTTACAAATATTATCATTATTTTATATTATGATTATAATTAATAATATATATTTAGTAATTTATTAATAAATAGTTATAGTAATTAAATATATATTAAAATATAAACAAAAGTTATTAATAATATAAAATTTATTCAAATTAACTATTCTTTTCTATCTCTTTCCATTTTTTTGAATGGCTCTTTAAAACTTTAATTATTGAAAAAAATATATATAAAGGTGTAGAAATTGATAGAAAAATAAAAAAATGAACAAAAAGAAATTAAAATAATTTTAAAAATAGTTTAAAAAAATAAAAATAAATAATAGGAAGTAAATAAAAATAAAATAAAATAATTAATGTATAAGTAATTAAATTATACCAATAAAACAAATTTATAAACAACTAAAAAAAAGATTTGGTATTTATTTTGAAATTTTGTGTGTTCCTCAGAACCATAACAATATAAGAATCTATTATTATTTTGTTACAGATAATTATATTTTCTTAGTTAAAATTAATTTTAACTATAATAATGTTATCAATGATGTTTACTATGCTAAAATTATCACCTGAAAAATATAAATAGTGAATAGTGCAATTAATCTTAATTAATCTTAATCAATTTTAATTTTATTAATACTATATTTAAATTTTAATTTACTTTAATCAAAATTTAGAAAAAAAAAACAAAAATAATTCTGCAATGAGGAGTCGAACCCTGGCTGCCACGAATAAAATATAGAAATTATAATTTAAAGATTTATATATCTTTAAAATGAAGTACATAAATGAAATATTCTTTAAATAAATAGATAAATAAATTATAATAGTACATAATACTAATAATAACATTAATAATAATTGATAATAATATTTTTATTTTTATTTATTATTTGCTTATAATAATTTTATTTATTGTGTCAAATTAAAAAAAAAAAAAGCTCATTGTAAAATACGACATATTTCTTTATTATTATTTGTTATGAAATACTTTATATCAAATTTAATTACATAATTGTAATAAATTTAATATTTCCTATTTAATTTAAATAATTTTATAGCTAGTAATTATATAAAAGAATAATTACTGGAAAATAAATAAATAAGTAGTTTTAAGAGTTCAAAACATATTTTAAGAACAAAAATATTGTAAATAATTAAGAGTCCAAAAGGTTTTTAAAAACAAAAGTATTTTAAATAACTAAGAAGAGTAAATTGAAAATAAAATAAAAAAAATTTAAAATTAAGAAACTAAGTAAAAATTCTGCAAAGGCAAAAATTGAATGGAATTTTTCAATTACATACAATAGGAAAATTTGTAACATTTAATCAGATTGATTTCATGATGTAGTATCATTATTTCATGACTTAAAATTTCTGAATTAATAAATATTTAAACTATTAATAAAAAATTCTTTTTTAATTTTATCCTTATTTAGATATTTTAATCAATTATTCCTTTGTCTATTAACATAATTAAAGAAAAGTGAATCATATTAAAATTAAAAGGTTCCTAAAAGAAATAAAATAGAGGATCATCCCATGGTTATTAGTATTTTATAATAATGATTTTCATTTATTCAAAAATTATAATTAAAAAAATTTATCTTATAGTCTAAAAATAAAAAATTTTTACAAATATAAATATATTATTTAAATTTCTTATTAACATTTGAATGTTACTAATCAGTTATGGAAAATATCTTTAAAAATTTTTTTATAAAAATTATTTTTATAATATATACATAGATTAATCAATTTATAATTTTATTAATAATATATTTATTTATTTATTTATTATCATTTAAATTAAAAAAAAATATAATTGTTTAATTATAATTTTTTAATTTTAATTAATATTTCATAATATAAAAAAATAATAATAATTTTTTTTTTTTTTTTTTTTTTTTTTTTTTTTTTTTTTTTTTTTTTTTTTATTTTATTTTATTTTATTTTATTTTATAATATTTTATTTTTAATTTACATCGTACAAATTTTTTCATTTTCAAAAAAAAAAAAAAAAAAAAAACTTTAAAATTTAAAAATTTTTATTATAATATTATAATATATTATATATATATATTCTAGAAGATTTTATTAAAAAAAAATTTAATTTATAATTTTTTTTATTTTAATAAATTTTAAAGTTATTTTTATTTTTATTTTTTTTTTATATAATTAAAAAAAACATATATAATTTAGGTTTAAATTTTTTTTTTTTTTTAGAATTATATAATTTATGATTATATATATTTATCAAAATTCAAAATTTTCCTGAATATATGTTAAAACTAAATAATTAAAAATAATAATCATTTTATATTTCTTTATATAAACATTTATAATATTTTATTTCTATAAAACATAAGAATAATATCTTTCAAATATTTTAGAAAAAATAAATAAAATAAAAGATAATATATATAAAAAAAAAAAATTAAATAAAAAAATATATAAGAAATAGAATATATATATATATATATATATTTATATATATATTAATAAATCATGCCTAAACCAAGTCAAATTGATGAAGAGCTTCGTGATTTGAAGCAAAGATTCGAATTATTAAGTATTATTATAATTTATATATATAAAAAATATATATAGGAAATAATTGAAAATTATTCAGTATTATTTAAATATAACAATTTACTCTTCTTATTTTTTAAAAATTTATTAATATGAAATTATAATAAAAATTTAATTGAATATACGGAATATTAAAATATATAAATATTAATAATGACAATAATAAAATAAAAATAATATCAATACTATTATAATAATGAAAATATATATAATTAGATGGAGACCGTAAAGCATACTATGAGTCATCGCAAATGACGATTAGAAAAAATAAAGAAGAAATCGCACATTTAGCAGCTCAAAATAAGGAATTACGGTCAAGCATCACTAAATTAATAAAGGTATTATTTTATTTTAATTTTTTTATTTGATATTTTTACTGGAATCAATATAATTATTAATTTAATAATAATTAATTAAAAGATAAAAATTAATTATATATAACTATATTTATATATAATATATACGCAATAATAATAATGATTATGAAAATAAATTTGAAATAACTATATAACTATTATAATAATATTATTATTATGAAATAAATTGAAAAAAATGAAAATAATAATTATGATACCAATAAATAATATTAAAAATTATTAATATTTAATAAATAATATTAAAAATTATTAATATTTAATAAATACTATTAATAATGATAAATAAAATAAAATAAAATAAAATAAAATAAAATAAAATAAAATAAAATAAAATAAAATAAAATAAAATAAAATAAAATAAAATAAAATAAAATAAAATAAAATAAAATAAAATAAAATAAAATAAAATAAAATAAAATAAAATAAAATAAAATAAAATAAAATAAAATAAAATAAAATAAAATAAAATAAAATAAAATAAAATAAAATAAAATAAAATTAAATAAAATAAAATAAAATAAAATAAAATAAAATAAAATTAAATTAAATTAAATTAAATTAAATAAAATAATTATATAAAAGGTTGAAGAAGAAGTAACACCGAAAACATCCATGAATATGACAGCATTTGAAAAATTTGATCATGAAGTAATTAATACTCAGAAACGATGTGATAGATTAAAATGTGAATTAGAAAGAAAAGAAAAACAATTGTACGAGCTGGAAGATAATTATTTGGATTTAAAAAAAGTTTCTGAAGGAATTAAAAATAAAAATAATCCCAAACTGAAAGTAACTATTACAAATAAGTATATTTTATTTTATATTTTTTAACAAAATAACAAATAAATAATATAATATAATATAATATAATATAATATAATATAATATAATATAATATAATATAATATAATATAATATAATATAATATAATATAATATAATATAATATAATATAATATAATATAATATAATATAATATAATATAATATAATATAATATAATATAATATAATATAATATAATATAATATAATATAATATTTGAAAATTTAATTCATTGACTTAAAAATATTTTATATATGTATTAATAATTTAATATGTATTTATAATAAATATATATTGAATATTATATTTGTTAAATACATATATATATATAAAGGAAATTAGTTCATTAGAAAATCGTTTAGATAAAGCATTAATAAAATACAATGAAGCGCAATCCATTAAAAAAATGTATGAACAAATTATAAAAAAATTACAGGAAGAACAATTAACATTTGATCAACAACTAGCCTATTATGAAAAAACATTAAAAATAAAAAAACAAGATATTATAGAATTGGAGAGTATGTCAAGAGATGCTAATCATGCCAAAGAAATAGCTAAGGTATATAATAAATTAAAAATGAGATTATATATACTAAATTACTATTATTATTATTATGATTATCATCATAATTATAATTACTATTATTAATCGCGAAATAAAATTTATTTATATATTATTTAATATTCATCATGCTATATATGCAACAATATTATACTATATATATTTGGTAGTCTGAATTAATAAAATTTGAACAAAAGGTTAATGAAGAAAGAAAACATCGTGAAAAAGAATTAGAAACCAAAAAAGAAATGGTAAAACAAAAACTAGAATTCCATGAGAAGAATGACAGAAAGGTAAAAGAAATAATTATATACATATATTAAATTTAACATTAATATTTAATTATACATTTATATATAGAGTACTAATATTATTTTTAATTATTTATATGCATTCTACTGATTTATAAAATTTTTCGATTCGTATTTAATTAATCCTATAAAATAAAAATTTATATAATAAATTAATATTAAATATTGAAACAAAATAAATAAATAACTAAAAATATACTAATAATAAAAAAAAAAAATAAATAAATAAATTAAAAATACAAAAAAAAAAAAAAATTAAAAATAAAATAGGTAAAACAAATGGAAGATATGAGAAATGATATTCAAGTTGTACAAGATCAAGGTAATAAAGAACATTTTGATGAAGCTAAAGAAAAAAAATTAGCGGAATATGAGGAAACTATGAGATTAATTAAGGAAGCCACAGGAGTATCTGATGTCAATGATGTCATTAACAAATTTCAATTTCAAGGTGAAACGCATACACATTTAAAGAGTTTAGAAGAACAAAATAGGGCAAAAATACAAGAATTAAAAGAGCACAGAGCAGCCATTATGGCAGAATACGATGAATTGAAGTATAGTGGAGAAAGTCGCCATGCAGCTAGTCAAAGAATTATAGATGAATTTCAAGAACATTTAAAGGAAGCTGAAGATAAATGTGATGAAGCCAAAACAAAATATGAATGGGTTTTTAATTTATTAAGTAATGCAAAAGCTGGAATTCAACATTTATATGAAAAATTGGAAGGAATTAAATTAGTATATATAATTTTATTTTTATTTTAAATTTCTTTCATTTTAATTATATTAAAAATTAGTATAATATATATAGTATTATTTATTATTTATTGTCTATAATAATGACTTTTATTATCATAATAATAAAATAATTATTAATTAATTTATAATATTTTTTTCTTAAAAAATAAATAAAATATATACATACATAATAATAAAAGATACCAGAAGGTGAATCTAAAGAAACTGAAGGAGAAGATAGAACAGATACTGCTATTAAAAAAGAAGAAAAAAAGGAAGAACTTTTAATTGTTACTGATGATAATATTGCAGATGTTTTAAATATATGTAATAAAAAACTTCAAATATTATATGAAAGTGTTAAAGAAAAGCAAAAAGCCATATTGGAGGTAAATTATATAATTTAATAAATAATAAATTTATGTATAATATTAGATATTTAATTTAATTAATCTATAAAATTATAAATATAAATATATATATATTATAAAACTGTAAAAATTAAATATAATATTATTAAAAAAATATTTCTTTCTATATTTATATATATATTTATATCTATATTTATTTTTATATTTATTAAAAAAAATATTTCTTTCTATATCTATATCTCTATCTCTATCTCTATCTCTATCTCTATCTCTATATCTATATCTATATCTCTATATCTATATCTATATCTATATCTATATCTATATCTATATCTATATCTATATCTATATCTATATCTATATCTATATCTATATCTATATCTATATTTATATCTATATTTATATCTATATTTATATCTATATCTATATTTATATCAATATCTATCTATCTATATATAAATCACAGTCTGCTCAAATTACATCAGTACAACAAAATCAACAACAACAATCCATTGAACCTCCTGCCAATATTATTACTATCACTCAAGCGGGTCTACCACCATTTAATACTCGTGTAAAATTAAGAGCTGCATCATTCGAAGAAGATAATGGTGATGGTAATGTTAGACAAATATAAATGAAATTCTATTATATATTATTATATATAGTTTAATGATAATGATATGAAATAAATAATTAATTAGTATAAAAAAATATTATTTTCAATAACTAAATAATTTTTAAAAACTAAACCTATCTTTATTAAAAATAATAGATAATGATGATGATAATGATGATGTCGGCGGTGAAGTATTAGATAGAGAAACCATTAAGAAACAATTTTCACAGTTAGTGAATACAAAAATAAAACAAAATAAGAAATCAAAGAAGAAGAGAAAGGATGATGATGATTAAAAATTATAATAATAATAATAGTAATAATAAATTTCATTTAGTTTATAATTATTTTCCTTTTTTTTTTTTTTTTAAGGTTAATATTTTAATTTTAAAATTTTATAATTTTATATTCATAAAAAATTTTTTTTTTATTTTGTTATAATTTAATTATATATATCAATCATATCATTTACGTTATTGTTATATAAGTTTTTCTATTTCTAAATATATAATATAAATTAATAATAAATAAAATCTAAATTTTATATATTTTTATATCGTCTGTTTGTTTGCTTTTTACTATGTGTATAATTTATTACAATATATCTTTTATGTCCAATATATATTATTATGAAGTAAATTCAAAAGTTAATAACTCTATGCTATTTATGTTATTTTTATTAAATAATTATTATTATTATTATATTAAGACTAGGCATTTTTATTAATAATATTTTTCAATAAATCACATTATAAAAAATTTCATGTAATATCTTTTTTTTCATTTTCATGTATATTTTAAATTAAATAATAATATAGTTTGATAAATTGAAAAATCACATATACCTTTTTTTTTTTTTAATTGTAATATTTTTATTCTTAAAATTTTATTTCTTTACATTTATATTTTTATTTCAATAGCTTGAATATATATATATATATAATAAAGTAAAAAAAAAAAAAGAAATTTTATATTTATATAATATTTTATTATTCATGTTAAATATAACATTTAAAAACAGAAATGATATTTATATTTAATTATGTGTATATTTATTTATTTTATTTTTTTTACGATAAGAAAGACATATTCATTTAAGAACATGTCATTACATATTATTTATAATTATTTTTCTATAATGGTTTAACATTATTGGCCACATTTAATTTTATGATACATGATACTATTGAATATAAATATTTTACACTTAACAATGTGGTATAATGTACAATGTAATTAAACACATAACTGTGATATTTAACATTTCCCATTGGCATTTTCTACATTTCCATGATGAAATCGGCAAAGTATTTAAGCTTTGGTCCAGAAATACTTTTGGTTAATGAATCTGCCATTACTGAGTTAGAACCAATGAATTCTAATTTGATATCATTTTTTTATAATTTCATCTTGAACACATTTATATTTTTATGTCTAAATATTTACAACGTCACTTTTTGTTTTCATTTTCAGCTATATCCATACATAGTTTATTATCTATTCTAAAATTAATTCTAATATTTTTATTGAATAATTCATTTATTGATCTTTTTATCCATATAGCTTTTTTTTGTTCATTTTATTAAGCTTTTATTTTCGGCTTTTGTGGAAACATTGTATTTATACTTTATCTTGCTTAACAACTTTGGTAATTTCTTTATTCTCTCCTGCAATTAATATATCATCAACACAAAGTGTTAGTAATAAGGGTAACTTGTTATTTTTTAATTTTGCCAACTAAACAGTTATCTGTATTATAATGAATTAATTCAATTTTTTTAAGAAAACTAGGAGATTTTGTAAAACCATTGCCTTCCACCTTTTTTGAGTCCATAGAGAACCTTTTATAATAATCAAAATTTTCCGCAATTGAAGTTTTTATCACCTATTGGAATTTGAACAAAATTTTTCTCATCTGGATTAGAATTCAAATATTCAGCTTTAATTTTGATTTGTCTTAAATCACATTTATATATTAATAAAATAGCAATTGTTAATCAAAAACTATTAATTTTTATTGTAAGAGAATAGGTACAAGTGTATTCAACATTAATTTGTCGAAAACCTCTGATTACCAGTCTTACTTTATATAAAATACTTCCTTTAATAGTAAAAACCCATTTAACATCGAGTAGTTTAATGCCTTTTGGAATATTTTTATTTTTCGCTATTTTCATAGAATTATTTCTATATAAATTTTGTAATTCTTTGTTTATTGCATTGTTTTATTTGTCGGCCTTTTCTGGATTCATAGCTTCTTCATAATTCTTTGGAATTAATGTATTAATATTAGTAACTCTATTTTTCTTAAGAATTTTATTTTCATCTGTATTTGTTTTCCTCACAAAAAATGATTTGTTTAATGTCAGTGTTCAGTCCTTCTTTTTTTTTTTATTTTTTTTTTTACATTTGATTGATATTTTATTCTTTTCCTTTTTTTTCGATTGCTTTTTTGTTTTTTCTTTACCAATTTGGTGAATTTGATGGGTTGGAAAAACAGTTATCAGTAATAAGATCATTTTTATGACAATAGTGGTAGTATTCGTTAGAATTTATTTCTTTATTGAAATTATATGGAAGTTTCCCATTTCGGACCTCTAGTAATTTGATCTTCGTGTTGATATATTTTTTCAATATCTACTCTTTAATACTTTTGCTTTTCATGATTATGGTACTTAATTTTGTTATATCTTCTTTTAAATCCTTAAAATACCTTTTCAACATAATGAAATGTTAATGAATATGTATTCCGACTTTATTTAATTCCTCTAAGGAATATAAAACTTTTGTTCCTTCACTCAGTTCTGATTTATTTTGTAATTTTACCTCATTGCTGTATTCTGCTAATAATGAGTTAAGATTATCTAAATATAGGTTAAAGTCATCGTTTTCAATTTTTACTTTCTTTATTTTCATTACCATTTCAAATCGTCTGGAAGGGAACTTGTTTATGAAAATCTTTCTTTCAATTCATTTATCATTAAGTAATTATTGTATTTGATAGACTTTTAGTATATTTGTCGAGACTGTTCAATATTATAATCCTTACGGTATTATCATAGTTTAAGTGTTTTTTATTGGTGTTTATATCTTTAATATCCTTTGACATGTAATTACCTAATTCTTCAAAATCAAAGAATAATTTTAAGTCTGAATACTATTTGTGAAAGTTTTCATTTTTGATTTTTAAGTTTTGAGTATGGAATTTATTAATTATATTTGTTTGAATATTCTACTTCAAAAGGAACATTATTCATTATTGAGTTTGATATATTTGTTATCTTTGCTGCCTTTGTTGAATTTGTTGAAGTTTTTGAAGAACTTCCTGTAATTGTTGAATTTTTTCTGATTTAGTCATTTTAATTTGACTATTAATATTTATTTTATTTTAACATTTAATGAATGTTTAATATTTAATATATTGAATTTTGATATTAACAATTATTAAAACATTATTGAATGAATGAAACTCTTAATTTGTTAAATATAACACTTAAAATCAGAAATAATGATTTTATTTTATTATTTTTTTATTTATTTATATTATTACTTTTACATTAAGAAAGACTTATTCATTTAAGAATATGTCATTACATGTTATTTATAACCATTTTTCTATAAAAGTCTAACATCATAGGCAACATTTAATGTTACATTGCATGATACTATCGAATAAAAATATTTTACACTTTATAATTCAGTATAATGCACAATGAAATTAATTTGTAACTGCGATATTTAACAATTCATTGTTTAATTATAAATAACAATAATTTTATTATTATAATAATAATAATAATAATAATAATAATAATAATAATAATAATAATAATAATAATAATAATAATAATAATAATAATAATAATAAAATTTCTGCTTTAAAATTTTTTTTCAATCACTTATTAATATAAAGATGATAAGTTATAAATACGTAAATAAATGAATAAATAAATAAATTGACCTAATAATAAATAATATTGACTTAAAGACTACAAATAGTATTATAATTTATTATATTTTACATAAATAAAAGAAAAAATAACATATTAATATGCAAATAAAGAAATTTATTTAATATAAAACAATTTTTAATATAAAAATATATTAATTGTAATAATATTATATTGTTTAGTATTTATATAGTTATATTATAATTATTTATTTATTTATTTCCATCATCATCAACATCAACTCCTCCCGGGATTTACAGAAGAGCAGCAAGAGTAGTCTATCATTTCTAATGATTATCTTGTGTAACTAATACTGTTTAATAAGTCATTCTTCACTCCTCAGTTACCAATTTGATCCATATAATAGACTTTAGTGTTTGGATTAAAGCAACATATAATTTTGCACTTGGCAAACTTAGATGAACATGTCAAATTATATAATAAATTCAAATATTGTACTATATAATATATCATGGATCCTAATTGGAGTAGATATAATGTTATAATCACCCATCAAAACATTTAGTGTTATCAAGTCTTGAACATACTTTTACTCTTTTTCCTCTTTTTATAGTGAAATCTTCATATTTACTGTTTTTCTTGTACATATGTATTCCTACATATATAATTTATTATATCTATAATTCAAACACTTACAATCATATGATGAAATAATAGGAATAAATTTGCCTTTACCACTTGGCTTAAATTGTCATTGATTTAATTTATTATTAGCACATCTATAACTGGTTTTTATTTTGTCGTTACCAAATTTATTATATTTACATTGAATATATGGTATTTATTTATTATTATACTCATTTCTTCTAAAAAGATATTCAAATTCATCAAAAAAAAAGTTTCTAAACCATAATTATCTTGGTAGCGAGTATTTCTTGAGAATGAAAGGCAACAAGATTCAATACTGGTAATTTCTGAAGTTTCCTATATCTGATACGTTTCTCTGAATTGGTAAAGATTGACAACTTGTAATCTTCCTTGTGTGATTAAAACTATGTGAACCTCTACTTCATCAAGTGTCAGGCCATTTGTACACCTTATACTATGAAAATACGTAAAGTATAAATTATTTATAGACATAGTATATTTAAATAAATATATAATACAATATAGAATAATAAGTAAATTTTAATATTATTTTATCATAGATAATCTAAACAAAATATAAAACTCATAAACAAAAATATAACAAAATTTTGATACATAAATTATTTACCTATTGTATATATCACTATATCTGTTTGTTTCCATATGTGTAATTTTGTACTTTTATTTATTTTGTCGGCCTAATTAAGTTAATGACTTCTATTATTTGCTCTATTTATTTTTAAATAGTTATTTAGCATTGATTGACATTCAAATATGAAATTATTGTTATTACTATTAGGAAAAGCAAAAAAAAAAATTACTATAAGTTGATACTATTTATATATTACAAATAGATAAATATTTCTTAATTACTTTAATACAATAACTTATAATAAGTATATTTTCATTATAAAGCAACACTTACAAATCATTCTATAAAAGAAATATCAATTACTGATTTAAATAAAATTGAAAATAACATCTAAATCGTAATTATTGAAATACCTCAATTATATCATTTATAGCAGAAATAAATAGTGAAATATAATTTTATTCTAATGTAAATAATAATTTAAATTTTATTTTACGTTAACCCCTATTTTATCTTATTATCATCTATCTTTAATTAATTCTTAAAATTTTATTCACCTCCTAATAGTATCTATTGATTATTATTTCATTTAATAGTTTTTTTATTTTTGCTAATGATTTAACTAACCTATTAGTTATAATAAATAGGATATTATTGTATTAGTTTACTATATAATATTACTAGTTATTTTTGTAGTTGGTTGGTCCGTTAATTAGTTATTGTATTTACTTTTTTAGCTATTAATTTAGTTATTTTTAGGTTTTTATATTCTTAATTTAATTTATTTATTGTCAAGATTTGGTTTAGTTATCAATTGGTTCGAGGTTGAAGTAGAAGATTTGATTAGAATCAAATTCGTTAAATTTAGTTAAACCTAAAGTGTACGAATCAACTAAACCAACACATTTACCTGTATACATTAGATATTTAATGAAATAGCCATCACGATAGAAAACGATGACATTATCATCTCATTCACCTAAGACTAATGATTTATTATCAGAAAACTTGATACAGTGTGTGTTATATGGAACTTCAAGTGAATATAACCATTTTAGGCATATGAAATATCTATCAGAGAATATGTAAAGTAATCACAATAAGCTAATATAATTGGAAATTTTATGATATAAGAAAAGTGAAAACATGTAATTACTTTCTGAATTGCACCAATAGTTAGTTTCAATATTAATTGTTGTTAAGTGTAGCGACAATGGATTCAGAACCAAGTCATTCCATACCATTTATTATTTTTAATTCTTTTGAAAGAATTAATAGTGTGATTTACATAAAAATATATATTAATTTTTATTTTTATGTATAGTGTACATAAATGATATTAATTATAAGATTATACGAAGAAAAAAAAATAATTAAAATTTTTACTTTATTAGGTTATTTCAGATATTATTAGCATCTAGTAAAAAAAAAAAAAAAATTAAACTATTTTCAAAAATTAAATTATATTAATAACTTTCTAATTTTAACAAAACAAAAAATAATAATAAAAATAAAAAACCAAATATTTAAAAATTAAATGAATTTATTTTATTTATTTTTTTTAACTTTTGTAGTTTTATTATTTAAATAATCGTTAATAATAAAACTTTATATTTAATTTTTTATTTAAAAAATATAAAATTATTTCTTTTTAAAGTATACAATAAATTAATAATATTTGCAGTTTAATATATTTTAAGTTTAATTCTACTATTTGAGTAACTTTCTGGTGTGATGAATTTTAAAATTTAATTTATAATTTAATATAATGTTTTGCATTGTACGACATTTATAAACCTTATTTCAATCAAATTTGATTGAAAGAGCATTTTATTTCTAAATAATATAATAATATAATATTATATTATTTTTAATAAAACTAAATTAAAAGTTTTATTAATATATTATTAAATTCCTATTTATTATATATATATATATTTTTTTTTTTTTTTAATTTTTTACAAAATAAAAAAAAAAAATCGTTTTAATATTTTGATTTATATATAAATTTATATTATAATACATTATTCAATATATTCTAGAATATATTATTAAACATTAATATATAGATTTTGAAATCGGAGGAATAATGTTATATTCTTGAAAAATATTATATATTAAATTTTTACAATTATATGTTTATATTGAATTTGATTATAATATATTGATAAAAATTATAAACTATTCAATTTTATTTTAAAATATAAAATTTTGTATTATTATATTATAATTTTTTTTTTTTTTTTTTTTTGGTAAATCATTATAAATTTAAACAAATAGTTATAAAATATATATCATTTATATTAATAATATATTATTCAATTAAAACAATAAATAAAATTAATATATTTTATTGTATAAATGTTTAATTTAAATACACAATAATATATTCAAATTAATAATAATACAATTTCTATTTTAGTATTTTTTTTTTTTATTTCCATGTTTTTAATACTAAATATAATAATTCTAATTCTAATTATATATAATAAATATATACTATACTAAATTCAATATATAATATAATACATTGTTTTATTATCAAATTCGATAAAATTAATAAGCTTTTATTATAAACAAGAAGTTTTTTTTTTTTTTTTTTATATATATCTTTTTTTTTTTTTTTTTTTTTATTTTCATTTTCTTTTATTTTTTTTATTTATTTTCTTAAAGTAATTTTGTTTTTTAATTTTTATAATAAATATTTTTTAATCACATTATTTTGAAATAAAAATAATGATTTTATTATTAATAAAGATAACAATAAAATAATATATTTAATAATTTAAGTCTGATAAATAAAGTTAAAAATATCACTTATATTATTAAATATATCAATTTTAAACTAAAAATCAAAACGTAAAAAAAAAAAAAAAAAAACTTTTAAACAAATAGAAATATAAATTTAACAAATAATTTAAGTTAAAATTACAGAATAAAACCATATACAAAAATAATAAATAATTAAAAATAAATAAAATAATTAAACAAACATAACTATATCAATAATTATGAATATAAATATATATACAATAAAATATAAAAATAATAAAATAAAATTAATTAAATAAATATTAATATAAATTTAAATACAAATAAAATATAAAAATAATAAAATAAAAAAAATTGATTAACATAATAAATAACATAATTAATCATTAAAAATTATATATATAGAAAAATACCAATTAATAATAAAAAAAATAATTAAAATAACGTCATATCAAATTATTAAATTAATATAATACTATATTATTATTATTATTAATTGTAAACCTGTAGATTTTTGATTAATAATAGTAATAATAATAAAAAAAATAATAAAAAAAAAAAAACTATAATACGAAAAAGCGAAATACTAAAATATATTAATAAAAATAATAAAGTATATTAAAAAAAAAAAAAAAACAATAAATAATATCAAAAATATAAAACAATACATATTAATTTTTAATATATTCTTAATAATTTATTTATAAATTACTATATATCTAATTTTTTAATTTAATATTAAAAAATAACATAATACCAAAATGTTAGTAAATGAAATCGAAAATCAATCTATAACTGAAAACGTTAATGATAAAACTTCTACTTCCATAAAAGAAAAATCAATATACAATAAATCAATGGCAGAAAATAATGAAGATTTAAAGAAACAACCATCTGTATTTGCAGAATCAATATTAGCTAATTCTATATTTTCAGATAATGATATTAATGAAACAATAAATGCTATGTCTTTAGATGAAAAATTTATGGAAGATATACCACAAGAAAAAGATTTGAATAATAGTAAGATAATTAGCGACAGTATTTTAAGAGAAAAATCAATAGCAGAGGCATCAATGATTGATAAGGAAAACCTCAATAACAAATCACAAATTTTAAAATCACCTTCATTACGATCTAATACAATTCCAGAAAGAAAAGGTTCATATATTGATCAATATAGTGAAAAAAATAATAGACAACCTTCCTTTATAAATCAGTCAATAATAGAAGGTGAAATTGATAGAAGACCTTCTTTTATCGATAAATCTATTATTGAAGAAGAGGACCCAGAATTTATTAATGAAAACCGCATTGATGAAAATGATAAAAATTATATGGAAAGATCTATAATTATTGAAGAACCAATTCGTCAAAGTACTATCATTGATCCAACTGGTTCTTTTGAAAAGTCAAAAATAAGTAAGCATGCAAGTCGAATTGAGAATGAAGCCCAAAATCAAACAAAAAATGAAAAATCACCAATAAAAATGGATTCAGACAGTGATAAACGTAGTAGTGTTAAAGAAAATAAATCAATTATCAATGAAGCTAATACTTCAATCTCCAGTAAAAGATCTGATAAATCTTTATCAGTTGATTATAGTATTACTTCTGATGCTGACCGTTCGACTACTAGCGTGAAAAGAAAAATATTTAGTATGCTTTTCATACCAAATAATCATTCTAATCATATGTTTAGTAGTGGCAGTATTCGTTCAAGTCGTTTATTCGGTTCTTCTAAACCAGTCCACAAGAAGAAGAAGACTGTTTTCACAGATTTACCAGATAACGCTATTCAATTAATTTTCAAGTACATCGGTGAAACCTATTCTATTGAATTTAAGCATACTTGTTCAAAAACCTATCGTGTTGGTAATCATCCAGATACCATTGCTAAATGGTTATACTACTATTATGATCCAAAGGTATTAACTATTCCTGAATCGGATCAACAAATAGCATTTAAGAATCGTGTTATTGTTACTAATGAAGTAATTGCTTCCATTGTTAATAACATTGACGAAAAGGTTGTTGATGATTTTGATGATAATTTAAAGAATTCTTTAACAGCTTATGCGTTGAAGAAGGATGATTTGAATTTATTACAAGCTCTTTTTAAACCATTCTGCTTTAATGTTGAAGTTGGTTTAGTCAGTGTTGCATGCCAAAATCAAAATAGAACTTCTCAAGAATTCATTACTTATCTTTTCGAAAAAGATTTTATTCTTCCAAAATCAACATTTTTTGAGGCATGTCTTCGTTACAATACATATGTTATTAACTGCTATCTTAACTACAATGATATTACCTACAAAGAAATTGATGAATACTTTAAGAGTGTAGAAAAGAGACCATTCCATCCGATGGTTGCTGCTGCTCGTTCTGGTGATATGACATTAATAAAAAATTTAATTGATGATATTGGATGTAGTATTTCCTTATTTGGTTATTATGCTTTCATTAAAGCTATTTCTCACAATAAGTTAAATGTGGCTAAATATATTTTCAACATCTATCCTCAATTAGATTTGAATGATAATGAAATGATGAACATTGTTTCAAAGGCTGCTGAAAGAGGTCGTTTAGAAACTATTCGTTTAATTAAATATGTTTATGATAAACGTTATGGTAAATCTAAGAGCGTTAATGTTTTCCGTAAGCCAGGTATTTTAGCTAATGCTATTACTGCTTCTGCTTTAGCAGGTCAATTAGAATGTTGTGTATGGTTAATGGAAAGAGAAAAAAAATACATTAATGCTGAATATGCCAATCGTATTTTAGAATGCTTTTCTGTTCATTTAAAGGGTAAATCACATTTACCATTGCTTCATCGTGCTCGTTTCCTACAATATTTAAGTCGTTTCTCAACTAATTTCAATAGTAAAAGTGGATATGATTTATTAAAAGTTGCCATTAGTCATGATGATGAAGATTCTATTAATGTTCTTATTGATAATGGTGTAGATTTTAGAGCTGATAATGAACAAGCTTTACAATTAGCTTGTGGTTTAGGTAAATTAAAGGCTATAAAGACTTTATTAGATAAAGGAGCCCAACCAAATAAATATGTTCTTCGTACTTTGAAGAAAGGAGTTATCATTAATGGTAATATTATACGTTTAGATCGTGAAAAGAAGAATGAAGTAACTCATATATTAAATGCTTCACAGGTAAATTATTCATATATAATTTTTATTATTATTATTAGAATATATAATATTTAATATATATAAATTAATAATTTTAATTTTTGAATATCTTGTTAATTTTTTTTTTTATTTTTTTGTTTTTTAATTTTTATGATTATTTATTTTATTTTGTTTTGTTTTTTAAATATTTCTTTTTTTATTATTTAATTTATAGTCCTCAAAAAGATTTTCACTTTCATTCCAAAAATAAAAAAAAAAAAAGCGATGTAAATATACCTTTATCATAATTTAAAATTATCAATATTTTTTTTATAAAAAAATATAAACTCATTCCATACAGGTTATGAATAATACAATTAAGAAATATATAATAAAATTAATAATGGTAAAAAAAAAAAGACAATGATAGAAGATAAATGATAAAAAACAAAAAATATATATATAAAAGAGACAATGATAAAAATAAAATAAAATAAAAAAAAAAAAAAATAAAGATAAAAAAATAAAGCAAAAATTTAACAAAAAGCATAAACAAAACAAAATAAAAAAAACACAAAATCACAAAAAATAAATAAAAAAAAAGGTATTACTTTAAAAAATATATATAAATATATATTATCTAATGATTATAATTAGAAATATATAATTATAAAAATTATAATTAAAGAAAAAGATTAGAAAAAAATTATAGAAATTTTAAGATGATTAATATTTTTTTTAATTTTATTTTTGTAAATAAGTTATTTTTTTTATACTTAAAAAAATTTAATAATCATAAAAAGAAAAATAATAATAATAGTATTACTCTAATAATTAAAAATGCATGATTAATAACAATTATAATATAATAAATAAATAAAAAAAAAAAATATAAAAACAATAATATCATATTTTTGCATAATTTTTTTATTAGTAATAAATATTATTATTATTTATATTTTTTTTTAAACGTATTTAAAAAGTACTAATCATCACTACATACTTATAATAATATCTTATCTTTAAATCTTAAACTATACCAAAATAATTAAATATTATATATAATTAATCATAATATATAATATTTTTAATATACGTTAAACAAAAAAGATATAATATATATACTTAGAGAAATAGATTAATAGAAGAATAAAATAAATTAAAAAAATAATAACAAAAAAAAAAAAAAAAAAAAAAAAAAAATAAATATATATATATTAATATATTTTGAGCTGGATTTTTTTATAAATTAAATGATATCAAAAATATTAATATTAAAAGAATTTTTTTTTTTTTATATTATTATTTTTATATATAATTACATTTTTTCTATTTATTTTATTTCTTTTATTATACAAATACTAATATAGTAATTATCAATACAATAATATATAATATATATTATTATTATTATTTTATATTTTTACTATTTTGATCTTTTTTTTTTTAGTAGTTTAATAGAATTATTTTCTTTAAAATTGAAGAAAATAATCTTCCTACTAGTAACAATAGTTTATATATATATATATTTAAATAAAAGTAAAGAAAAGAAAAGTAGTAATATTTAATATAAAATTTTCTTTCCTTTTTTTTTCTTTTTTTTTATAATATATATAAATAATAATAAAAATAAAATAAAATAAAAATATAAAATGAAATAAAAATATAAATTAGATTATAAATTAGATTAAACATTAATAATAATTTATTTTAAAATATAATATTAATAACTAAAAAAAAAAAAAAAAAAATCTTTAATAATAATAAATACGTAATTAATAATTTAAAAAATATTTAAAGCTTTATATATATTATAAATAAATTATCATTAATGGTTATTAATGATAAAATATATATATATATATAATAAAAATTAAAAAAGAAAATTATAATTAAAATAAAGATAATTATAAAAATAAAATTAAAATTAAAATTAAAAATAAAAATAAAGTAAAAACAAAATTAAAAAAAAACAAAAAACAAAAATAAAGTAAAAATAAAAATAAAAAATATATATATCAAAACCTATAATAATAATAATAATAATAATAATAGCAATAAGAAGAAAAAGAAGAAAAAGAAGAAAAAGAAGAAAAAGAAGTAAAAAAAAAAAAAAATGATAAATCAAATTATTAAATAATATAAAAATATTTTATACAAATATATAAATAAATAAGAATATAACACTATAAATTTATTTTATTCAATCTGTACTTTATATTTATATTCTACTATTTATTTTATTTTATTTTATTCAATCTGTACTTTATATTTATATTCTACTATTTATTTTATTTTATTTTATTCAATCTGTACTTTATATTTATATTCTACTATTTATTTTATTTTATTTTATTCAATCTGTACTTTATATTTATATTCTACTATTTATTTTATTTTATTTTATTCAATCTGTACTTTATATTTATATTCTACTATTTATTTTATTTTATTTTATTCAATCTGTACTTTATATTTATATTCTACTATTTATTTTATTTTATTTTATTCAATCTGTACTTTATATTTATATTCTACTATTTATTTTATTTTATTTTATTCAATCTGTACTTTATATTTATATTCTACTATTTATTTTATTTTATTTTATTCAATCTGTACTTTATATTTATATTCTACTATTTATTTTATTTTATTTTTACTTTATTTTATTTTATTTTTCTTAATACTTAATTCTTTTATATTACTTTACTATTTACTTTATTTTTATTTGTATTTGGGATTTCTTAAATATATATATATATATATCTAAAAGAACAGCAATTCTTGGTATAAATATATATTTTCCTCTAATTTAAGAAAATTAACAAAATATTATATATACTATCCATTTTAATACCTATATAATTATTAATATATTTGCTTTCATTTAATATATAGCAAATGATAATAATAATTTATTAATTTTTAAATTATTGATATTAAAATTTATTATTAGAAAGAAGCAATTTTGTTGTTAGTAGTACTACTTTTGGTTGTCACAACGAAGTAACCCATGAAAATATTTCATTCTCTATTTCAGGCATTAATAAATAAAAAAGAAAAAGTATTAGTTCAAATAGATATAATGAAAATTAAAAATGTATCAAGTAAAGTTGGGACTACTTCATTATCTTCTGATGGAAGGTATACACAATCAGGTGAATTTGGGGATATCAACGATAATATGTCATCATTTTATCAAGATTTAAATAAAGAAAAGAGTGAATTTAATCAATATATATTTAATTTTAATAAATATTACCAAAATAAATATAATAATAATGAGAATAATACATTAGAAATAAATGTCATGAAAATTAATAGTTTTGAAAATTTTTTAAATAATTTTTAACTTAAAAGGTATAGACGATAAAGCATATGCAAAAATTAATACTTTTTATGATAATATTAAAAAGACTCATTCTTATACCTCAACAGTTATTATGTTAATCCGAATACTTCAAAAAATAGTGACAGTATATTAAAAAGTGTAAAAAATTATAAAATTATAAAGGAGAAGATTATCAAGAAAAAGACCTTACTAATAATATCAATAAACAAGAATTAATTAATAAAGAAATATATAAAATGAATTCTTCAAACAGAAATTAAAAAAAAAAAGGGATAACAAAAAGGATAACTTCTAACAATGAAAGTTTACATCTTTTTAAAAATATAAATAATAATAACGATGATGATAATAATGAAAATGAAAATGAAAATGAAAACGAAAACGAAAACGAAAACGAAAATGAAAATGAAAATGAAAATGAAAATGAAAATGAAAATGAAAATGAAAATGAAAATGAAAATGAAAATGAAAATGAAAATGAAAATGAAAATGAAAATGAAAATGAAAATGAAAATGAAAATGAAAATGAAAATGAAAATGAAAATGAAAATGAAAATGAAAATGAAAATGAAAATGAAAATGAAAATGAAAATGAAAATGAAAATGAAAATGAAAATGAAA
>JACVTC010000183.1:67500-257500 GCA_016946835.1 Neocallimastix lanati (nom. inval.)
AAAGTAGTACCAATTTTACTATTTTTCTTGGATGATTTTGATTTTCTTGAATTTTCATGATCAGCTTTTCTATCTTTATCTTTAATCTTTACATCCTTTAAAATATCAACTTCTTCAAGATTGGTTTGAGGTTTCATTTCCTTAAGAAGTTGACCTTTTTCTGATGTTAAAGAAAGACTTTTATCCTCTTTTGCAGAAGAAGAAATATATGTTGAATGAATAGATGGAGCAAAGGAAGATATATTGGAATAATCTGCATCATCATTAAAATATTTAGAAATATCTGCATTTATCGTTTCATTTTGCTCCTCTAGAAAATTTTTAATATCATGAATCTCATTTTCATATTCCTCAGTATTACGAGAGGTATATTTTTTCATCCTATCGGATGAATTTTTATTATAGAAGGAGATTATATTTTTAATTCTATTTTCATTTTCATTATCATTTTCACTTTTACTTTTACTTTCACTTTCATTTTCTTTATTATTATCATTATTATTAATTATATCTTTATTTTTTTCCTTTATATTTTTAGAATTTTTAATACTTTTTGATATATTGTCACTATTTTTTGAAGAGTTCGATTGGGAATAATAATTATGGATATCTGTTGAGGAATGAGTCTTTTCAATATAATCATAGGAAGTATTATTTTCGGCGTACGCTTTATCATCCATGTCATTTATGTTAAATTTATTATTTAAAAAATCAGCAGAACTATTAATTTTCATGCTTTCTTTTTCTAAAATATTATTCTCATTATTACTATATCTATTTCGGTAATATTTATTTAAATTATATACATTATTATTAAATACGTTCTTTTCTTCATTTAAATCTTGATAAAATGATGACATATTGTCTTTGTTGTCATCACTAAATTCACCTTGTTGTGGGGACCTTCCATCAGAAGATAATGAAGTAGTTACAACTTCACCTGATATATTTTTATTTGTCATTGTATTTTTTTGAACTAATACTTTCTTTTTTTTAATGGTTGACATGCTTTTATCCTTTTTTGAAGTACAGGATGAAATTTTTTCTTGAGTTACGCCATTGTGACAACCAAAAGTAGTACTACTAACCCTACTTACTACACTATTTGAAGTAGAAGAGGAAGAGGAGGAGGATCGATGTAAAATATTATCTTTTACATTTGTTTTATTATTTTCTGTATAGTAGTGATAGATCTCTGTCAGTTGATTTATGGTATCATTTGAATTTGAAGTAACCTTGATATCAATATCATTTAAGAAAGTGCTATAGTCTTGTCTATCCTTATTTGAATTTTCTTTATTACGTTTAAGAATACTAGTTAATGTTTCATAATATTTTCTTGAACTTTCTAATGAATGTTCTTCTTTTTCCTGTTTCAACGAAGATTTCGATGAATTAGGCTTTAACTTTTGACTACTATGCCGTTTGGATTTCCTATTTGATTTTATAGTTGACTTTTTAGTAGCAGAGGTATCGCTTTGTTTAATGTCTTTGTCTTTATTATTTTCATTTGAATGATAAGAACTATCTATATTTGAATCCATAGTTATTATTTGGCGTTCAGTATTCGTTAAAGATAAAACAGAAAATGAATTACGTTCTTTATGTGAGGAATTTAAATTAGTATCAATTTCATCATTTTTATTTTGTTTTAATAGATTAGAAAGAGAAAGTCCTTTAATTTTTCTTTCCATAAGTTTAATACCTTTACGAACTCTTGGAACATTTTCTAAATTATTTTTTTCTTTTTCTATCTTTTTATTGTTTTCTTTTTCTTTTTCATCATTTCCCGTTACTTCTTCTTTCTCTCTATTATTTACATTATTTTTAATTTTTTTTTGTTGTGAATCGTGATCTAATCCTATACTATTGAAGTTATTAAGAATACGGTTGAAGTTACGACTAAGTCTATTATGAACCGATTTTTTTTCTTTAGATTTAAGTACTTCTAGATCCTTGTTTTCTTTTCCTGTTTTATAATAAGAATTTTCACTTGGTGTTGAACTTAATACACTATTTTCTTCTTGTTGGAAACTTCCATTTATTATTGATTTTAATATACTATCTTCTTCTTGTTGAAAACTTTCATTTGCTGAACTTAATCTACGATCTACTTCAGGATAAATTTGACTATTTCTAATATTATTGCTTGTATCATTAGTAGCTTTATTTATGGTATTATTATAATTATTATTATTCTTCTTTTTCCTTAATTGGTTTAAATCTAAATGACTTATACGGTGATTGCTTGGTTGAGGTGGGTTCAATCCTTTTAGATAATGTAACTGTTGTGACGATTCTGGTGAAAAATTATTAAATTAAGATATTTATTAGTATGAAATAATGATTTTGATAAATCATATTCATTTTCATTACTTGAAGAACTAAAAATTGGAAAAAAATATTTTCATTATCACTATTAATAAAAAAATTATTATTATTATTATTATTATTATTATTATTATTATTATTATTATTATTAATTTTACCTGTTATCCTATAACTTGCTTTTTTCATAAGATGATTTTGATTTTGATTTTGATTTTGAGTTGATGACGATGGGAATGAATGTCTATTATCAGTTTTATTATTATTTGCCGAGGTATTATCATTATTTGAAATAGTATATTCTTTAGGTTGATCTAACAGTGTATGAGAACTATTCTTTTGCATTAATTCTTTGATATATATTTCTTTATATGAATTATAAGCTTCTTGATAGTTGTTTTTATTGCTTAATTGATTATTTGCATCAATATAGGCTTTAGAACCGGTTTTCAAAACATTTTCATCTATTTCATAAGAACTTTCACGATTATATTTTGTAAGGTCTTGTTTATTTTCGGATGAATAAGATTTGCTACTTTTATTAGAAGATATCATCATTTTATTATTTTTAGAATTATCATTTGAAGTAAAAAGCATAGATTCATGATGAGAAGAATTTTTTAATTTATTTTGTAAATCTAGTTTTTCTTGGTATCCAGAGAGATTTATACTATTCATTGAATGTCTATAACTACGATTAGCATTTAGATCTGATTGAGAATTCGAAGAATTTGAATTAATAATTTTATCATTAGCATAATTTCCATTTTTCTTTTTAATACAATTATGAATAGATTGGCCGAGGATATAATCATTTCTTTGCTCATTACTATCGCCATTGACATAAGGTAACGAATTTGGTGGTTGGTATGGAAGAGAGGGTTGGTTATTACTATTCTTTGATAATCTCAAATGATCACTACCACGATAAGGCTCTTCTAGTTGCTTCTTTTTAGAAGTAGCCTTTAAAACATCGTAAGATTTTGAATATTTTAATGGACGATAAGTATTTTCTTCACTTTCAATGGAATTATTTTTAGACATTTCATAAAGACTATTTTGTATTAAGCGAGCTGCACGACCATATTTTCTCTCTTCTTCTCTGTTTTTCTTTTCTATTAAAATAGTATCTTCAAATGTTAAAGCAAATCTATTAATCATTTTATTGAAAAATACAGGTTGAGAAAGCAGTTCCATTCTTTTAACACCATTAATCATTACTGGTTCAGGCAAATTATTATTTAATAAACAATCACCCGTGTACTGTAACTCTTCAACACTGACATGTAAATCATAATTATTAAGCATCAAAAATTCCATTTCTAAACTATTTAGTTCATAAATTGGTAAACCACCGACTTTTGCATAGTGTGAATTTAAAAAGAATATGTCACTATTAAATTTTGCTGATACAGTGATACCCGCAATTAAAAGTCTATGAATATTATAAGAATTAATAATAAATGGTTTCTTGTTCTTTTTGCATGAACTTGGAAAAGATGGAATATAATTTTGAATTTGTGACATACGATGAAAATATACTAATACAGATAAAAAACACTCATTACCACATAATGTATACTTTAGAATACGATTAAGATAAGATTCAATAGATATTGGTGCTATATGCTTTGAATGAAAATGTGTTAGAGTTGCATTATTATTTGGAATTTTATCATTCAATTCAATAAATTTCTTTAAACGACGGGATACTAATTTAATAGTATTAGTACAAGGATGATTAACTAAATCATATTTTTGATTTACCATGTTGATTTCATAAAATTTCAATACCCTTAATTATTTAATTATTAAAATATTATAAATAATAACAATTGTAATAATAATAATAATAATAATAATCAAATTAACAATTATTAAAAAAAAATATTATCATGTTCACGAAAAAAATATATATTATTAACAATAATTTCTTATTAATTACTCTTTTATTAAAATTATTTTAACATATTATATTTTTTTTTTCTCATGTGTAAAAACTAATTATTAATCATATATACATTAAATACATTTTTAAAAATATATAATAAATTACCTTTTATTATTAAAATAAGTTAATTATTTGTTATATATTATTAATCGAGGATATAATATATTAAAATTTCATAAAGACTAATGATATTATTAAATTAAATTAAATTATTTTTGCTGTCATTAGAATTACATTTCATAAAAAAATTAATTTTTAAATTAATAAAAATAATAAGTAAAAAAAAAAAAAAAAAATTGAAAAATATATTAAAAATATAATAAATGAAAAAAAATATATATATATATTAAACTTACTCTAATATTTATTCTATGATAAAGAATAATATATTAATGCAGGATAATAAAATATATTAAATAGAGTATATATATATAAACTATAAAAATTTTTATTATAATTTTAAATTTAAATGTAAAAGAATTTATTATTAAAAGGTTACCTATATGAATAAATAAATTTAATGATGATAAAATAAATTTAAAAAGACTTATATATAATATATATATAAATTAAGCGATTATGTTGTTTGTATATAAATTAATTTATTATTATATTAAATGATAATAATTTTAATTTTCAAAAGAAAATTATAAATTTAAACAAGCTAATTTTCATTAAGTTAAAATGATTTGAATTATATTTGATTTAAACTATTTTAATATTGTTATTGATACTGCTTTGACTACTTTTTTTTTTTTTTTTTTTTTTTTTTTTTGAATTGAATAGAATTGAATTGAATTGGATTGGATTAAAAAAAAAAAAAAAAAAAAAAAGAAAAATTTAAATTTCTTTTTATTTTTATTAAAAATATATTATTATTGCATTTCTTTCATATATAAATTTTTCATTTTAACTCATTTTCCTCTAAATAATTGTTATAATTGTTATGCCCTATTCTTTTTTTTTTTCTTTAAAAAAAAAAAAAAAAATTGATTTATGAAATATTAAAAATATATATATATTACACTCTAAGTTAATAATATTTTAAAATTTTATTTTTTTTTTTCTATTTATAAAATTGTTTTCTAGTTTTATACATATAAATAAATAAATACGTTTTTTAATTATATATTAACGATTATTAATAAATAAAAATGAAAATAATTATCATAAAATCAATAAAAAATTTTAAAGTTAACTTTAATATAAAATAAAAATAAAAAAAAATAATTAAAATAAAAATATTTTGTAGAAAAAAAATTATATATATATATAATATATTTATAATTTATTATTTTTATTTATTTATTTATTTTTTTTTATTTCACATTTATTTATTAATATTTAAGATTATCTTTTGTATATTATATAAATTTAATTATAATCTAATACATTATAATATAATAGATTAATTTAATAATATATATTAACATAAATAATTAAATTTAAAATTTCTTCTTTTACTTTTATGTTACTTTATCAATTATATTTTATTATTTAATAAGGTTTACTATTGAATTTTATAGTATAATAAATATAAATATATGAAATAAAAAAAAAAAAAAAAACTAGAAAAGCACTATACAATATTTATATAAATTATATATATTTTAATGAAAATGTAACAAGAATATTTTTTTTTTATCTTTAATTCCACTACATATTTTACTTTATTATATACATATTTTTTACTTTTACTTTTATTTTATTATATGCATATTTTTTACTTTCACTTTTATTTATCTTATTTATATATTTTTATATATATATATTTTTGACTTCCATTTATTTTATTTATAATTATATTTGACTTCCATTTAATTTATTATATATATATATTTGACTTTTCATTTATTTTATTATATATATATATTTTACTGTTAACATTTATTTTTTATATATTAACTCTTACAATAATATTTTTAATTACATTGTATTCATAATTTATACACTTTAATTTATCATTTTATTAATTAATAGTAATTAAAATGTTAAATTAATATTTACAACATAAAAAAACGAAATAATTAATTAATCTACCATATAAAACATTTGAATAATCGTAATAATTAATATAAATTATTAAAAAAATTTTTTATTGGAATATTAAATAATATGTATTAAATATTCCATTAATAAATAAAATTACTTTTATAAAAAGTATGAAATATAAAATTTGAAGGTTATTATGAGAATATGCTAATATAATCAAATAAAAAAATATATTTTATTTATATATTGAAATATCTAATGTTCTTACTAAGGTTGTTTAATAAATTATTTAAATAAAAAAGTAGTTATACTAAAAAAAATATCGCTAATAATTTAAAATAGAGTAAAATTTTTTCAATGTTCAATTTTATTTAAAAAAAAGTGTTGGCATAATTAATTCCAATATATTATATATATATATTTTTTTTGAACAAAA
Source organism: Neocallimastix lanati (nom. inval.) (assembly GCA_016946835.1). NCBI lineage: Eukaryota > Fungi > Neocallimastigomycota > Neocallimastigomycetes > Neocallimastigales > Neocallimastigaceae > Neocallimastix > Neocallimastix lanati (nom. inval.). Next base: position 74,208 of record JACVTC010000183.1, read on the forward strand.
TATTTATACAAGAAAATTTTTATTATAATCCTTTTTTTTTTTTTTATTTTTATTTTTATATTTATCTATTTATTTTATTTTGTTCTTCTTTTACTTCTTTAGCCAAATTGCTTTTTTATTATATATTATTTTTTAGTTTTTAGTTTTTAATCTTTATTTCTTATTTTTAATTTTTTCCCATATTCATTTTTTAATAATTATTCCATTAACTATCTAAAATTTTTTTAACAATAATTTATCTTTTTATAAATAAATAATTAATTAATTATTCCATTCCTTATTTATTTTATGTAACACTGGAATTTATTTAAAGTTATTTTATATATTAATTTTTATTAATATATTTATTCAATATTAGTTATCATTCATTTAATTATATAATTCTTATTTTTTTTATCCATTGAAACTATATTTTATTAATTAATTAAATTAATTAGAAAAAAAGTTTATTTTTATTAATTTTTTTTAATAACTTATTAAATTGAGTCATAATATTTTAATATATTACAGTTTATTCAACTCTAATATTTTTTTTTTTTCAAATAGTCAAAGTGAAAGGTGAAAGGCGATTTGTTGAAACTGTGATAATACATGAAATTATATTGGTTATACAAAGCAAATAATAATAAAATCTTTAGTTACATCTTAATATAATCAAATATAGAAAAATTAAAATTTTTTTTATTTTTTTATTTTTTTTTATATTTTTTTTTTATTGTATATATATTGTATATTTTATTTATATTTTTTATACATATATTCCTTTTTTTCTTTACCATAACATTATTTATTACTTATTATCATTTGAAGAAATTACTATTTTATAATTATTTAATGATTATTAAATTATTTAAATTACTGTTTCTTATATATCTCTATGATTCTCTAATTTCGAACAATATATGAAGGCAATACATTTGATTTAATCAAAATATATAAATTACTTACTACCACCAATAATATGCTAGTATATAAAATAAAATAAAATACTGAATATTAAATTTGTAATTAAATATTTTATAAAAACAAAGTTAAGATAAATAAAAAAGGTCACATGAATACATATATATATGTAAAGATAAATTGATAATATATATATAAGATATACTAATATATATTCACTTTTTTTTTTAATTAAATCAAACATTTAAATGTAAATAAAAATTTTTATGAAGAATATGGAATATTGAGTATATACTACTAATAATAATTTATTTGAATATTATAAAAAGAATATAGTTTTATAAAAGTTTTAAATTTATAAAATCAAAAAATTAAATCATATTTAATGTAATGATAAAATAATATTGATTTTTTTTTTTAAATAAAAAAAATTTATTATTCACATATTATTATTTATATATTATTATTTATTATTACTTTATTATTGATTATTTATTATAATTTTTCATTATTATTATATTTATTATTCTGTTTGAATGTTATGATAAAATGGTCTTTACGATTATGAGGTCAAATTATAATATTAATTTATTTTCAATAGCAATTAATATTTAAATATTTTAAAACCATTTAATTATTAATTGTTATTTAAAAGTTTATATATTTAGTTACATATATATTAAATTATAGTAATAATTATGAAATAATTATTACTTTAATTTTTATGATTATATATTTAAACTAGAAATTATATAAAATAATTACTAAAATATTAAAATTCATTATTATTTAAGATATGAAATAAAATAATAAAATTTGATAATATATAAAATAAAGATAAAAATATTAAGATATTTAATATTAATAAAAATATTATATTAAATGTTAAATCTTTAAAATTAATTATTAATAAAATAATATGTATTTATGTTATTATGAATAAAACTAATTTATTAATTTATAATTACTAATCATATATCTTGATTATTGATATGTGCTATTATTTTTACTTAGTATGATTATATTATTTTATATTAATATTAATATTTTCTATCCTAGAAATTAACAAAGTTAACCTCCGTCTAATAATTATTCGATGGATTATTATGATATAACTCGGTTGGTTTTATCTCTTTTGGAAGAAGTTTTATTAATTATTTATGTTTTTATTAATATAATTTATTTCATTTATTTATTTATTTTATAATTTAAATTTATTTTATTTATAATTTCATATTGTTATTATTATTAAAAGGTTTTTATTTGTTAATATAATAAAAATAAATATTAAAAATGGCAAAAAAAGTTGCTACAAAGAAAAAATATAAAGAAAAAGTATTCTTTATATAATACTCTTTAATTATAAACAATTTTAAAATAAGAATTAATATTTAGCTTAATATTATAAAAAGAATAATATAAATAATAAACGAATTATAAAATTATATTATAAATTATAATTATAACATATAAAAATATATAAAAATATAATAAAATAAAATAATTTTTAGTTCTCAAGCAACTGATCTTGATATTATTAATTTATAAGTATGATAATAGCCTTTTATTTTTATAACCATAGAAATAAAAAATTCAATCGACAACAATAAAAAATAAAAAATTTAATTAATTTATAAATTATTACATATTTATATAACATAAAATTTTGTTATAAATTTTACGTTTACATTAATTTTATATCTTTGTATAGAATTTATGATAATGACATATATCTATTTGATAAAAAAAAAAATATGTGTAGTAACATATTTGTATATTTAATAATTATTATTAAATATTAAATTTATATCTTTTTGAGAAAAGTATGTGTGTTTTATATAATAAACTTTATTTAATTTTTGTACTTATTTAATACATAAATTTTATTAATGTAAAGAACTCATTTTTTTTAGATAATAAAAATAATTATTTTTTATAGTAAAAATTACATATTTAATCATGTGATAATTCTATGAATTAATACACATAGATAAATGTTACACAACATAAAAATATAATAATAAAATATTAATATAAAATAAGAATATAATATTGATAATAATATAAGAATATAAAAATATAATTTTAATAATATAAAAATATAAAATAAAATGTGATTATTTTAACATTCCCCCCTAAACAAGATTTTTCTTGAAAATTTTGTTTGCGAAGAATAACATTTTATTTCCGTTGACATCTTTTGTGAGTACATCTGCAAGATTGTCTTCGGATTTGATGTGTTGTAAAATAACATTATTATTTTCAATATGTTCCTTGAAGAAATGGTAACTTACACGGATGTGTCTTAGTCTTTTTTCCAATAGCGAAATTTTCGGCGGAGTATAGACTGGCTTTATTGTCACCATAGAGATTTATTTTGAATTCTTTGTTAAATAGTGTTTTAATTGTTTATTAACAATTTTATTATCATTAAATTTATTATTTTTATAATCACTAATAATACCATTATGCTTTAAATTATATTGTTTAATATCTGATTTCATTTTATTAACAATATTTGAGTCACTGTTAAATATATATTTTATTTTATTTAAATTATTCGTTAAATTGTGATTTGAGATATTTGATTTAATTGTTGAATTATTTGAATTCTTATATGAAGTATTGTTTGAGTTACTATTTGAAATAATATTTGAAGTATTATTTGATTTATTATTTGAGATATTGTTTGAATTATTATTTGAAATTATATTTGAATTATTATTTGGAATATTATTTGATTTATTATTTGAAATAATATTTGAATTATTACTTGGAATATTATTTGATTTATTAGTAGAAATATTTGATTCATAGTTGTCGTTGTAAATTTTGTTATTATTTAATGAGTTATTATTATCATTGTTTTGAGAATACTCATGAGAATCTTCACTTGAATAGTTACTGTCGTTGAAATTTGAAGTATTATTATTATTGAAATTTTGTTGAATTAAGAGTACATTTTGATTGTTGTTACTTTGGTGATGAACATTTGAATTATTTTCATTTGATTCATATTCTAAATCTTCGTCTTCATCTTCATCTTCTTCTGTGTTAAGTTCTTCAGGTGTGTAATTTTCTTTATAATTTGTTTTGTTATTGAAATTAAAGTTACCAGGGATATCTTCTTCGAATACGGCATCACGAACAATATGAGTTTTACAATCATTAGTTCCAAAAATAACATATCCTGGAGAATGTTCATCATATCCTAAGAAAATTCCGGGTAATGTGTTATTATCAAATTTTGAGTTTTTAAGGGAAGCGTCTACATAGTAGTATGCTCTGCATCCAAAAACACGAAGATTGTCAATATTCACTTCTTTATGGTAGTATAATTCATCAGAAATTTTAAACTTTATTGCAGTTCTTGGAGTTATGTTGTATATTTTAACTGCGGTTCTTACAGCATCTTCCCAGAAATGGTAGCTTAATTTTGCTTGATTTAATAATGCTTTTGTAGCATTTATTATTGTTCCATTTAATCTTTCAGCTCTTCCATTGCTTTGTGGGTTTCTTGGAACGATAAGATTTCTTTGTATACCTGCTTTGTTGCAGATATCTATGAATTTTCTTGATGTATATTCTTTTCCATTGTCACTTTGTATTTTTGTTATTGTTAAATTTGATTCATTTGTCATCATACGTATGAAATTTTCAAAAATTTCTGGAACTTCGGATTTTCTTTTTAGTAGATATATCCAACTTTTCTTGTGAAATCATCAAGGAAAGTTAAAATATATTTGAAATTATTCCTTGATTCTTTAAGAGGTCCAATAATGTCCGAGTGGATTAGTTCCAATGGCCTTGTACTTCTTGCATTTAAAGTTTTTCTGAAAGGTTCTTTTTTCAGCTTTGATATTTTGCAGCCAATACATAGAGTTTTGTTAATTGTGTGTCCATTTAGGAATTTAATAAGATTATTGTTATAGAAATGGCACAGTCTTTTATGCCATATACTTAGGGAGTATTGGTCTAGATTGCTACTTTGTAAACTGTATATTGTTTTATAATTTCCTTGTTTATTATTAACGTAAATATTACAAATTTTGATTGAGTTTTCTTTTTCAATACATAAAAGTTGACCATTTAGTTTTGCTAATCTAAAGTATGCATTGTTATCAATAATGATAACATCAGCTAAGTACTGTCTTTTAAGATCGTTGAATGATATTAATGTTTTATTTTCATTAATATCTTCTGAATATAATACATTTTTTATTATGAAGTAAATATTATTGATGTATCCCGTAAGATCTCCAATTTTTGAAACTTGTACTATTTCTTTTTCCTTTGTTGGTAGTATCATATTTGTATGATAATCTCTAACATTACATAGATTTTTAAGTGATCCCGTGATATTTGAAGATGCTCCAGAATCTATGGATATTACATATCCATTATTATAATCTGGATGACATTTATGATTGTTAATAAATTCATATATAGTTTTTCTATTTAGGTCGTTTGTAATTATGTTTGGAATCATAGGTGGAAGTGGACTATCATGAGGTTTTACTAATTTATTTTTACCAATAAGGTTTAATTCTAGATTATTATTATTTTCTACGTTATTGATTATTATGTCACGTGATTCTATAAAATTATTTGATATATTTGATTTATGTTCATCATGAATTGATTCATTTGAAATATTATAGTTGATTGGATTTGTTTTAGGTTTGTTATAGTCCCCTAATTAATTGATTATTAAATCATTTGATTCATAAGAGTTATTCATTGGTGGTTCAGGAGACATGTCATATGGATTTTCTCCATCTAGTCAGATATTCTTTTCATGGGTTTCTTGAGATTCATCATAGTCACTGAGAGCATCAATGATTTCTAGGTTGTTGATTGTATCTTTGGCTAGGTTAATATTGCTAAATTTTCTTGCTATTTCTTTAATTTTATTATTAGGGTTCCTTGCATTAAAGTAGCAATTTCTTGTGAAATGGTTATGTTTGTCATAGATTGAACAGTATTTCTAGTTATTTCTTTTGGTCTTGTTCCTGTTAATTTTGCTATTTTTCTGGTTTCTTCTTCTCCGATTATTATTGTTATAGTTATTATTATAGTTATTATTATAATTATTGTGATTATTATTCCTAGAATTATTTTGGGAATGATTATGATTCGCATTTTTTATAAAAGAAACTTCTTCTACTGGTTTTGGGTCTTTCGCATTTAAAGTTCTTTTGGCTATAGTTCTGATTTCATTTGCAATCTCTTGAAGATTGTCTTTATAATCGAATTTGACATAGTTTTTATATTCCCCTGGGAGTCCCTTCAGGAGTAATTTGAATTTTTCATCTTCGTCTATTGTTTTTCCTAATTCTTTGAGTAGATTACAAAGATGTTCGAATTCTGTAGTAAATTTGATTACTTCTTTGTCCGTCTTGGCTCTTAGATTTTTTAAACGGTCGTATAAATCTGGAACTTTGTTGATATTTATTATATTATATTCGCTTTCTAGATATTTGTACATTTCGTAGGCCGATTTTAATCGAAGGCCTATCAACGTAGCTTTGCTTTCTTTGGAAACCGAGCATAGAATTTGTTGGCGAGCTCTACCGTCCTTTTCTTTAATTAGAGAAATTGAATTTTCAATATTCTTCTTATCTTCTTTTTTAGATTTGAGTTTATCATATAACTCATTTAATTCTTCGTTGGCGTCGAATTGGATGTATTTGTCTATGTGATTTATTTCAAGATTTGTTCTCAATTCGTACGCCCAAATGTCAAAGTTCTCTTCATTTAATATCTCTCTTGGAGTTGAAGATGAATCTTAATTGTTAGAAGTATTCATATTTATAAGAAAGGCGGTTTTAAATAACGGATATGTTTTTATAAATAAGAGCTAATTGAGACTCTTAATCTGAGAAAAGTATGTGTGTTTTATATAATAAACTTTATTTAATTTTTGTATTTAGTTAATACATAAATTTTATTAATTTTAGGAACTCATTTTTTTAAGATAATAAAAATAATTATTTTTTATAGTAAAAATTACATATTTAATCATGTGATAATTCTATGAATTAATACACATAGATAAATGTTACACAACATAAAAATATAATAATAAAATATTAATATAAGATAATAATATAATATTGATAATAATATAAGAATATAAAAATATAATTTTAATAATATAAAAATATAAAATAAAATGTGATTATTTTAACACTTTTTGATAATAATTATTTTATTTTATTTTATTTCAATATGTATTATTATAATCATAATAATTATAATACTTTATTTCATATAAAATTTATATAGTTCTATATATTAGAATATATAATTAATATATTACCTATTTCTTATAAATAGATTAAATTATTTATATTTGAAATAAAAAAACTTTCTTGTAAATTTTTAGGAATTAGAATTATTATTTTAATTGTACGAATATTATAATTTTATTAATAAAATTTACTAAACTACCATTATTTAAAACCCACTGCTTATAAATTATTGCACATAAAAGTCCCGCATATCAAAAATTGGTGGAAATATCGGGGATGTGCTGTGTAAAAAATAATTTATAAGTAGTGGTGTTTAGTAATTTTGTTAATTAATTATAATTCTGTATATATTTACATAAATTCTCTTCAGTTAGGATTAATTATAATACACTGTTTAGGATATAAATTTTTAATTTTTTTTTTTTATTGGCTATTTATAATTATTTTATCTTTGGTGAAGAGAAAGTTATACACTATATGTTATTTCATTCATTTTAGTATAGTTTATATTAATTGTTTTAAAATAAATAAGAATTCGGAATATTTTATAATTATATTAAATAATATATATATATATATATATATAAAACATTATAATTGTATATATAAATATTAAAAAAAAAAAAAAAAAAAAATACAAAAATTTAATAAATAAGTACTATTATTTTTTTAAATTAATTGCTAATAATGAGGAATAATAATTTTACTGGCAATCGGGTAGATACTGGGACTCTTCTAAGAATTGGTGGATCTCGTAGAGACACAGAAACCTGGAAGTTTAAAATTATTGATTGGTTTAAGAGGGAAGGTATTACTACCAATGAGAATAAATATAGTTATATAATTACGGCTGTTGAAGATGACATCGTAAGGATACTTATGGAAAAAGAAAAAGAAGTAAATAGAGCTCTTACTTTGGATGAATGTGTTAAATTAATTAAAAAAAAAATATTGGAGGGAGAATTTGAAAGAAGATAAACTACGGCAATTAAAAAAATTATTATAACCCCAAATGAAAGCGTCTGTGATTTTAATACTAGATTTTTGGAACTATACGATCAATTGGATTTCGACGATAAGTCTTTTATATCTGTTATTGATTATGAAAATGCATTACAACCAAGAGGTAGAATATATGAAATGGTTGCTATGGCTGATGTTGATAATCTAGAGGATGCCTGTAGATTAGCCGAAAAATTTGAAAGTATAATAAATGAATATCGATTAGGCAATGAAATATGGGATTCTTATACTACTAATAATAGGAACAATTACAATAGTATAATAAACTATAGTCAAATTAAAAGATTAAATTATAAAAATAATTTTTCTAATCAATATAATAAAAATGCATTTAATATATGGATTGGAAATAATATTAGGAATCAAAGAAATTTTAGGAATTCACCTATAAATATTGTGACTCAAGGAATGCAAAATGATAATTTAAATAAATATACTAAACCTAGGCAAAACACTTATTATTATAGATTTGGTATAGATAATAATAATAGCAATAATTTAAATATTAGTAATGATAATAATATATCATACCATTATAGAAATCGGAAAATTTTAAAACCAAATTTAGAAATTAGTTCAACAAATAGTTTAACAAATAATAATAATAATATTAAGGATAATAATAATAAAGTAAACAGTAATAATGATAAAGATAATAACAATATTAATAATGTTAATGAAAATATAATTAATAACAATTCAATTAATAATATTATCAATAATTATATATCTAACTTGGCTACAAATAATAATAATAATAATTATAATAATGATAATAATAATAATGATATTTATAATAATAAAAAAAATAATAATAAAATTGACATGTTGGATAAAATAGTAAACGTGGAACAAAATAAATCATACGTGTTAAAAATGGATAATTTAAGAGAAAAAAATTATAAAATAGGAAATACTAATAGTGGAAAATTTGAAACAAATAGTAATATTATAATTACTAAAGAAGAAAATAAAAATAGTTTCACTGGTAATACAGATATTAAGAAAAATCAAAATAATAATATGGAAATTAATAGTATTGTAACTATTGAAATTAAGGTTTTTAAGATTTAAATTTTTAATATATTTTATTCTTATTATGGTAATTACAAAGATTTAATAATACATGAATTTTTAACTTTATTTATACTAATTAATTAGTGGCGTATTTTTATCATGTGGCTTTATTTTTATCAAGCCACATTTATAAATGTGGCGCTTGTTATAAACATTGGTTGACTACTTTTATTTTTATTTATATTAAATTTATATTATTATTTATTTTTTATAATTTATTTTTTAATTATTCTATCAGTAACAATAAATATTAAAACTATTGATAATAATGAAAATATTAATTCAAATAGTAAGAAGAATAAAGATAATAATGATATTATTGAGAATTCTGGAAAAAAAAGTAACAAGAGAAATAGTAATAAAAATATAAAAGAAGTAATAAATAATTGTGAATATTTAAAAGTTGAAATTATTAACAATAGAACTAATAAATTTTTAACTCCTAGTTTAGTAATAGAATCAAAAGTTATTATTAATAAAAACTCAAAAATAAACAATATTCAAATTATTCCAAATGATAATAAAAATAAACAATTTACAAATAAAGTGTATTCAGTTAATAATAATATTTATATAAAAGAAAGAAAAATTATTAACAAAAATTCTCCAATAGATGAATCTAGTAAAGTTGTTAATGTTGGTAGTGATAAGAAAATAAAAATTAATAAAATTAAAAATAATATTAAAATTCCACCTATTGGTATTCAAAATATTGGTAAAAATAAAATAAATATTAATAAATTAATGATGCCCAAACCTGAGATCGTGTTAAAGGATATTATTATTTATAGCAAAAATCGCGTTGATACCAAACGAACAATTAGGAATTATAGATACAAAAGAAAATAAAATTTTAAAAATTATTATTTATATTAATTAAACCTTATATTTTCTTTTATAAAAAAAATATATAGTTTAATTTTTAGCAAGGGCATTTCTAATATAAAACAAATATGTGTAGTATCATATTTGTATATTTAATAATAATTATTAAATATTAAATTTATATCTTTTTGATAATAATTATTTTATTATATTTTATTTCAATATGTATTATTATAATTATAATAATTATAATACTTTATTTCATATAAAATTTATATGGTTCTATATATTAGAATATATAATTAATATATTACCTATTTCTTATAAATAGATTAGATTATTTATATTAGAAATAGAGGACTCTCTTGTAAAATTTTTAGGAATTAGAATTATTATTTTAATTGTACGAATATTATAATTTTATTAATAAAATTTACTAAACTACCATTATTTAAAACCAACTGCTTATAAATTATTGCACATAAAAGTCCCGTATATCAATAATGTAAACACGTGATTGTCATATTAAATTAATTTTTATATTAATTTATTATCAAAATCTTTACATATTATATTTTAATTATAAAATATAATATTTAGTTATGTTATTATATAAGTAAATGAATTAAATAAATATTATAACTATATGTAATTAAATATTATAAATTAATGTAGACTACATAAATATATGTAATGTAATTCTATTGTGTAACAAATGAATAATCACATGATTGAGTATATAAAATGTACTAACCATTTATGAATTAGAAAATAATGGTCTTTAAAATAAATAAATAAAGTAAACAAATAAATAAATAAAACTATATTTTTAAATAAAAACTAAAGTGTAATTAACAAGTTATATTAGATTCTTATATTTTATTTATATTAAATATTTATATTATTATCTTTATATTATCAATATCAAACTTATATTAATACAATTACATATTCATATTAATAATTAATATTTTAATAATTAATTATTTTATATAAATACATGTTTAAATCTTTTGATTAATCCTTTGTAGGATTATTGTAATTTAAATTATAGTAATAATTATATAAAATAATAATGTTTTAAAATATTATTAAGATTAAATAATATTTATATTTTAAATAAAAACTTAATTATAAAATTTACTAATAACAATATGTTTTAAATAAGAGTAAAATTAAAATTATTAATTAATTACTATAATTTAGCATCTTGACCTAATCGTTAAGACCAAATTATCTCAAAACTCTAACATTTTTTTTTTGATTTAATATGAAATTTATATTTATAAATTTCATTATTTTTCAGATTCTGATACGCGATATTTATAAAATATCAGTATCTAAATATTTTATTTTTATTTAGGAATGACAGTAGGGAATGATAACAAAATAATATATTCTAATAAATATATAATAATGACACGAAAATAATATAATTTTATACTAAAATATTTTATTTATTATTTGTTTTATTATTCCTTCTTTATTTATTTTATTATATAATTACTATACATTATGTTATATTAAATATAATTATAAACTCTTAATATTATTATTTAAATTATTACAATTATAAACTATTCATCACTAGTTTTTAAATATACATTTCATCAGTATATTTATATATTTAATTATTATTAATTATATCTCTATTCTAATAAACTAATTTTTGGATTCTACATTTCTTTTATTATTTTATTATAAATCAAAGAATCCCCTTATTAAATAAATAATTTATTAAAAATATATATAATTATAAATTATTAATTGACCAATAATATTTTTATATAAAATTTAACTATAATATTTCATTAAAGTATAATATTTCTATACAATTTGTAAAGAATAATAATTAATTTTTATTAAAATAAAAAATAATTATTAATCTTTATTAAATAAAATAATAATTATTTAATAAAATTTATTAACTTTATTTTAAAATATTTTTAATATAAAATTATTATTAATAATTTAAAATTAATATTGTAAAATTATTATTCTTTATCATTGTATTAATTAATAATATTAAAATAATTAAACATTAATATTTTTTATATTTGTTAAAATTCATTTGATAATTAAATGTTAAGTTTTAATTTAAATAATTGTTACATTAATATAATTTTAAACAAATCTAATATAAATTATAGAATTATAATTTAGAAATAATTATAAAATTATATTAAAAATCATAATGTAACAAATCAAATGAAAAAAGAATAATTAATATTTAAAAAATTAATTAAAATAAAACAATGTCATGTATAATTGACATTGTTTAAATAAAACAAATGTTAATTGAAGTTTTCCGATTGGAAAATATCGGTTTTTATTCAATTAACATATGATCAATTTTATTAATAATTGATCATTAAACTTTTTAGGTTTTTCTCTCAAATCTTTTCCTAAAAAGTTATTCATTAAGATTTGGAACTTTACTATAAATAATTCTTGATTTTCAAAATAAAGAAAATCAAGAGTTATTATTATAAGAATATAATTATAATAATAAACAAAATAAATTTTTAATTATTTTAGAAATAACAAAATCTTAATAAAAATTATTTTTTAATAAAAAATATTTTAATAAAAATAAAAATTTTATGAAATATTGGCATAATTAAATCTCTTATAATAAACTCCTCCATCTATTTTGTGTGTTAAGTATTTTCTTTTATTTTTGTTTTATTCCTCGATTAATATTAATTATTAGTATTAATTGTAGTAAAGAGTTAAATTTAATTAAGTTTAAATTTAATTCTTTACACAATTCTACATGTAACAGATACATGGTAACTTCAAGCCTATCCAATGATAGTTCTTTGGTTACGTAACGTATCTATAAACAGCTAACAATTTCGGCTAATCAAATAAAATCTTTTGTTAATTTCGTACATTAAATTTTATTATTTTATAATTAATTATATAGTTAAATACTTATTTAAATATATTTTATTTAGTGATTAGTAAACTAAGTTAAATTAAATTATTTACCAATCATAATATTATTGACATGTATAAATAATAATTGAACTTGTAACTGTAACGCACTAGCGTTACTATTAACGTAAATTGTTATTATAAATATTAATATTAATAAATAAAATATAATTATTAAGTAAAATATATTACTCAGTGTAAGCCCAGTAACTGATAACAAATAGAGTTATAAAGTGCTGCGCTATATTCTAGTGTAATAAGAAATAATAGTTATAGAATTAATTAATTTAGTGTTTATTATTAACAACTCGAATAGAGAGGTGTTAAGTTATCTTAGCCTTTAGATTTAGTTATTATTCGTTATTTTAGTTAATAATAAACTTACCTTTTACTGTAAGAATCTATAATTATTTTTAAATAAAATAATTATATTTTCTTAGTTAAAGTTATAATTATAACTTTATTTAATTATATAATATTTATTCATTTAAATATTATTAATAATTTATTTAACCCATATTAAATATTCATTAATTTAATACAACAAAATTTATTTAATTAATTATTATTTATACATTTATTAATAATTATAGTTTATTTAATTATACATTTAATTATTAAATTTATTAGTTTTAGTTTATTTATTTAATTAAATTGTAAACAAATGTATTATGTATTCTAATATGTATTTTAATAATGTATTCTGTATTTTGTTTATTAATATCATTATGTTATTTTCCTTATTTGTAAATTTATAATTTTATGATCGAAATATCTTTTATTATTTTATTCTTTTATTTTCGATCAATTACATTAGATTAACGAATCGGTGAATTAGGGTTTTTCCCAATTACTTCTTAAAAGTAATTGGTTTTACCTAATTGATACGATGATCGATATGGATAGAATATCGATCAAAAATCTTATCTAGGTTTTTCTCTCTAATCTTTTCCTAGATAAGAGATTTGTTAAGATTAGAAAACATTTTTTAATTTAACCTTATTTTTCAAAAAAGTATAAATAAGGCTCTTGAATTCTCTTTGAGAAATCAAGAGTTATTATTATAACAATTATAATATAGTAATAACATTAATAAATATTTTATATTTCTATTTTAATAAAGCAAGTTTTAATAAAACAAATTTAAAAATAAAATAAAATAAAATAATCTTTTTCCTTTGTCAATTCTGTGTTATTAGTTTATTATAATTAGTTATAATAAACTCTTTCCTATAGAAGATAAGTATATTTATCTTTTTTGCTCTCTCAATTTAATAATAATTATTATTTAATTATTATTAAGTTGTAGTTAATAATTTAATTGTAATTAATTTTATAATTAAATTATTACATTTACTGTAAGAAATTGATATAAATTTTTATAATTTATTTCTATTTCTTATTAATTAATAATTATTTCATAATTATTATTCTTTAAAAAAATTTATTTCATTTAAAAACAATTATACCAATTAATGTATTAATTGTTATATGAAAAAATGTATTTAATATAACTTCTGTATTATTTCATAGAAAAAATGTATTTAATAAAATTTCTGCATTATTTTATCCTTCTCTTTTTCATCCTTTTTCTTTTTAATTCTTTTAGTTATTAAAATCGGTTATTAAAGTTTTTCCGATTAATTATAATTGGTTTTATTTAATAACACGATGATCAATAAGTATAGATTATTGATCAAAAATCTTTCCAGTTTTTTCTTCTAATCTTTTTCTGGAAAGAATCATTGTTAAGATTAGAAAAATACATTTATTTTTGTAAAAATATAAATAGCTGTTGATTTTCGTCTTTAGAAAATCAAGAGTTATTATTTTAAGAAAAATATAATAACAATAAAAGACATTAATATTTCAATTAATATAAAATAGTTATTTTAAAATTTGTCAAAAAAATAATAAAATATTTAATAATAATATAGATTAATAAAGTTCTTTTGATAAAAACATATTTTATTTCTCTTTCATTTAAAGTCTATTATATTTTCTTATAATAAACTCTAATTTTAAAGATAAGTATTAAATTCTTATTTTTATTTTAATTTTTATTTTAATTTTTATTTAATCTTAATAGTTTAGTTAATATTAATTATAAATAATAATTTCTATAATTTATAGAAATTATTACATTTACTGTAATAATTCTATTAAGAACTAACTCAAAATAGAATTATTAACTACAACTTAATGACTAATTCATTAAGTTGAGAAAATAAAATAAAATAAATTTTTTTTTTACCTTTAATGTAGAGTTTATTATAAAATTAATTATAATAATAACACAAAAAGTAAGAAAAGAATTGTTTGTATAAATTGATTTTAAAAATATGTTTTTGAATAAAATATTTTTATTAATTTATTAAAGTTAAAAATATAAAATTGTTACTATTATAACTATATTTTTTATAATAATAATTCTTGATTTCTCAAAGAGAACTCAAGAGCCTTATTTATATTTTTTTTATGAAAATAAGGTTAAATATGAAAGGGTTTTCTAATCTTAACAAATCTCTTATCTAGGAAAAGATTAGATAGAAAAACCTAGATAAGTTTTCGATCGAATTCTATCCATATCGATCATCGCATTAATTAAGTAAAACCGATTACTTCTAAAAAGTAATTGGAAAAAATCTTAATTAACCGATTTTCCAATCTAATGATCGAAAATAAAAGAATAAAATAATAAAAGATATTTCGATCATATAATTTATCCTTATTTTTAAAATATAAAATTAAATAGTTAATAAAATGCAGAATACATTATAAAATACAGAATACATTATAAAATACAGAATACATTATAAAATACAGAATACATTATAAAATACAGAATACATTATAAAATACAGAATACATTATAAAATACAGAATAAAATACAATACAAAATACATTAGTTACAGTAGAGAATTTAGCATATTGTAAATATATTATTTAAAATTAATTAAATAAATTTTGTTAAATTAATGAATATTTAAAATTAAATTAAATAAATTTAATAAATATTATATGTAATTAAATAAAGTTATAGTTATAATAACTTAACTAAGAAAATATAATTATTTGCTAACAAATAATTATAGATTCTTACATTTACACTAAATGAAGGGAGGGTTGGCGCAACGGTAGCGCGTCCGCCTCCAGAGCGGAAGGTTGGGTGTTCGAATCACTCACTCTCCAATTTTTTTATTAAAAGTATCTTTATAAAATAAAATTTACCATAATTATTATTTATTATTTATTGTTTATTATTATTATTATTTATTATTAATTACATCGGATTTCTGGTTTGTTAAAGGTAAATATACTAATATTCCAAATAATACTCGACAACTTATTATTATTAAAATATTTAATTTCTTTCTTATTTATTATTTTATTTAATCTACTCTTTATTTATTATAAATTTTTAAATCTCAATTTCGCTTGATCTCACTAAATTATTTTTATTTTTATTTAAATTATTTAACCTCTCTTTTTTTAATTATTTCTAATTTCTTTATATATTAAAAATTTTATACATTAAAATTTTGTATTACTTTGTACTACATTTATGATTATTAATATTTATTTTCCACGCTAAGTCTATGTTAATTTTATAAATTTCAATTGGTCTCGTACCGTGATGTAATAATTCTATTAAGAACTAACTCAAAATAGAATTATTAACTACAACTTAACGACTAATTCATTAAGTTGAGGAAAATAAAAATAAAATAAAATTATACCTTTGTTGAGTTTATTATAAATTAATTATAGTAATAACACAAAAGTAAAAGAAGTAATATTTGGATAAATTTGATTTAAAAAATATGTTTCTTGAATAAAATATTTTATTAATTTATTAAAGTTTAAAATATAAAATTGGTATTATTATAACTATATTTTTTTAATAATAACTCTTGATTTCTTAAAGGGAAATCAAGAGCCTTATTTATATTTTTTATGGAAATAAGGTTAATTAAAAAGGGTTTTCTAATCTTAAAAAATATCTTATCTAGAAAAAGATTAGAAGAAAAAACTAGATTAGTTTTTTGATCGATATTCTATTCACATCGATCATCGTATATATTAAGTAAAACCAAATATATTATTTTATATTTGGATAAAACATTAATATATCGATTTTCTAAATTTTAATTTAGATCATAAAATAAAAGGAAAAATCAATAATAACCGAAATGATCTAAATTATTCTATTTTTCTAAATATTATTTTTAAAATCTAATCTATACTTATTAACATAAAGCTATCTTTAAAGTATAATATAGAATTATAAAAAATACAGAAACTTATTAATTGTTCTTTTAAATGTACAATATAAAAAATAAATAAAACTAATGTTTACATTAACTTAATAATTAAATGAATAACTAAATAAAATTAATAATATTAATAAGTGTACATATAATAATTATTTAAATATATTTTCTATTATTATTTAAGTGTATGAATAATTATAATTATAATTATAATAAATTTGATAATAATATCTCAATGTATGAATTAATTATAATTTAAATAAATATATAATTATTATCAATAATTATAAAGACTAAGAAATATTAATTATTTATTAATAAATAATAATTATTTCTTACACGTATTGATGAAGAATGAAATTATAAAATCAAATATTATAATAAAATTTATTTAAAAATTAAATTTTAACCTTAAATAAGATTAAATTATCTGAACCTTAAATAATTCTGCTTTAATAAAATTAAAATTAAAAATCAATCATGATCTTCTAGAAAAATTGTGTTTCTAGAAAAAAGAAAAATATTATAATAACTTTAAAAGATCACTTTTAATAATCTTGTTTTTATCAACGATATAATTTCTTTATTGTTATTCTTTTATTTCTTTTAATATAATATATTTATTCTTTTATTTCTTTTAATATAAAAAAAATATTTATTCTTTTATTTCTTTTCTTACTAAAATTATAAATACCTTAAATTCGTGTAAAAATATAAATACTTGTAAATATTTCTTTTAATTATTCTTCGTTGTTATTAAATTATTAAATAAATAAAATAATAAATAATAACCAAGATAAATAAATAAAATAAATTAGATAATTATTTAATAAAAATTAATAAAGATAAATAATAATTATTTTACATTATAATTAAATAAAAAAATAAAATGAAATAGTTTAATAAAATTATTGATTTTAGCTATAATTTAGAATAGTTTAGTAATAGATTAATAGTAAAAATAATTTATTCTTTAAAATTATTATAATAAATAATTAATAATTAATAAAAACTTATTTTATATAAAATTATTATAAATAAAGTTAATAATAAAAATTTAATAGTAAAAATTTAATAAAATATGAAAATTGATAATTCATTTAGTGTATAATTAAATAATTATTAATTTAGTTGATAAAAATAATTTATAATTATTAGAATAGTTATTAAACTAGGAAATAATAATAAATAATAATAAATAATAATAAAAAGTAATAAATAATAACTAATAATAATAAGTAATAATAAATAATCATAGATAATAATTAATAAATAATAAGGTATAAAATACTTTTGATAAGCAATTACCACTGTTAAGATTTTGATATAATTTATAGTTTAAATTTAAATAAAATAATATGGCTTATTAAAAAATATTCACTAAGTCGATATGTCTATATAGTAATATACTATATAGATATATAATAAAAATAATAAATATTTAAATGTTTAGTTTAATAAAAATTTATTTATAATAAACTTTGATAATTAGAATTATCAAATTAATTTAATTTTAAATTTGTTTATTTTATTTAATAATAAAATATCTATAATATATTACTATTAAGGTAATTTTACAATAACCTTACAAAGAACATAAAAGAGAGATTTTTACATCTTTCTTTTATACTTTGTAAGTTTCATAATAATAATAATTTAATTATAAGATATTAATAATATAGTAATATAAATAATAATAAAATATAAGGATAAATTTAATTTTATAATTAATTTGAATAATTGAATTTAATATAGATATGTTGTAAACATATGTAAAAACATAATATAAATAAAATACACGTGACGTCAAATGTATCATTGAAATTAATTATTAATATAAACCTTATTTATTAATATTCTCAGAATTATTAGGCCTAAGATAACCCTTTAAATATTAAACAAGAATTTATATTAATTATTAATTATTTAAATATATATATTATTTATAATTAAATAAATAATATTTTTAATTATTGAAATGTAAATAACTGAAATTGAGATTTCAATTCAGTTATAATTTCAACAACCACTTTTAGGATATTTCTAAATTAAGGTAATTATTCCATTTTATCTATCAATGTAAGAATATAGATTTATTTCTTATAAAATAATCTATCTTCTTATTTAATTAATTTATATTTCATTTATATTTCAATATTTATTAACATGTAAAAAATATATTAATTTATCCAAATTATTAATATATTGAAAAATAATGTAAACAAATTTGTTGTAATGTATTAATTACTTAAAAATATTATTTATATTTTATTATTTCAATTAGTTGATAATTTATAAGATTTTAGTAATCGGTTAATTAATTTTTTCCCCAATATTATTATGATTGGGTTTTTATTAATTAATACGATGATTAATATATTAGAATATTAATCGAAGTTATTCAGGTTTTTCTACTAATCTTTTCCTGAATATCAATTTGTTAAGATTAGATACCTTTATTTGATTTGTTAACTTTATCTTATCTATTTTATTTATTTAATAATTACATCTATTTAATAATTTCATCTATTAAAATAATTATAAATAAAAAAGTATAAAAGAACTCAAATTTCTTTGATTAAAGAAATTAGAGTTATTATTATATAATGTTATATAATAAATTAAAAGAAAATAAAGTCTTTTTGTTTATATCAATATTTAGTGTTTATAATAAACTCTATATAAAGTTAAGTATAAATTTTTATATCTTAAAATATTAATAATCTAGTTATAGTTAGTATATTATAAATAGATTATTACAATTGTAAGAATCTATAATTATTTTTAACAAAATAATTATATTTTCTTAGTTAGGTTATAATTAATATAACTTTTACTTAACTCATATTTCATTTATACACCTAATTATAATTAATAATTCATTTAATTATATATTAAAATTTTATTTAGTTTAATATTAAAAATTTATTTAATCAAATAATTTTTATACATTTAAAATAATATTAAATTTATTTAATTATTCACTTAATTATTAAATTTATTAGTTTTAGTTTCTCTCACTTATTAAATCATAAACTAAAACACTATTCTGTATTCTATCATGTATTCCGTATTGTATTAATCATGTATTTTATTATTAATGTATTGTTTTATATTTTTTATGTAAAGTTCTATAAAATAGAACTAAATAGATTAAATTTTAAATTTTATGATCGAAATAATTTTCATTATTTTATTCTTTTATTTTCGATCATTATATTAAATTAAGTAATCGGTTAATTAAGGTTTTTCCAATTACTTCTTAAAAGTAATCGGTTTTACTTAATTAACGCGATGATCGATATGGATAGAATATCTATCAAAAAACTTATCTATGTTTTTCTTCTAGTTTTTTCCTAGATAAGAGATTTGTTAAGATTAGAAACCCCTTTTGATTTTAACCTTATTTTGACAAAAAAGTATAAATGAGGCTCTTGAGTTCTCTTTGAGAAATCAAGAGTTATTATTATAACAATTATAATATAATAATAATAACAATAGTTTTAACATTTATAATTTCTAATAAATAATAAAACAAATTATTTTAATAAAACAAATTTTATAATTAAAACTTTTCTTTATCAATTTTAGTGTTTCGTCTATTATAATTCGTTATAATAAACTCGATAATTAGAAAGAACCATAGGTAAGTATGATTCTTTTCTAAACCTTTAATATTAGCAGTTAGAGCTAATATTAATGATTAATAATTTAATTATAATTTTTTAATTAAATTATTACAACAATCATGATAAATAACAAAATTAATAAATCTTGAAAATTTATTATACATAAAATCAAAACTAACCTTAGCAAAGTTTAATAATAATTTAATAAAATAAAAAAATTAATTAATTAATTAATTAAAACAAATAAATTACACTTAAAAATTACATTAATACTCAGATATGAAAGAAATATTATATATTTTTCAAAATAAAAATATTAAGATTAAATTTAAAATAAAATAATTAATTTTTATAATTAGTTTTATAATGATTTTTATAATTAATTTTATAATTAAATAATATTTTTATAATAACAAAATTAATTAATTTAAATAACAAAATATTTTTAATTATTTTTATAATAAACAAATTTATTTATTTTATTTATTAAATATTTATTTTATTATTAATTTTATTACTTTTATTTTATTTAATTATTCTTTTTATTTATAAATTATAAATAGTTTAATTTTAAAGAAAAATATAAATACTTGTAAATATTATTATTATTATTATTATTATTAATTAATTTTATAATTTTAATAATCACTTTTAAATTTCATAATGTTTAATAAATTTTAATAAAAGATTTATAAAATTAAATATTAGAAAACAAGTGTTCTAATAAACCAATTTTTAGTGTTATTTTTAATAAAACATTTTTAATTCATAAATAACTTATACAGTTATTATTAAAATAAATTGAAATTATCACTTTTTAATTCTTTATTAAAATTAAGATAATTTCTAAAATTTATCAATCAAAATGTAATAATTCTATTAAGAACTAACTCAAAATAGAATTATTAACTACAACTTAACGACTAATTCATTAAGTTGAGAAAATAAAATAAAATAAATTTTTTTACCTTTAGAGTAGAGTTTATTATAAAATTAATTATAATAATAACACAAAAAGTAAGAAAAGAATTGTTTGTATAAATTGATTTTAAAAATATGTTTTTGAATAAAATATTTTTATTAATTTATTAAAGTTAAAAATATAAAATTGTTACTATTATAACTATGTTTTTTATAATAATAACTCTTGATTTCTCAAAGAGAACTCAAGAGCCTTATTTATAATTTTTTATGAAAAAAAGGTTAAATAAGAAAGGGTTTTCTAATCTTAACAAATCTCTTATCTAGGAAAAGATTAGATAGAAAAACCTAGATAAGTTTTCGATAGATATTCTATCCATATCGATCATCGCATTAATTAAGTAAAACCGATTACTTCTAAAAAGTAATTGGAAAAAATCTTAATTAACCGATTTTCCAATCTAATGATCGAAAATAAAAGAATAAAATAATAAAAGATATTTCGATCATATAATTTATCCTTATATTAAAAATATAAAATTAAATAGTTAATAAAATACAGAATACATTATAAAATACAGAATACATTATAAAATACAGAATACATTATAAAATACAGAATACATTATAAAATACAGAATACATTATAAAATACAGAATAAAATACAATACAAAATACATTAGTTACAGTAGAGAATTTAACATATTGTAAATATATTATTTAAAATTAATTAAATAAATTTTGTTAAATTAATGAATATTTAAAATTAAATTAAATAAATTTAATAAATATTATATGTAATTAAATAAAGTTATAGTTATAATAACTTAACTAAGAAAATATAATTATTTGTTAGCAAATAATTATAGATTCTTACACATGACAAATGTTGATTATTATCTTAATTTAGAATTTACTTCTAAAAGTGATAATAATGTGCCAATTAAAAAGGTAGTTATTAACACAAAAATGTTAATTAAAACACTAAAGTTTAAACTAAGAAAAGAATATTTGTTTTTTTTTATAATAAAACTTTATTTATCAATATAAAATTGTACTTTTTATTATTTTGAATATTTATATTCTTAATAAAAAGTATTTAAAATAAATGAGAATAAAAGAAAATAATTTATTAAAACTTAAATTTTAAATTTTTAATTCTTGAATTCTGATTTTTTTATTTTTAAAGAAATATTTACATGTTTTTATATTTTTCTTTTAAGTTTAAATTATTTAAAATAAAACTATATAATTATTTTAAGTAAACACTTTTAAGATAAAATAAACAATTTTGTTATTATTAATAAGTTTCTTTTTAATTAATATTAATATCAATTTAAACTGAGATTTAATTTAAAATCGTTAAAGTAAAATAAAAGAATAATTTAATATAAAATACATTGTTCTTTAAATTAAAATAATATTTATTTAATAATTTTAAATCTTTTAATTTATTTTTATTAAAACATTATTTTATAATTATCAATAACTAATGAAGAGGGTTATTATTCCATTTTATTGATTTTTCTTAATTTATAATTTGGTTATTTATCACACTGTAAGAAATAATAATTATTTACTAATAAATAATTATTATTTCTTAGTCTTTATAATTATTGATAATAATTATAAATTTATTTAAATTATAATTAATTCATACATTGAGAAATTATTATCAAATTTATTATAATTGTAATTATTCATACACTTAAATAATATTAGAAAATTTATTTAAATAATTATTATATGTACACTTATAAATATTATTAAATTTATTTAGTTATTCATTTAATTATCAAGTTAATGTAAACATTAGTTTTATTTATTTTTTACATTGTACATTTAAAAGAACAATTAATAAGTTTCTGTATTTTTTATAATTCTGTATTATACTTTAAAGATAGTCTTATGTTAATAAGTTTAGATTAGATTTTAAAAATAATATTTAGAAAAATAGAATAATTTAGATTATTCCGGTTATTATTGATTTTTCCTTTTATTTTATGATCTAAATCAAAATTTAGGAAATCGATATATTAAGGTTTTATCCAAATATAAAATAATATATTTGGTTTTACTTAATATATACGATGATCGATATGAATAGAATATCGATCAAAAAACTTATCTAGTTTTTTCTTCTAATCTTTTTCTAGATAAGATATTTTTTAAGATTAGAAAACCATTTTATTTAACCTTATTTTCATAAAAAAATATAAATAAGGCTCTTGATTTCCCTTTAAGAAATCAAGAGTTATTATTAAAAAAATATAGTTATAATAATAACAATTTTATATTTTAAACTTTAATAAATTAATAAAACACTTTATTCAAAAACATTTTTTAAAACCAAATTTATCCAAATATTCCTTCGTTTACATTTTGTGTTGTTATTATAATTAATTTTATAATAAACTCTCTTTTTAGGTAAAATTTTTATTTTTATTTTATTTCTAAACTTAATGAATTAGTCATTAAGTTGAAGTTAATAATCATATTTAGTGATAGAACTTAGTATGATTATTACACACACTGTAAGAAATAATAATTATTTATTAATAAATAATTAATATTTCTTAGTCTTTATAATTATTGATAATAATTATAAATTTATTTGAATTATAATTAATTCATACATTGAAATATTATTATCAAATTTATTAAAAATATAATTATTCATACACTAAAATAATATTAAAAATTTATTTAAATAACTATTATATATTCTTTTATTAATATTATTAATTTTATTTAGTTATTCATTTAATTATCAAGTTAATGTAAGCATTAGTTTTATTTATTTTGTACATTGTACATTTAAAAGAACAATTAATAAGTTTCTGTATTTTTTATAATTCTGTATTCTAGTTTAAAGATAGTTTTATGTTAATAAGTTTAGATTAGATTTTAAAAATAATATTTAGAAAAATAGAATAATTTAGATCATTTCGGTTATTATTGATTTTTCCTTTTATTTTATGATCTAAATTAAAATTTAGAAAATCGATATATTAAGGTTTTATCCAAATATAAAATAATATATTTGGTTTTACTTAATATATACGATGATCGATATGAATAGAATATCGATCAAAACTTATCTAGTTTTTTCTTCTAATCTTTTTCTAGATAAGATAATTTTTAAGATTAGAAAAACTTTTTATTTAACCTTAATTTAATAAAAAAATATAAAAGGGCTCTTGATTTCTCTTTAAGAAATCAAGAGTTATTATTATAAAAATATAGTTATAATAATAGCAATTTTATATTTTAAACTTTAATAAATTAATAAAACATTTTATTCAAAAACATATTTTTTAAACCAAATTTATTCAAATATTCCTTCTTTTGCTCTTTGCGTTGTTATTATAATTAATTTTATAATAAACTCGTTTTTAGGTAAAATTTTTATTTTTATTTTATTTCTCAACTTAATGAATTAGTCATTAAGTTGAAGTTAATAATCATATTTAGTAATAGAACTTAGTATGATTATGTAAAATATTTAATAATTTGAATACGTATTTAAATGTAATGTAATGTAAATTATTGTGGATAAAAATGTTTTCCAAATTTTTAATATAAATTTAAATGTATTCCAAATTATTAATTTAAATAATTTTCTCAAAAATTTATGACTAAATTATTTGGAGAATTTACGTAACAATTACTCAGTTGAATCACGAAACTTCATAAATTAAAAAAATAATTAGTCATTAATTAGTTAAATTAAAATAATTAAAGGAATATTGCCTTTTCCGTTTATTTACGAAAACTTGCCGTTTTGTTTACTTGTCTTTTAAATTATAGAAATTCTAAAAATAAAAATAGTAAGTTGTGGTTTAGTAAATTGGTTTTCACAACTTGGCAAAATTTAAATTAAATATATGGATAGAATATATTTAATCATATAATTAATGAATTAAACTCTAAATTTTCTTCATAGAAAATTTTAGAAAAATTAGATAGTTTTAAATAGGATTTATATTAAAATAATTCATAACATTTCATGTAATTTATTATATAATGTAATTGATAATATAAAATAATATGTTTATATAATTTATTAAAATTTATTTTGATTTAAAATTTTATTTTGAAAAAGTATAAAACGAGTTAATTTTTCAACTATTGAACGATAGTTGGAAAATCGTATAGTAATAGGAAAATTTAACTTTTATTATTAGTTTCGCAACTATTATTAGAATAGTTACTTTCTTATAAAACAATTATATTATAGTTTGTAAAACCTTAACTGCTAGTGGGAACTCCGGAAAGGACCCTGCGTTACCCAGTTAAGTGGTTGTTGAAAATTAGTTAATAAATAAAATAAATAAATAAAAGGAATTAAAAAAGAAAATAATTAATTAATTAATAGAGGTTTAGGATATAGTGTTATTAGTGTAGTAAAGTTAGTATAGAATAGCCACAAACCTAGACTTGATAAGTATTTTATTTTACAGATTATTACACACACACAAAATATGAAAAAGGAGGGTTGGCGCAACGGTAGCGCGTCCGCCTCCAGAGCGGAAGGTTGGGTGTTCGAATCACTCACTCTCCATTTTTTTATTAAAAGTATCTTTATAAAATAAAATTTACCAAAATTATTATTTATTATTTATTATTTATTATTTATTATTTATTATTATTATTATTATTATTTATTATTATTATTATTTATTATTAATATTTATTAATATTTATTAATTTTTATTATAATATTTATTATTTTATCTATTCTGAATTGCAATAATATTTATAAAGTACAAAAAATTGTTCATGAAATAATTTAATTAAAAAATTAATTATAATTAAATTTTAATCTATAATATTAGTTTTAATTACTAATATTGAAAGTTCAGAAAAGAATAATACTTACCTATAGTTCTTTCTAATTTGTGAATTTATTATAACAAACTATAAAAAACAAAACATACTAAAATCGTATAAGGAAGTTTTAGTTATAAAATTTGTTTTATAAAAATAATTTTTTATTAATAATAAAATTATTAAAAATTTTTATATTAAATTTATTATGGTTATTATTATTATATTATTATTATAATTTTTATAATAATACTTTTTTATATCTCAAAGAGAACTCCAGAGCCTTATTCAAACTTTTTTTTAAAAATAAAGTTCAATATAAAGATGAGTTTCTAATTTTAGCAAATATATCTCTTATTAAGGAAAAGATTAAATGAAAATCCTAAATAAGTTTTCGATCGAAATTCCATCCATATTGATCATCGTATTAATTAAGTAAAACATATTACTTCCAAGAAGTGATTAGAAAATCATTAATTAACCGATTCATTAATCTAATCTAATGACTAAAAATAAAAGAATAAAATAATAAAAT
Organism: Neocallimastix lanati (nom. inval.); assembly: GCA_016946835.1. Taxonomy (NCBI): domain Eukaryota; kingdom Fungi; phylum Neocallimastigomycota; class Neocallimastigomycetes; order Neocallimastigales; family Neocallimastigaceae; genus Neocallimastix; species Neocallimastix lanati (nom. inval.). The sequence goes on from JACVTC010000183.1 coordinate 101,421, forward strand.
AATAAAAAAATTAACTCTATTATAAAAAATATTATTTTATCTATTTAGTTAAATTTTCTAGAATTTTATATAAAAATGTGAACCTATATATTAATAATGTAAAGTATATGCTTTATAAAATATAGAATACATACTAAAATGCAGAATAATATTTTAGTTTATGATTTAATTTAAATAAAATTAGAACTAGTAAACTTTGATAATAAATAATAAATTAATAATTAAATAAATTATTATTTTATTAAATGAATAAAAACTATTGAACTAAATAATAAAATTTCAATGTTCTATAATATATAATTTTAATATTAAATTAAATAAATATTTAATATATAATTAAATAAATAATTAATTAAATTGAAATGCATAAATGTAATATAAATTAAATAAAAGTTATATTAATTATAGTATGACTAAGAAAATACGATTATTTTATTAAAAATAATTATAGATTCTTACAAAAGTGTGTTCACGTTCGAAGGAAAGATAATTTATATTATAAATAACAAAATAATTTATAATAAAAAGAAAACAACTTTAATAAATATGTTTATACAAATTCTTTTTTTTTTTAATAATATAAAATAAAAGAACTACATTTATAAATAATATTCCTAAGTATAAAAAAAATATATATAAAATATTCATACTTTATTATTAATAATTAGTAATTTATAATTCTTAATTCCCAAGTCTTATTTCCTTATTCATGTTTCATAATTTTTGATTTACTATTCTTAACTCATGTTCTTGCTTTACACCTATTTATATTTTTCGTCAAGGTTAAGGTTGTTAGCATTTCAAGAATATTTTATAATTGAATAAAATATTTAAATTGAATTAAAATTACTAATATAATTTTAATTATTATTTTTAAAAAATAATTAATTCAGAGTAATATATTATTAACTATTTATTATTAATGTAACTAATACTATACAAAATTTATCTTTTCCTCATTTTTTCAGAAATATTAGAAATGGAAAGGGTAGTAAAGTGTGGTTAAGTAGCAATACGAATAATTTAGAATAGTCAAATTATGATTTAGATTGTTAATATGAAATTTCATATTATTTATTTTATTTCATAATATATTATTTTATTAATATTATAATATATTATATTGTAATAAAGTTTTACAAAAAATAGCGAATAATTAGAGCGTTATTATTGAAATTGAATTATTAATATGAGGATTAGTTGTTAATCATGAAATTCAAATAATTCATGTTTTGGAAAACAAAATAATGTATTAACAAGTATGATAATATTATATAAGAATTAATTGAAATATGAAATAATAATTTAATTTTGTTATTGATATAAATAAAATGATATTATATGTAATTATATATTGAATATTAATAAAAAAAAACTAAGATATTGATAATAAATATTAGTAATATAATTAATAATAATAAAATAATTAGATTATTCTAAAAATACATAAAGCATATATTTATTTAAAATAATATTAATAATTAGTATTATTTATTTAAATAATAACTTTAGAATATAGGAAAATTCTATAAGAAAACAATAATCCTATTTTGTGCGTTAGGTTGTTTTAGGTTAACTTATCTATAATGATAATTTTTATTCATTTTTAGTACAATAATTGAAGATTTTATTAATAAAATAATATATTCTAATAATTAAAGAAAATTTTAAATATTATTCTATTATTCTAAATTTAATTAACAATTAAATTATTCTATACAATCTTAATGTAAAATAAACTTAAAATAATTTAAAATAAAATTTAGATTAGTTTCATAATTTATATAAACTAATCGAAACAATTTAACTAATGAAATAATAACTATAAAGTATCAATGAACAAAAATGAATCATTAAATACTTTAAAGCATAAGAATTAATAAATTATTTATTTCAAGAATTTAATTATAATTAATTTTATAATTAAATTAATATGCAATAATGAAACATTTTGAAAATAAAGGTAATTTAGTAATTTCTTACTAAAAATCTTTATTTTCATGTTCAAATATAACTAGTTATACTAGTTAATGAGAAAAAAAATTAATTTTAATTTTATTTTTATATTTTATTAAGTAATTTAAAATAAATAAAATTAATTATTGATTTATAAAATACATTTTATTTTATTAAAAATTATAATTTAATTAGAAAAATCATTATTAAAATATTATTATTATAATTATTATCTAATTTTTATTATGACTAATTAGGAACAATTTTTAAAACTACTATATAATTACAAATTAAATTTATTTAGTTATATTAAGCATATCTATATTGTTATTATCTTAATATTTTATTAATATTTATATTACTGTATTATTAATATCTTATCATTAAATACTATTATTATGTAACTTACAAAGTTTATAAGAAAGAGGTAAATATCTATCTTATGTTCTTTGTAAGGCTCTTGTGTATACAATAATTATATACTAATAATTCGATAAATAAATATTTTATAAATCTTTCAAAGAAATTATTATTAAAATTATTCTTTAAATATTTAGTGTTTAAATAACTAAACTTATTATCTTATTTTATTTAATTATTATTTCATTATTAATTAATTATTATTGGATTATTAATATATAAATTAACATATTGATCTAGTAATATTATAAGTTATAAAACTATTTTCTATCTTAACTATAACACTAAGAAAATATAATTATTTTGTTAAAAATAATTATAGATTCTTAAACAATAAAAATGTAACAGATACATGGTAACATTAAGCCTATCCAATGAGAGTCCTTTGGTTACATAAGGTACCTATAAATAGTTAGCAATTCCAGCTAATCAAATAAAATCTTTTCTTAATTTTCGTATATTAAATTTTATTATTTTATATTTTATTTTATTAATAGTTATTTAGTTATATATAGTAAATGATTAATAAATCATGTTAAATTAAATAATTTATCAATCATTAATTTATTTACATGTATAAAAATAATTGTACTTGTAACAGTAACGGACTAGCGTTACTATTAACGTAAATTGTTATATCAAACTTATAATATTAAATAAGTAAATAAGAATTAATTATTAAAAATAAAAAAAAAAAAAAGCATTTAGCATAAGCCCAGTAACTGTTAACGAATAAAGTTAATTTAAGCTGCGCTATATTCTTTTAAGTGTTATTAAATAATTAATTAAAATTAGTATTAATATTTCGTATAGCAACTCAAATAGAAAGGTATTAAATTATCTTAGTCTATGTATTATTTGTTATTCATTATTTTAGTTAATATTAAACTTACCTTTTACAATGTAAGAACTACTAATAAAAAATTAATTTACTCTATATAATAACTTCTTTTATTTATTTTAATATTAAAAAAATGAAGCAAATTTTCGAGTTTATTATAAAAAATATAAAAAATTACCAAAGTAGATTATTAAATAAAGAATTATATTTTTTTTAAGAAATAATTTATTATTATCATAATTCTCAACCACGAGATTTTTAAAAAATTTATTTAAGTTATTATTATAATTATTTTTTTCAAATAATTTTTCTTTAAATATAAGGAATATATTTTTTATAATAATAACTCTTGATTTCTGAAAGATAGAAATCAATCGTTATTTTATATATGTATATATATATATATTTTTTTTGCATTATTTAACTTTATTTTTTAATATTTAATTTTTTGAAATTTAGTATTAAATAATTTTATTTAATCTAATTTATTATTGGTTTATTTTTAATTTATATTTATTTATTAAAGCTATTGTTTGCTAGTCAGCTGTTGTTTCTTCAGGAAAAGACTAGCAGAAAAACCTGAAGATTTATTAATTAAAATGATATAATCAATTATTTTCTTAGGAAATTATTGTTTAATTTATTTGATATAATAAATAATAAATTTTGAAGTTTAATTTTTTATTTTAATTTGTTATTGAAAATTTTAATATTAAATTAATTTATGATTAAATGAAATTTAAAAACTTAATTTGTGACTTGTTCATGTAATTTTAATTTACCAATTCTATAATACTTTATAATAATAATGATTAGTGATTATATAATAATTAATAATTATATTATTTATATAATAATAATTATTCATATTTATTGTTAATTAAAAATTAATAATTGTAACGAGAATTCGGGGCGTAACCCAAAATAATTAACACCACTAGGTTTGTATAAAAAAAATAAATAATAAGTAAATAGTTTTTTAAGAAAAAAGAATTTATTATTTTTTTTAAAGTTAAAATTTATTTTTATTTTTTTTTTTTTTTTTTATTTATTAATTAAAAATTTGTAATTAAATTACTTATTAAATAATTAATAAAAAACACGAATTTTTAAAAATATTTTTTGAAGAAAAATTCACTCGTATTTATACAAAAAATTTTCAAAAGAAATTTTTTATGATGTAATTTTAAACCAATTAAGATAATTTGATAAAACTTTTGATAAAAAAAATTTTTTTGATAAGATAAGAACTTTTTAAAATAATTTTTGATAAGATAAGAATTTTTTAAAATAAATTTTTTATAAAAAGAAATTATGCGGATTTGAACTCGAGAAGTTCAAATCGGTGACTTAGTTACTAACAACTAAGACAAGTTAATTATTTTTAAGATTCGTTACATGGTCCTCCTCGAGGATTCGGATACCAGACGAATCTAATTCTAAACTAAAATTAATTTTTAATATACTAACGAGTGAACTTTTTACATTTAACATACATGAATTAAACATATTTAATAAATTTAACTATATTAAAAGATAAAACAATTTTTTTTTTTTTTTTTAAAAATAATTTGATATTAATAAAATATTTAAATTCAATTTTGATATAAATAAGAGTTTAGATATAATTAGTAAAATAAAATAAAATAAAATAGAATATTTTTTGTTATTTATCCCTTGAATTGAAATCCTTAAGAAGTTCAGGACAATTTAAATTAGATTCGAGTTCCCATGAAGATTCTGAAATTGGATAACCTTTCCATTTGATTAAATATTGAATATTTCCATAGTAAGTTCTTTTATCCAATATTTTTTCGACTTCATATTCTTCTTCATTATTGACTATTACTGGTGGTGGTGGTTGATTTCTTCCAAAAGTATCTTCGTAGTAGGGTTCAAGTTCTGAGACATGAATAATGGGATGAATTCGTAATTTCTTCAGAAGATCTAATTTATAAGTAACTGGTGATACTTTCTGAATGATTTTGAAAGGACCGAGTTTTCTTGGTTTAAGTTTCTTGTTCTTATTTCTGAGTACTAAGGAGCTATTTAGCCAGACTTTGTCGTTTGCTTTAAATTCTGGAGGTTTAATTCGGTGTCTATTTGCATATTCTTCCTGCTTTTTGCTTGCAGACTCTAAATTCTTCTTTAATTCTTTAGATAGATCTGTTAAGTTCTTCACAAGTTCTTCAGCTCTGGGAACATTTATGTTACTTGGAATTTCAGGAGAATGTCTTGGGTTGTAACCGTAATTTGCATAGAAAGGAGAATAATTAGAAGATTCCTGGAGAGCATTATTGTAACTGAATTCGGCTAAATAGAGATAATTCTCCCAATCTGATCCTTTGAAATTTGTGAAACATCTAAGGTATTGTTCTACAACGGAGTTCACCCTCTCCGTCAAACCGTTGGTTTGGTGATGGAATGGTGAAGAGTATTTCATATTAATTCCAAGAGCTTTACAGATAGCAATCCAAAATTTAGAAGTGAATTGGGATCCACGATCGGAAAGAATTTCATCAGGGAGTCCATGAAGTCTGAAGATCGATTTCATGAAAGCAGAAGCGGTATCAATAGCAGAAGGGATATTTGCAAAAGGAATGAAGTGAGACATCTTGGAAAAACGATCAACGGTAACAAATATACAAGTAAACCCATTGGAAAGTGGTAAATCAGTAATAAAATCCATAGAGACTGAAGACCAAGGACGAGAAGGGATTTCCAAAGGTTGTAAAAATCCGTAAGGTTTATGTCGGAGTACCTTTGAACGACAACAAGTTTCGCAAGATCGGATGTAGTCTTGAGCGTCAGAGTTAAGGGAATGCCACCAAAAGTCACGATTTAAGAGATTAATAGTTTTTTTAAAACCAAAATGACCTGCGGATGGAGAGTCATGACAAATTTTCAAGGCTAAAGACCGGCAGTTGGGAGGAACATAGAGTTTATTTTGGAAAAGTAAGTAGCTGTTACTAATTGAGAATTCCTTAATTTTTTGATGAGGGACAGGTAATTTCTTGTTTTCTAAGTAATCGCAAATGGAATGATAAAATGGATCGGTTTTACATTCGGAAAGGATTTTTTCAGAAAATGTTTCAACAGAGACTGGGAAAGCAGAAAAGTTTTCTGGGCGGAGAACAGTAAATGGAATATCAGAAGTGGAAAATTCATAATTTAAAGCATAATCAGGTCTTCTTGATAAGGCATCGGGTTTACCATTGGAAGAACCTGAACGATATTCAATCTTGAAGTTAAATTCTGATAAGAAGAGAGACAAACGAACAAGTCTTTGAATCATTTTTTCAGGTTTCTTTTGATATAACAGGTTTCGGTGATCAGAGTAGATAATAAAAGGATGAGTCGCACCCTTTAGAAAGTGTCTCCAATTTTCTAAAGAATCAATAATAGCTAAAAGTTCCTTATCGTAAATTGGATAATTTCTTTCAACAGGAGAGAGAGATCTTGAATAAAAGGCAATAGGATGAACTTTATTATCTTTAGGAGTCTTTTGAGAAAGGACAGCACCGATTGCAAAATTACTGCTGTCAGTTTCAACAGTGAAGGGTAGGTTACGATCAGGGTAAGCAAGGATCGGAGAAGAGGAAAATTTCGATTTAATATTATCAAAAGCTTCCTGAGCTTCAATTGACCATACAAATTTAACGTTCTTTCTTAAAAGATGATTAAGTGGATGGGCTAACTTGGCAAATCCAGGAATAAATCTTCTATAATAATTTGTGAGTCCAAGGAAAGATTGAATTTCTTTTACGCAAGTTGGAGTAGGCCATTCAAGAATTGAAGAAATCTTTTTGGGATCCATAAATATACCTGTAGCAGAAATTCTATGACCAAGGAAATCTAAGTAAGGGACAAAGAATTCACATTTTTCTAGTTTCGCAAAAAGACCAGCTTTACGAAGTCTTTTGAGAACTTCGATAACGTGTTCAAAATGAGAAGACATATCTGGGGAGAAGATTATAATATCATCGATATAACAGTAGACATATGTACCAAGAATATCTTCGAATACATCATTAATGAAGTGTTGGAAAACAGCTGGGGCATTTTTTAACCCGAAAGGCATAACCAAATATTCAAAGTGGCCATACTTGCAGGTAAAAGCTGTTTTATACTCTTCTCCTTCTTTTATTCTTACAAGATTATATGCATAACGGAGATCGAGTTTTGAAAATACTTTACCTTTACCTAAATGTTCGAGCATGTCATTAATAAGTGGTAATGGATAAGAGTCCCGAATTGTTATTTCGTTAAGTTTTCTGTAATCAACAACCATACGTAATTCACCATTCTTCTTAAAAACGAAAAATACAGGAGCACCAGCAGGAGATTTGGATTTACGAATAAAGCCTTTTGAGAGATTTTCTTCAATATATTCTTTAAGAGCTTTAGACTCAGCATCAGTAAGCGGGTAGATAGGGCCATAATAAATGATAGAGTTAGGCTTAAGCTTAATCTCACAATCATACTGCCTATGTGGTGGTAATATGTTTGCAGATCCTTCATCGAAAATATCTTTATAAGGTTGAAGTATAGTAGGCAATAATTTTAATATTCTATCAACAGTAGCAGGTTCCTTTTCTTTTGTAGAAGGGACAGTTGTAGGAGAAGAAATATGAGCTGTAAAAGAATTTGGAGTTAGTAAACAATTTGAAATACAATTGCTAGACTTAAAGGATAGTTCTTTAGTTACGAAATTTATTGTCGGATTGTGTGTGAATAACCAGTCAGTACCAAGTATAGCACAGTAAGAGGGTAAATCAACAATGTAGAATTCAGCTTGACAAATGTGATTTCCGTATTTGAGTGATATTGGTAAAGTTTTTCCCAGAATTAATTGATCACCTCCAATACCGGAAACGCTCGGTAATTTAGAATTTTCATTATAGGGAATGTTATTTTCTTTAGCGTAATAAACGTCCATAAGATTAAGTTGAGAACCTGAATCCAGAAGAATCTTTGAATTAACTGAAACGTCCGAAATAGAAAGAGTGAAATCAAAGATTGGAAGCCTGTGGTTAGGTTGGTCAGAAATTCTTGGCCTAAGAGTTGAATTTAAAACAGGATTTGAAATGTGAGAACTTGAAGAAGGTTTATTCTTTTTTAATTTAGGGCAATTTTCACGAATGTGATCTGGATCGGCACAATAAAGACAAAGATGTTCTTTAATTCTTCTTTCTCTTTCTTCATTAGAAAGCTTACTAAAAGATTTATTATTGTTATTTGAAGATTTCTTTTTTGGAGTAAACTTTGGACATGTTTTATTATCATTTGAATGCTTATTATGATTAAAAAATTGTCTATGTGTAGAAATTCTAGAATCAATTCTTGCTGCAATAGTTTGAAGGGAAAGGAGATTTCTGGGACCAGGAAACATTTCTAATATTCTTGTTGCAATAGAATCTTGAAGACCAGCAATGAAAGCATCCATTTTTACATCCTCATTCCAAGAAGAATTATCGGAATATTTATTAAATTCATTAATATAACTTGTAATATCACCAAGTCTTCGTTGTTTAATTACACGTAGTTTTTGATTGGCGATAAATACTGAGTCGTTGTCTCCGAAAACAGCTTTCATTCTTTCTCTAAATGCTTGATAATCTCCAAGACAGTCATCCCTGTTTTCAATTAAAGTAGCTGCCCAGTTCATAGCGTCACCGTAAAGTCTAGATATAAGATATATGACTTTAGCTTCATCGGTGTTGTATCTGTCTGGGTACAGCATAAAAACCAATTCAATTTTTGCTAAAAAACCCTTTAAGTAACGACGGTCTCCTGCAAAACCATCTTTAAGAGTAGCATTATTTAAAATATTATTTTGATCTTCCATTTTAAATTAAATTTTTAAGAATTTTATCAAAATTTGAATACGATTATAAATTTTGTTAGACTAAACCTAAATTTTATATTTTTAGGATGTTTAGGATTGTTTTAAAACACAAGATTTACTAGTAGTAAGAAATCAAATAGTAGAATTAAGTCCTGGAGTAATTGGAAAACCAAGGGAATATATCTGAATAGAAGTTCACCAAAGTAGTTGTAGGGATACCAATAAAGAGGATAATACTAAAAGGTAGAAAAGACTCAAAACAGTAAAAACAAGAAGTAAATACAAAAAGTAAAGCTCAAAGGTAGAAATTCAAAGTTGAAGCACAGTGAAACACTGAATGATGCAAAAATATAGGAGCCTAAAGTAAGAATTCAAAGTAGTAACTAAAGGTAAAACTTGAAAGGTAGAAACCAAAGTATATCTTGAAATCAAAGAAAGGTAAAAACCAAAAGTATTTCTTGAAGGGTAGAAACCAAAAGTATATCTTGAAGGGTAGAAACCAAAAGTATATCTTGAAGGGTAGAAACCAAAAGTATATCTTGAAGGGTAGAAACCAAAAGTATATCTTGATAGGGTAGAAACCAGAAGTATATCTTGAAGGGTAGAGACCAAAAGTATATCTTGAAAGGTAGAAACCAAAAGAAAGAATTTATACAAAGGTGGTGGTTCTTTTCAGTGGTGTTTTTTATTGTAACGTGAATTCGGGGCGTAACCCAAAATAATTAACACCACTAGGTTTGTATAAAAAAAATAAATAATAAGTAAATAGTTTTTTAAGAAAAAAGAATTTATTATTTTTTTTAAAGTTAAAATTTATTTTTATTTTTATTTTTTTTTTTTTTATTTATTAATTAAAAATTTGTAATTAAATTACTTATTAAATAATTAATAAAAAACACGATTTTTTAAAAATATTTTTTGAAGAAAAATTCACTCGTATTTATACAAAAAATTTTCAAAAGAAATTTTTTATGATGTAATTTTAAACCAATTAAGATAATTTGATAAAACTTTTGATATAAAAAATTTTTTTGATAAGATAAGAACTTTTTAAAATAATTTTTGATAAGATAAGAATTTTTTAAAATAAATTTTTTTATAAAAAGAAATTATGCGGATTTGAACTCGAGAAGTTCAAATCGGTGACTTAGTTACTAACAACTAAGACAAGTTAATTATTTTTAAGATTCGTTACAATAATATTAATTTTTGTTTTATATTTAATTAAAAGTTATTAATATTTTAACTAAGGAATATATCTATATACCTTATATACAAATGTAAGAAATAATAATTATTTACTAATAAATAATTATTATTTTTTAGTCTTTATAATTATTGATAATAATTATAAATTTATTTAAATTATAACTAATTCATACATTGAAATATTGTTATCAAATTTATTAAGATTATAATTATTTATACATTTAAATAATATTAGAAATTTTAATTAAATAATTATTATTTATACACTTATTAATATTAATAATTTATTTTAAATTATCCAGTTAATTATTAATTTAATGTAAAACATTACTTTTATTTATTTTTTACATTTTACATTTAAAAGAATAATTAATAAGTTTCTGTATTTGTATAATTTTGTATTTTAGTTTAAAAGATAGTATTATATATATAAGCTTAGATTATATTTTAATGATATTTAGAAACTTAGATTAATTTTGATCAGATTCGGTTATTCTTTATTTTTCCTTTTATTTGATGATCTAAATTAAAATATAGAAAATCGGGATTTTAAGGTTTTATCTAAATATTATAATATATTTGGTTACTTAATATATACGATGATCTTTATGAATAGAATATCGATCAAAAAACTTATCTAGTTTTTTCTTCTATTCTTTTTCTAGATAAGATATTTATTAAGATTAGAAAACCTTTTTTATTTAACCATATTTTCACAAAAAAAATATAAATAAGGCTCTTGAGTTGAGTTCTCTTTAGGAAATCAAGAGTTATTATTATAAATATATAGTTATAATAATAATAATAATAGTTTATATTTTTAATCCTAATAAATTAATAAAAGAATTTTTTTTAAAAAACTTATTTTATAAATTAAATTTAAAACAAATATTTCTCCATCTGTGTTTAATATTATTATTATAATTAACTCTATAATAAACTCACATAGATAACAATTTATTTTATTTTTATTTTCTTTTCTCAACTTAATGAATTAGTCGTTAAGTTGAAGTTAATAATTATATTAAGTGATATATACTTAGTAGGATTATTACAACAAAATGATACGTGATATTTAATAAACATCAATATCAATATTTATTTTATTTTATATGGACGATAACAGTAGGGAATAATCGACAAAATGATGTATTCTAATATTATATAGAATAATATACACAATAATAATATTCACTCTTTAATATTTAGTTTATTTATTTTATTTATTAATTTATTTTAATTCATCAATAAAAATACTATATTTATTATTCATCAACATAAAATAATTATTAACTAGTTAAAATATAATTAAATCATTCAATAAAATATAATTAATACTAAATCTCTCATATTATTAATATAAACTAAATATAAAACTATGCTAAACTATAATAATAAATATGTTTATGGGTTAAATTATTAATAAAACTAAATTAATATTAATAAAAGAATCATTCTTTAAACTATTATTATTTACTAACTATATATATTATTACTAAATTATTATTAACCAAAAAGATTTTATGAATAATTTCTAACCTAATTTTCACTAAATTGTGGTACTTATAGTGGTACCATATCAAAAATGATTTATACCTAATTTTCTTAATCTACAAAAATTAAATATTGTAAAAGTGAATAAAAGTATAAATACTAATACAGAATAAGAAAAATTTTAGAAATTTAAAATAAAATGTTTTATTATTAAACACAAATTGTTTTATAAAAAGATTGTTTTTATTTTAATATTAATATTTATTTATTTAATTAATAATTTTTATTTAATAACAGAAAAATGATTATTAAAACTAATAAAATAATAAAATAAAATATTTATTATTTATGATAATTTATTTAAATTTTAAAAAAAAAATATTGATTATTAAAAGAAACTAATAAATTATTTATAATAATTTATTGAACTTTTTAATAACCATAATTTGGTTATTAACAACTAATAAACTAATAAAAATTATATAATAATTTATTGAAATTATTAATAATAAAGAATAATTTATGAGAAATATATACATGTTTTTATATTTTTCAATAATTTTAAACTATTAATTTTTATAAACAATAAAATAAATAAAATAAATAATTGTTATAAATATTTACAAATAAAATATTAAATAAAATTTAATTATAATTTGTTTATAAAAGACATAAAAAAAATAATTAAAATTGAAGTTAATAAATAAATATTAAATATTATAAAATTAAAAGTAATTTTAAAGCTATTTAGCTATAAGATTTTAAAATTTGTTTATAAACAATTTTTTTATAAATTGTTTATTATTTACAAGATTATTATTTTCTTTGTTTATAAAATATAAATTATATTAATTAATAATTTATTTTAGTTTTTAATTAAAATAGTTAATGATTAATTAGATTATTATTTTTATTTTAATTTATTTTTGTTTAATTAATTTTTTTTCTAAAATGAATTTCGCTTTTAGAATGAATTAGTTTTTGGGTAAAGTTAAATAAGAATTTATTATTAATTATTTATTTTAATTTTAATTTTATAATTTCGTAATTTATAAAAATGTAATAATCTATTTATAATATACTAACTATAACTAGATTATTAATATTTTTAAATATAAAAATTTTTACTTAACTTTATATAGAGTTTATTATAAACACTAAATATAGATATAAACAAAAAGACTTTATTTTCTTTTAATTTATTATATAGCATTATATAATAATAACTCTAATTTCTTTAATCAAAGAAATTTGAGTTCTTTTTATACTTTTTCATTTATAATTATTTTAATAGATGAAATTATTAAATAAATGTAATTATTTAATAAATAAAATAGATAAGATAAAGTTAACAAATCAAATAAAGGTATCTAATCTTAACAAATTGATATTCAGGAAAAGATTAGTAGAAAAACCTGAATAACTTCGATTAATATTCTAATATATTAATCATCGTATTAATTAATAAAAACCCAATCATAATAATATTGGGAAAAAATTAATTAACAGATTACTAAAATCTTATAAATTATCAACTAATTAAAATAATAAAATATAAATAATATTTTTAAGTAATTAATACATTACAACAAATTTGTTTACATTATTTTTCAATATATTAATTTAAATAAATTAATATTTTTTTTTTACATGTTAATAAATATTGAAATACAAATGAAATATAAATTAATTAAATAAGAAGATAGATTATTTTATAAGAAATAAATCTATATTCTTATAAAAATGTAATAATTTCTATAAATTATAGAAATTATTATCTATAATGAATATTAACTAAACTATTAATATTAAATATAAGATTAAAATAAAAATAAGAATTTAATACTTATCTTTAAAATAGAGTTTATTATAAGAAAATATAATAGACTTTAAACATGAAAAGAGAAATAAAATATGTTTTTATTAGAGCTTTATTAATCTATTTGATTATTAAATATTTTATTATTATTTTTTTTTTTTTTGATAAATTTTAAAATAATTTTTTTTATATTAATTGAAATATTAATGTCTTTATTGTTATTATATTTTTCTTAAAATAATAACTCTTGATTTTCTAAAGACGAAAATCAACAGCTATTTATATTTTTACAAAAGTAAATGTATTTTCCTAATCTTAACAATGATTATTTTTAGAAAAAGATTAGAAGAAAAAACTGGAAAGATTTTTGATCTATAATCTATACTTATTGATCATCATGTTATTAAATAAAACCAATTATAATTAATCGGAAAAACTTTAATAACCGATTTTAATAACTAAAAGAATTAAAAAGAAAAAAGGATAAAAAAGAGAAGGATAAAATAATGCAGAAATTTTATTAAATACATTTTTTCTATGAAATAATACAGAAGTTATATTAAATACATTTTTTCATATAATTAATACATTAATTAGTATAATCGTTTTTAAATGAAATAAATTTTTAAAGAACAATAATTATGAAATAATTATTAATTAATAAGAAATAGAAATAAATTATAAAAATATATATCAATTTCTTACAAAAAATGGTACAGTCTTGAAGAGCTTTAATAATAAAATAATATATTCTAATAACTAAAGAAAATTTTATATTCTACTTTATTATTCTAATTTATTATTCTAACTTAAAAATCTAAATATTAAACAATTTAACTAAACTAAAATAACTAAAAATAATTTCAAACCTAATCTAAATAATCTAATTATTCAACAATAATTATTAACTCTAAACATTAAACACTAAAATCTTAAAACATTTAAAAACAACACTCAAATTATTTTTAATTTAACTTTATTTAAAATAAACTATTTTATTTTTATTATTTAATTTATTCTAATTTTATTGTTTAAATTATTCTAATTTAATTATTGAACTATTCTAATTTAAACTAATCTTATTTAATTATTTAAACTAATTTTATTTCAATTTAACTATTTAAATTTATTATTTAACACTAAAATAACAAAAGAATAATATAATAATAAAGTTGTAGTTGTAAGAAAAAGAGAGAGAACTAAAGTATTGTACTACATTGTTCTTTTTATACATTTGAAATATTTGTTTGATTGGATTAAAAATAAAAATAAAAAAAAATTATTTAATAATAAAAATTTAATAATAAAATTTAATAATAAAAATATAATAATAAAAATATAAAAATATAATAATAAAAATATAAAAATATAATAACAGAAATATAAAATATAATAATAAAAATATAAAAATATAATAATAAAAATATAAAAATATAATAATAAAAATATAAAAATATAATAATAAAAATATAAAAATATAATAATAAAATATAATAAACTTAAATTTTCTAAATTATTAAAATATTATATAAAACTTTTATAATATTAAATAAATAATATAATTAATGCATGATTTTTTAATACATTTATTTATATTTTATTTAATTTTATAATATTCTATAACTAATATTTTAATATTTAATTTTTTTTAATATTTATTTATAATTGTTAATAATATTTTTTTACTTTAATATTTTCTTTAAATAGTTTAATTTCTCTTTATTTAATCGTACCGTAACAAAAAATGACAAACGATTCTATTATCTTAATTTGAAGTTATTACTTCAAAAGTGATAATAGATGTATCAAGTTTAATTTAATATAAAATTAATATAAATGAATTTGTTTTATTATTATTAATAATTAAGTTATTATTATTCTAGCTTAACACTAAATTGTTATTAATTTTTCAAAATTATACATTTCTTTTTTGTTTAGTATTAATTTTTATTATTATTTATTAATTTTTATTATTATTTATTAATATAATATTTGGTTATTATTTTTTTTATTACATTTCTAATAACAACGAGAAATTAATTTTATAAAATATTTACAAGTATTTATATTTTTATAATAATTTAAAGTATTTACAAATTTTAATAATAAAACAATTAAGAATAATTATATTTATAAAAATAAACAATAAAATAAACAAATAAACAATTAATACAAGAATTATTATAAACAAAGAATTCAAAATAATAAAAAAAAAAAGAGAAAATTGTTTACAAACTATTTACTTTTAATTAAAAAGAGAAATTAATTAACATTAGTATTTTATTATTTTAAAAATTAAAATAGAATTAAAGTATAATTTCAAGTTTTAGAATTTAATTAAAATAATTTTTTTTATTTTGATTTTAATTTCAAATTTTAATTTATAAATTTGTTGCTGAATAGGTTAGATATTATTCAAGCTTTTATAATAATTTTATATTTAAGAATTCCAATCTGTATCAAAATGATACGATATTTTATTAAATACCGTATATGTTAGTTGGGCGTTTATGCAAAAGGGAATTACTCCAAGAATATTATATTACAATAATTATATTTATTTACTTTTTATTTATTTATCTTTTATTATTTTATTTATTATATTTTATCATATAAAAAAATACATGTTGTAATTATTATTCATAAAAAAAATATTTATTTATAAACTATTTTCATAATTATATTTTTCTAATTTTATAAATATTACTTGTCGAAACACTAAAATTAATAAATATAAATTTTCATAACTTTTTACTTATAATTATTAATTCATATTATTTAACATTATCTAAAAACTATTTTAATATTAACATACTAATTTAATTAAACCTTCAATCTCCGTTATAATTAATATAACTAATTTTGCATGTAATCAACAATTATTTAATTTAATATTTTAATTATTATTAATAAATTATCTTTAATAATATATTTTAAGATTCATTATATAAAAATAATTTTTAATAAATATTTATATTAATAATTTTTCTATGTAAAGGTTTTTGTAGTAGTTAGGTAAGATTCTTGCTATATCTTTCCTAGTTTGGGTTAAATTGGTCAGGTCAAGATGTTTTTATTAATTATAACAATTAATTAAATTTAAATAATAAATAACACACACAGAGTTTTATAATTAAGATTTCAATATGTAAGATTTATGTTTTATTAGAACTTTATTTAATATATATTTTAATAATAAATTTTTAACTAAGATTAATACAAAAAATTATTTATTGTTATAATTAATTTATTAACTTTATGTTAATAGTTTAAAGTAAATTAATAGTTAAAGGTTAAAGGTTAATAATCTTACAAAGAATTCAAAATATGGAATTTCAAATCCTTTTTATACTAAACTAAAATAATAATTAACAATATAATTAATTAATACATTTTAATCTTAATATATTCATACATGTATATAAACTATATAAAATATAATAATAAAAAAATATTGATAAGAATCTTTTAATAAAATAACTATATAACTTATTCATAAAACAATTTAATAATAAAACTAATTTAATAATAAAATATACAATAAAATAAAATAAAATATTAAAACTAATTAAAAATTCTCTTTCGGAAATCTTTAGAATGATAAAGAATTCCTTAGAATCTTTTAGAAAATAATTGAATAAAAATATATAATAATAAAATATATAAACTTATAAAACTTATTTAAAATATTATAAAACTATTACTAATAACTAATTCTGTATTTTTAATTAATAATACAAATTAATAATATAATTTCCAAGTTAAGAGATTTATCTAATATAAATTTCTTAATTAATAATTTAGGGTCTTAATTAAATAATTAAATTAAATTTTTATATTTAAATATCTTTAAAGTCCAATATCTCTTTATCTAGTTGCCCAATAATATTGATTTTAACATATGTTGTAGTTCTCGACCGTAGCTTTCTAACGGATATAATTTTAGCGGGAAATCACGATATAATATTTCCATTATTTGTTGAGTTATCGTTGTTTTTCTTCATGTTATTTTTATCAAATTCTAAAGGGTTAAATTAAATTAAATTATCTTTAATAAATAAGTCCAAACCCTTTGGTTTCTAATTCTTTAATGTTTCTAATATTTATTGTTATAATTAAAATCGAATTAAAATAATTTTTGTCAATAACTAAATTAAATTTCAATTGATCTAATAGTGAATTTTAACTTCAAATCCACTAGTATTCGTGACATTCTAAATAATTTTTCTATTATTTTATATTTTTTCTACTGGACATGCATTAAAATGTTAGAAATTGAAATAAAAATTCTTTTATAGTAATTTCTAAACCACAATTTTATTTTAATAATAATATTATTAATTAAAATTGGGAAATTTAAATTTGTTTTATTAAAATAGATCCAGTTTATTATAAGAAAATTTAAATAAATTTAATTTATTTTTTTTTTTTTTTATTTTTTTAAAAAAATAATAAATAAAATTTATTTTAAGATTAAAAAAGAATAAATTTATTGCTATTAATTTATAAAATTTTATTGTTATTATTATTTTTCTTATAATAATAACTCTTAATTTCTAAAAGAACTTAAGAGTCTCTATTTATACTTTTTCAAAATTTTAAATTAAATATTGTTTAATCTTAACAAATTTCTTATTTAGGAAAAGATTAGAAGAAAAACCTAAATAAGTTTCGATTAATATTCTAAACATATTAATCATCGGATCATTAAGTAAAACCGATACCAATCAGTATTCGGGAAAACCTTAAAGATCGATTTTCTAATTATTTTTATAATAAATAATTTTAATTAAATGTCCAAAATAATAAATAAAAAAAATAAAAATTGAATAAATTTGTCCAAATTTAGAAAAAAATTTTGTTATGAAAAATTTTAAATAATTTTTGATTATGTCTAAACATTTAAATAATAATTATAACGAATAAATATTAACTAATATTAATAAATTTTTTTTTAATTATTAATTTAACTAATAATTGTTTAACTACTCCTAATATTTAAATAATCTTACATGTAATAGTTATAGTACATTGTTACAAAATAAATAATGATAATGTAAAAATAATGTATTTCTAATTATTAAGTATTTAATATATTAATACATAATAAGAAATAATAATTAAAATTTAAAAATTTATTATTATTTCTTACATAAAAAGACATCAACTATATAACTCAGTGGTAGAGTGCTTGCTTTTGTCAAGGGTTTTAGATAATTTGGTCTTAACGATTAGGTCAAGATGCCAAATTATAGTAATTAATTAATAATTTAATTTTATTCTTATTTAAAACATATTATTATTAGTAATAAATAAGTTTTTTATTTAAAATATAAGTTTTATTTAATATTAATAATATTTTATTATATTATTATTTTATATAATTATTACTATAATTTAAATTGCAATAATCCTACAAAGGATTAATCAAAAGATTTAAACATGTATTTATATAAAATAATTAATTATTAAAATATTAATTATTAATATGAATATGTAATAATATTAATAAAAGTTTGATATTGATAATATAAAGTAAGATAATAATATAAATATTTAAATAAAATATAAGAAACTAATATAACTAAATATTATATTTTATAATTAAAATATAAAATGTAGAAATTAATTTAATATGACAATCACGTGTTTACATTATTTAATATATATTAATTTCAATATGTTAATAGTATTTAGTCGATTAGTTGGCCTAGACTATTTCCTAAATATTTTAATAATAATTATTATATTATTTATTAATATTGAAATTCAAATAACTGAATTATTGAAATTGAAATTGAAATTCAGTTATTATCTTAACAAATAAGTGTTGAAATTACAACTGAATTAAATTTTAATTTCAATTAATTTCAATTAAAATTATTAAAAACAAAATAATTAATAAAAATTTATAATTCATTAATTATTCTTTAAATTTTATTTATTTTATAATATTATAAGTTATTTGATCATCTTAGGACCAGCTTAGGCCTACTGATTCTAATGATATCATATTAAACTTAAATATTATTAATAAATAAAATATTTATTCAACATGAATCATTTGGTCATGTCATCCTTGATTCATAAATTAATGTTAATGTATTAATTTATGTTATATTGATTTAATTAATTATTAATTATTAATTACTATATTAAATATTTAAATTTAATATTATATTAAATATATTAGCTAATATATTAGATTAAAAAATATAATTTATTTATATTAAACATATTCTTATACTAAATATTATTATTATCAACTTTATATTATTATTATCAATATTCTCAAACCTACAAAGTATAAAAAGAAAATTCAAATTTATCTTTTTGTTCTTTGTAAGGTTATAGTTAACCTATTATAATATAACTATATATTTTTATTAATAAATAAAAATTTTTATCATATCAAACCAATTAGTAGTTTTAATTAAGTGTTAAATTAACAAATTTATCTTTATAACTCTTTTATTTTAGTCATTTACTTATATCTATATAGTTATATTATATAGATATATCAACCTGATTCCTCGTTAAATCTGTCTACTTTGTAAGAATAACCTTACCCAAGAAAAGAGAATCACCTTGATATGTCCCTTTATAATAACGTGTGGGCAAACTCCTATCCTGACTTTGCTCCTATGTCGGAAGTAAATAAGCTAAGAACAGACGCTCAGATTACTGTCTCTGAACTGGCAAAAGATGCAGAAGTTACATTCTTATCAAGAGAAGATTTTAATAAATATAATGAAGATCTTCAAAAGAAACTTTTTACTTTAAATAGGGATAACAAGAATATCATAAAACAACTTTCTTCTATTACCAGCATTTTAAATCAGAAATTCGATTTTATTCCTAATGTTAATGCTTCTCAAAATCAAGATGATAACGCTTCTATATCAACAAGAAGAGAGGCAGACAATGATGTAATAATGAGGAATACTATTCCCAATACACTTCAAGAAGTCCCAGAACCTGGATTCTTCACTGGGGATACTAAGGAAACCGATCTCTTTTGTCAGCTCTGTGAAGATACTTTTAAGACTTATCCTAACTGTGAATCTACTATGGATGTAAAAATTAATTATGTTAAGTCACGCTTAAGAGATGGTGCTCGTAATTGGTATTATGCCAAATATAAAGATAGAAGTCCAGCAACATTAGAAGAATTGATTAAAGAATTAAGGAAAGCTTTTAATAATGTTGCCAGTAAGAAATTAGCCATGATCCAACTCGCAAAAATTTCTCACACATTTGGGAAAATTAATGATTATATTGATGAATTTCGAACCCTTACAACATGTTTGAATTGGAATGAAGAAGCTTTAGTTTTATTCTTTTATAATGGATTGCACCCAAGGTTCCAGGAAGAAATAGAAAAAATGGATGAATTTCCTTCTGATCTTAGTACTATTATACTAGATGTATTCTTTACGAAAATTCCTTGAAATCTAAAGGTCAATTAAAATCTAATGGTAATAAAAATTTAAAGAAAAAGTCTTCTAATGTCCACAATAACAACAACAACAATAATAATAAATATAATAATAATAACAATTATAACAAATATTATAATAATAATAATTATAATAAAGTCCACAATAATAATAACTTTAATAAAATTAATAATAACAGTAATAATAGTACAAATAATAATAATTCAAAAAACTAAATAAAGGACTTCACTCGGAGTCCAATTCATCAAAAAATGTAAAAACAATTTATTATAACTTTCCTTCATTTGATAACATCACAACCCAAAAACTACCTTCAACTTTTCTTTTATTCCATTGCTACATTCCAACAAGACTACCAATTAATAATAATAAATTAAAAATTAAAAATAACCAAAAAATTACATCTGAATCTATGCTAGATTCTGGATCATTTTGTAATTTTATTACAGAAAATTTAGTTCAAAAACTAAATTTAAAAATTTATAATTTAAAAAATAAAATTTCAGTCAAAGGTATATCTGGTTCTACTACTAAGATAGATCAGTACGTTTGGCTAAAATTTCAAATAAAAATACAAAAGAATAAAAAATTTTATTTTAAAAATTACAATGAAAAATTTCTAATAACAAATTGCATACCAACTGATCTGCTTTTTGGTAATCAATTCATGCGAAAATTCAAAATTCACTATAATTATGATAAGAATATATTATATTCTTATTTAAATTATTATTTTTCAAATAAAAATAACAAAAATCCTAATAAATATTGCAAAAACAATTTATATCTACAGTCGATGAAAAATAAAATTTTAAAAAATTATTTACTTTTTAATAAATCAATAAAAAAATTTAATTATAAAAATTTTTCAAAAAATTTCAAAAAATTTGATCAGAAGTTTAATTATAATAAAAAATTTTTTAATAAAAAACTTAATAACCTTAACCTTAATAATTTTTCAAAAATTTGTGATAAATTTAATTATAAAAAATTTTTTAATAAAAATCATTATTTTATTAATAAATATAAATATTATTTCAATAAACAAAAAAAATATTTAAAAAATAATTTTAATTTAAACAATGACTATAATTACAATTTTTTAATATATTCCTTCTTATCAAATAAAGAAATTAATAAAAATGACAATGAAGATCCAAATATTGAAGATATTCCGCCTCAATATCGCGATCTATTTATTGTTTTTAGTAAAGCCGAAGCCGATAAACTTCCCCCACATCGTTTAACCGACTGCAAAATAGTGCTGGAGAAGGACGCTTCCCTTCACTATGGTCCAATCTATCCCTTAACCGAAGAGGAAAATAAAGTTTTGAAAGAATATATAAAAGAAAACCTAAAAAAAGGATTTATTAGACCATCTGAATCACCTGCAGGTTATCCAGTTTTATTCCAAAAGAAAAAAGATGGTACACTTCGGTTATGCGTAGACTATAGGAAGTTAAACGCTGTTACTATAAGAAACTCGTACCCCATACCTCTTATTAATGAAATTATCGAAAAGGTTAAAGGAGCAAAGTATTTTACAAAATTAGATTTACGTTCAGCCTATAATTTAATCCGTATTAAGGAAGGGGATGAATACAAGACAGCTTTCAGAACTAAATATGGTCACTATGAATAAAATACTTAGTTATGCCATTTGGTTTAAAAAACGCACCAGCTACTTTTCAATCGTTTATTAATTCGGTACTAAGACCATATTTAGAAAAAAGTGTTATTCTTTATTTAGACGATATTTTAATCTACTCCAAAGATTTAAAAGAACATCATAAACAAGTTAGGGAGGTTTTGCAAGCATTAATTAATAATAATTTATATGCAAAATTAGAAAAATGCGAATTTGATAAAGAGAAAGTTGAATTCCTTGGATATGTATTATCAGGTCAAGGTGTCACTACCGATCCGAAGAAAATAGAATCAATTAAAGACTGGCCTCAACCAAATAACTTAAAAGAAGTACAGAGGTTTTTAGGTCTTTGCAATTATTATAGAAGATTTGTTAAAGATTTTGCAAAAATTGCAAAACCTTTACATAATTTAACCAGAAAAAATATTAAATTTAATTGGAATAACAAATGTGAAGAATCATTCTCAGAATTAAAGAAAAGATTAACCAGTTCTCCAGTTTTATTCCATCCGGATAATAATAAACCATTTATTGTTGAATGTGATGCAAGTAACTTTGCCCTTGGTGCTGTTTTATCACAAAAGGATGATAATAATAAATTACATCCAGTTGCATATTTCTCAAGAAGCTTACAAGGTGCAGAAATTAATTATACTATTACAGACAAGGAGTTGTTAGCTATTAGAGAAGCCTTTTTGGCATGGAGACATTTATTACTTGGTGCGAAATACAAAGTAACTGTTTATACTGATCATAGGAACTTATTATATACCCTTGGTGGTAAAATTGGTAATCAAAGGCAACATAGATGGCATATGTTCTTCCAAGAATATAATTTTGAATTAATTTATAGACAAGGTTCCAATAATGGAAAACCTGATTCTCTTTCAAGAAGACCAGATTATATAAAAAATAATGAAGAAACTAAAACCGAAAATATTCTTGACATAAAAAATGTAAAGGAAGTTCCATGTTTTATTGGTGTTGTTAGCGATCTTTTAGAAAGAATTATAGAAGCTACAAAAACAGATGCCACAGCTGATGATATTAGACTCTATTTTAGCCCACAGAATATTAAAAATGATATGTCCTATAAACCCTTTAGGAAAATGAATAAGTTCAAAATAAAGGATAATATTATATTATATAATAATTTAATTTATATTCCTGAAATTTTAAGATTAGAAATCTTAACTAAATATCATGAAAAGCCTTCCGCTGGTCATCTTGGAATTAAAAGAACTCTTGAATTAATTACAAGAAACTTTTGGTGGCCCAAAATGCAAGATGATGTTACAAAATTTGTCAATTCCTGTGAATGTTGTGCAAGAAACAAAATTAATAGACATAGGAAATATGGCTTTCTACAACCGTTGGAAACACCTGATAGACCTTGGAAATCTATAGAAGTTGACTTTTTATGTGGCCTCCCGGATTCAAAGGGATATACGGTAATAATGGTTGTAGTGGATCGTTTCTCTAAAATGATTCACTTAATACCTTTCAAACAAATTCCTGATGCAAAACAAACTGCCAAAGCATTTATGAATAATGTTTATAAATTACATGGCCTTCCTTATGATATGTATACAGATAGAGGTCCTCAGTTTACAAGTGCACTTTGGAAGGAATTCATGAAATTACTTAATATTAAATCCAAATTAGCTACAACAGATCATCATGAGACTATTGGTCAAGTTGAGAGATGCAACTCCTTTATTGAACAGTATTTAAGAGCTTATTCAAGATCTTATTATCACGACGATTGGATTAATTGGATCTATCTTGCAGAGTTCGCTTATAATAATTCAGTCAATGAATCTACAAAAGAAACACCTTTCTTTATTAACTATGGATTTCATCCATCTATGGACGAATATTTCTTACTACCCCAAGTTGATACTAATAGTAAATTTATTAAAAATGTAAGTACAAGTTTTAATCATATTAAAGATGTCTTATTAAGATCTAAAGAATTATATAAAAATTATGCGGATAAGAAAAGGATGCCACCTCCTGTAATTAAAGAAGGTGACTTGGTTTGGATT
This sequence comes from Neocallimastix lanati (nom. inval.), assembly GCA_016946835.1. NCBI lineage: Eukaryota > Fungi > Neocallimastigomycota > Neocallimastigomycetes > Neocallimastigales > Neocallimastigaceae > Neocallimastix > Neocallimastix lanati (nom. inval.). The sequence continues at coordinate 126,164 of JACVTC010000183.1, forward strand.
CAAGCACCTCCTTCCTTAAATATTGAAGATTGTTCTAAACTCGCTCCTTGTAAATATGGACCTTACAAGGTAATCGATGTTTTAGAGAATAATAATTATAAAATTGATCTTAAAAAGTCACCTTTTCCAAAACATCATCCAATCTTTCATATCTCTGAATTGGAACCTTATGTTCCAACTCCGCAAAAGTTTTTAAATAGAAGTTCGCACAATGAATCCATTAATGATATTATTGAAATTTCTGGATTTAGGACAAACTACAAGAAAAACTGCTACGAATATAGAGTTAGATACAAATATAAAAGTTCAAGTAATTGGGTGCCTTCTTATGAAGTTGAAAATAATCCAAGGAATCAAAGAATATATCAAGAATATTTAAAGAATAATAGAAAATTCACTTCTCTTTCTTATAATTAAAAAAAAAAAAAAAAAAAAAAAAAAAAAAAAAAAAAAAAAAATTATTATACTTAAGCTATAAATAGTATATTAAATAATAATATTTCAAAATTAAATTAGTTAATTTAAAATTTTACATTTCAAAATTTCAAAAATTTTTAAAAATCGAAATTTAATAATACTTTATTTATTTTTTACATTATTATATTCATTAAATTATAAATTTTCACTATATTTAAAAATTTTCAATTTAATGCATAAAATTAAGATGAAATTTCAATTTAAATTTCAAAATTTCAAATTCACATTTTTTCAACGAAATTTTAAATAAAATTCACACCATTATATTTCTCGATATTTAATTTTATAACAAAATTTTAATTTCAGTAAATTTTGACAATTTCGAAATTTCCATGAAATGGCCACTTGTAATGTGTTCTTTAAAGGACTCATGTGACCTTTTTACTTCAAAAAAAAAAAAAAAAAAAAAATTTTAAAATATACAATTTTATAAATATAATAATTTCTTTATGTAACGTTACACAAAATCGTCTGGAATCCGATTTTTGTGGAAGGGCGTTGTTGAAATTACAACTGAATTAAATTTTAATTTCAATTAATTTCAATTAAAATTATTAAAAACAAAATAATTAATAAAAATTTATAATTCATTAATTATTCTTTAAATTTTATTTATTTTATAATATTATAAGTTATTTGATCATCTTAGGACCAGCTTAGGCCTACTGATTCTAATGATATCATATTAAACTTAAATATTATTAATAAATAAAATATTTATTCAACATGAATCATTTGGTCATGTCATCCTTGATTCATAAATTAATGTTAATGTATTAATTTATGTTATATTGATTTAATTAATTATTAATTATTAATTACTATATTAAATATTTAAATTTAATATTATATTAAATATATTAGCTAATATATTAGATTAAAAAATATAATTTATTTATATTAAACATATTCTTATACTAAATATTATTATTATCAACTTTATATTATTATTATCAATATTCTCAAACCTACAAAGTATAAAAAGAAAATTCAAATTTATCTTTTTGTTCTTTGTAAGGTTATAGTTAACCTATTATAATATAACTATATATTTTTATTAATAAATAAAAATTTTTATCATATCAAACCAATTAGTAGTTTTAATTAAGTGTTAAATTAACAAATTTATCTTTATAACTCTTTTATTTTAGTCATTTACTTATATCTATATAGTTATATTATATAGATATATCAACCTGATTCCTCGTTAAATCTGTCTACTTTGTAACAATAAGAAATAATAATTAAAATTTAAAAATTTATTATTATTTCTTACATAAAAAGATATCAACTGGGGATATAACTCAGTGGTAGAGTGCTTGCTTTGCATGCAAGAAGCCTCGGGTTCGATCCCCGATATCTCCAGTTAAGTTTTGGTTTTTTTCATTTTATTTATATAATTGGAAATATTAAAAATTAGAATTTTATAAATATAAATTATATATTTGTTTTAGCAAATTTTCTATAAATTTTTTATTAGAGGAATTTAATATTAAAATATATATTAGTATAGTATAATATAATTATTATAAATATAAAAAAAATTATTTATTGATATAAGCCTGAGTGAAATATTAAAATTTATATATTTCTTAAATAACTACTTTGATTTTTTTTATTTTAATATATAGTTTTAATATAATATTAAAGATAGAAAATGAATTTAAATAGTGAAAGAGAGTATACATCCACATTTGAAAACCCAATACCTCCAAATTTCTACTATAATTAATCTCATCCCTGTATTCTTTTTCCAAAATGGCTCATTGTTAAATGAAAACGAAAAGAATGATTCCCGTGGAATATCACAAATATTTACTCTAAGTGAAACTTTCTTTAAGGAGCATTCTAACTCGTTCGAAATCGACGAATCCAAAAACACATTGGTTGTTAGCAAACATACTGGAATCTCCATGAAGTGGAGACTGTCTTGCTCACCAATGGAACACTTAAAGAACATACACCGACTTTAATAACTTTCTAATAAAGAATTATAATAAAGGAAACAACCACAATCAGCTGTACATTATTATTAAAAAACAATGGGGTCTTAAGCAGACTAATTTGAGTGGTGCAGCTAAAATTTACAATTGAATTGAAAAGATTAGGGAGATACCTTGGATTTGGCGGGACACTGTTCTTATTGATATTCTGGGAAAGTCCCTTATTGTAAAGATTTAATATAATCTTTAATAATTAATTATTACATAATTAATTAATGTAATAAAATTACATAAATTTATGATTTACTTATATGAAAATTAATTATAAATTTATGTAAACTTTTCATAAAGTGTAACGAGAGGGACACTCAAATAAGAGAAAACAATAGGCAGCACTGAATATTAATAATAAGTAAAAAAAAAATGTTTTGTTAGAAATTGTTTTATTTAATATTTTTTTTTTTTTTTTTAAAGATAAATTTATTTAAAATATTTAATTATTAATTAATCAATTAATATTGTAATATATCAAATTACTTATTATTAATTAATCAATTAATAAAAGCACGAAGAGAAATATTTTCAAGTGAAAATTCATACCTATTTATACTTTTTTAGGAAAAACAGTTTTCATTATTTTGAAAAATTATAGAATTGTGGAAAATTCGTTTAAAACCGATTTTAACCACAAAAATAGAAACTAATAAAAAGAAGGAATAAAATAGAATAAAATATAATTTTAACTATTAAGAATTTCTATAAAATTCTTAAAGAAATTACAGAAAGAAATATCTAGAAAATGAAAATAAAAATTATTAAAATTTGCTTTGAGTGTGAAACGAACCTGAGTAGTTCGATTCATGGTCATAGCTCTAGCCACTATGCCAAGATTTCTTTTTCTAAAATTTTGGATTCGTTACACCCTGTAAGAAATCCCATCTACTTTAAGATTTGCGCTCTTTCCCTTAGAAGTCTGTTAAAGTTTGTGTATGAATTTTAATATTTTATTAAAATATCAATCATCGTATCAATTAGGTAAAACCAATTTCTTTTAAGAAGTAATTGGGAAAAACCCTAATTAACCGATTTGCTAATCTAATCTAATTGTTCGAAAATAAAAGAATAAAATAATTAAAAAATATTTCGATCATAAAATTATAAATTTACAAATAAGGAAAATAACATAATGATATTAATAAACAAAATACAGAATACATTATTAAAATACATATTAGAATACATAATATATTTGTTTACAATTTAATTAAATAAATAAACTAAAACTAATAAATTTAATAATTAAATGTATGATTAAATAAACTATAATTATTAATAAATGTATAAATAATAATTAATTAAATAAATTTTGTTGTATTAAATTAATGAATATTTAATATGGAGTTAAATAAATTATTAATAATATTTAAATGAATAAATATTGTATAATTAAATAAAGTTATAATTATAACTTTAACTAAGAAAATATAATTATTTTATTTAAAAATAATTATAGATTCTTACATAAAATTGATACGATATTATTAAAAGTATCAGTGTTCGGTTGAGCAAGTTGTTTAATTATAAAATAATATATTCTAACAGAAGAATATAATAAACACACACTAATAAAATATATAGTAAACAATAATAATTCTTTTGTGGTATTTTAATTTTATTATTTTATTTTATATTTAAATATTAATCAATATATTTTATTATTTTAGTTATATTAATACATATTAAATTCTACTAAATTTTATATTAGTTAATTCCTCTGAATAACTAATTATTTTCTTTATAACTATAATTATAATAATATTAAGTTTTCTCTCCTTAATATTAACTTTTTAGTTAGCTCTCTAACTTCCTTCTTAATTTATTATTTATTTTTTTCATTTTATATTTCATTATTTCTCTTAACTCTATTCTCTCTATTCTATTGGTTAGTTTATCTTATTTAATTTTATTAATACTTATTAATTGTACAAACTCATTTATTTACATGTATTAAATTATTTATCTATTATTTAAATTATTTTTATAGTTATTTCTATATTATTTGTAAGTGTCGTATCAAGACGCCCCTGCTTTGAGTAGACTTCGTCCCTTGAAGTCCTTATTTTATATATAATTTCTCTAAAAAAAAATTATTCTAAAAAAAAAAATTAAAATATTATATTTATTCTAGTTTAATTTAATTGGCTAATATCTAAAAATCATAGTTATTATGTATGAATATTATTAAAAATTTTTTTTTTTTTTTTTTTTTTTTTTTTAGGTATGTATATATTTAATATTTAATATTTTTTTTTGTGTGTAAATTTTGAAATCTAAATTTTGAAATGTAAAATTTTTTTTTTTTTTTTTTTTTTATAAATTTGAAATCTAAATTTTGAAATATAAATATTATTTTTTTTGTACTAACTTAATCATTATATATTTATATATCTATATTATTATTTATTGTATATACCTCTGTCTATATTATATATTGTATATATATATTTATATATTTATATTATTTTATTGTATTTTATTGTAGTATGCTTGTCATTATATATATTTTATTATGATCAATTCCTTAGTATTTATCGTATCATATTATATGTACAATTTTATTATGAATTTAATTATATTTAATTATTGTGAGTGAAAATTATTATTTATTATATTTATATTCCTTAACATTGTGTGTTGTACCTGTAATAATACTACCTTATATATTATTGATTATATATAAATATTATTCATTATGCGTCGTTGTTTGTATTATTATATATTGCTCTTAATATTTTATATTATATATATTATTTTTTTTGTATGATAATATTATCTTATACTTAACTTATGTTATTCTTATTATATATTGTATATATGTTATTTCTTATGTGTATTACTATTTAATCATATATGATTTTACTATTCTTATTATATTTATATATATTTTATTACATATATATTACTATTTATATTATATTTATGCTATATTATTATACTATTCCTATTATATTGTATATATGAAATTATGTTATATATATATCTTTTATATCTGTGTTATTACTGTGTTGTATATATTTATATATCTGTTTTTATTTTAAACTATTTTGTCATTATGTAATACTTAATTTTTTTTTTTTTTTTAAAATATAAAGTTTGAATTTTGAAATATAAATTAAAATGTAATTTTTTTTTTAAATATAAATTTTTGAAATGTAAATTAAAATGTAAATTTTTTTTTTTTTTTTTTTTTTGTTATTATTATTATTTTTATTATTATAACTATTACTTTTCATCTTCGTCACCATCTAAGTTTATTTCCGTGAAATAAGGAACAATATTTTTTACATGAATGTTTCTTTCCGCAATTTCTCCAGAAATAGGATCTCGTACTGTGACCGTGTTCAATTCCTTTTTGATAATTTGAAGAGGTCTAGAAAAATATGGATCCAACTTTCTTCTATTAAATACTTTAACAAGTACTAGATCTCCTGGTTTATAGGAACTCTTCATTCTTTTGATTTGTTTTCTTCTATCCTCCCAGAGTTTATTAGCAGTATCGATATTCTTAATAGCTTCTTTGATCCATTTGTCGTGGGTAATAAATTTGCGTAGCCAATATTCTTCTAATGTTTCTTGAGGATTTTTCTTTTCAATATTAATAGTTAGTTCAAATGGTTGGAGATCTCTTCTACCGTACAGCAGTTCAAAGCTACTGAACTTAGTTACTCCGTTTTTACAAGTTCTGAGAGCCCAAAGAGCACTTGGTAATGTTTCATCCCAGTCCGTTATTGTTTCTCCCAATAATCGTAAGTATTTACTTATTTCCCTGTTTCTATTTTCTACTTCACCATTTGAAGCCGGGTGATAAGTAGAGATATAATGAACATAAACGTCATGGAGGTCCAAGAAGGCCTTGGTTTTGTCTGCAATAAATTATGGACCATTATCTGTTGTTAGGAATTTTATTACTTCTTCCGATTCTGAAGATTTGAGTGCTTCAGCCTCTACCCATTTAGTAAGGTAATCTACTAATACTATAATAAATATATTAGAATTTCTTGTGACAGGTAGCGGACCTATAAGATCCAACCCAACTCTTGAAAAAGGGTATCAGGGCTTCGTAGCTATGTCTTCGGTAAACTGGTTTAGCTGTTGAGGTCTATAAAGCTGACATCTATGACAACATTTAACGAAAAGGTAAACATCTCTTTTCATATTTTTCCAATAGTAATCACGTTTCAATCTATTATACGTTTTATAGGTGCCTTCATGGCCAATGTAGTGTGCTTCTCCTATCAATTTTATTTGTTCCTCTTTATTTTTAATAATTTTTCTCAGGTGATCTCCTTGTTTATAATATTCAATACCATCTATTAATATAATTTTCTTATTTATGAATCTTTCCATAAAATTATTTATATTATTATCATCATCAATATTAACATTTAAATTATTATTTTGAATTAAATATATAGTTTCTTTCTTTGATATATCTTCGACCTTGATTTTATCTTCTTTATCTTCAATGTCTGTGGGTGTGCCTTCTTCTTTTGTTGAGTTCTTTTCAATAGTGGTCATTCTGGATAGGGCGTCTGCAATGACGTTCTTCTTCCCTTCCTGATATAGGACTTTAACTTTCAAAATAGATAATTCAGTAATCCATTTGAGATGTCTACTACTCATTGGTTCTTTATTTGCGAAGATACTTACAAGAGGTTTTTGGTCAGTATACACTATAGTTATAAAGGAGTTACCAGTAATATAAGGTTTGAATTTCCTAACGCAATGATATACAGCTTTACCCTCAAGATCAGTAATACTATAGTTCAATTCCGATGACGATAAAGTTCTACTCTCAAAGTAAATAGGAACTTCTATGGAGTCATCATTAAGTTGTAACAATACACCTCCTAGTCCGTCTTTAGATGCATCAGTACGTATAATGAAAGCCTTAGTAAAATCTGGCGGTGTTAATATTGGCGAAATTGTAAGTCTCCTTTTTAATTCAATAAATGCTTCTGTGCACGAGTTAGTCCAAATAAAGGGCACATCTTTTTTTAACAAAGCATATAGAGGGTTGCCAATATTGGCAAACTGGAAAATGAATTTTCTGTAATAACCTACAACCCCAAGGAATGATTTAAGTTGAGTGGTGTTCTTTGGAGTATCCCTATTTAAAATGACTTTAATTTTGTCAGGAATAGGTGATATACCTCTAGTGGAAAGGATATGACCTAGAAGTTTCACTTCCTCTTTGAAAAATTCGCATTTTTCAATGTTAATTGAGAAATATTTTATATTTAGAGAATATTTCAAACACTAATTTTAGATGATTTAAATGTTCTTCAATTGAATTGGAATACACAACTATGTCATCAATATAGACTAATAAACATTTTCCAATGAAGGGTACAAGGGTCCGGTTCATCTCCCTTTGAAAGGTAGCAGGAGCATTGGTTAAACCGAATGGCATAACAACAAATTATAGTTCCAAAATTTTGTTGTAAAGGAAGTTTTTTTCAATAACTTTAGGATTCATCGGGATTTGATGGTATCTCGAATATAAATCAAGAACAGAAAATGTTTTAGCACCTATAACTGAAGATACAAGTTCGTCGATAAAGGGAAGTGCATATGAATCTTTAATAGTAATTTCATTGAGTTTTCTATAATCTATGCATAATCTCCATTTCCTATTTTTTTTACGAACTAATAAAACAGGAAATGACCAAGGGGAATGTGAAGGAATAATCAAGCCTTTATTAAGTAAAGATATAATTCCTTCTTTTAATATGTCCGAATGCTCTTTTGATAATTTATAGGATTTTAACTTAATTGGTTTTTCTGGGGTAGTAATTATGGAATGTGGTTCTAAATTAGCAGTTGTTAACTGACTCATTGACGTAGCCATACAATTTTTGTATTGATTAATAAGACTTTCAAATTTTGATTTAACTTTATCTGGAACAGAATTGAGAATTTCGTTTAAGGTAGAGTTAAATTCATGAATTTCTTCATCTTCTTTAGATACAAAAATAATATTTATTAAGAATACTTCTTCCAAAAATAATATCAAAATATGGATTATCTTGATAATATAAAATTTTTCATTAATTTTGCAAGAATCATTAATATTAATTTTCAATGGAACATAGTATTCAGTAGGTATGTAGATCCATTTGCTAAAGTAATATTTTGTTCTACTATATCTTCTTCAATTTTCACATCATTAAATTTGTTTAAACATCCTGTTGTTATAACATTTACATTTTCTCTTGTATCGTAAAGAATTTTTAATAATACTTCTTTTGTTTTTCCAATGAAGATTGGAATAGGAATGTTATAAAGAGAGCATAATATATTATCTATTTTTTGCTTACAACCTTGTCCCAATTCCTTCCTAAGAGTAGGACTAATAGAAATTAACTGTGCAAGATTAATTTTTAGAAGCAAGTTGTTGGCTTCTTTAATTATATTAAACTTATTTCCTGGTTCTATCGTTTGTATGTCAGTCATTTTTCTTTTTTTGATTTGTTTAGATTGACTAGGAGATTGACTATGAGTTAGAACATCTTTAGTATTATTTTCATTATTTATTTTACTATGTTCATCATTTAGGTTAATTACACTATTCTCATTATTTTCATTATTACTTTTATTATTATTTCTATTATTTTTTTCTGGATTATTTTTCATTTCAGTATCTTTTGTATTTTCCTTTGTATTACTTGGTTCATAAATAATAATTTCATCATTATCATTTAATTCATGTGCATTTTGTTTTTCATTATTTAGTTCTTCACTTATTTTTCTTCTTCTTGTATTCCATATTACTATCTTTTGTTGTTTAGCTTTCTTAATATCTGGTTGATTGAAAATAGATGGTCTAATGATACTTTTATTATTTGGAGAAATTTTATTTTTATCCAAAGTATTTGTAGGCACTTTCTGGGCTACATTAATTTGAGAGATTTGATTATTTTCATTATTAAGATAATTTATTGATTGATTTGGAGATGCAATTTTAGTTATTTTGGGAGATTGCTTACTCCCATAATTTAATTTAAATACTTTTCTTTAATTCAGAGCAATCATCTTTAATATGGCCTATTCTTTGACAATTTAAACATACATTGATTTTTAAATCAGCAAGTTTCAGAGTTATTTCTTGTAATTCATCATCTTGGAGTTGTATAGGTTTCAATGAGATTTTTCTATTTTCAACATTTTGATTAATATAATTATGAGTAGGCTTTATATCACTATTATATTTTTGGTAATTATTGTTATGATTATTATTTATATTATTATTATTATTATTATATGTGTTATTTTTATTATAAGTACTTGTATAATACGGTCCATACTTATTTTGAGTGTTAGATTTTATATTTCTTTTGTTTGATTCTCCTTTATCTTTAGATCTATTTTATTCTATTAATTTCTATATCTTCTCTTTTTAGACGTTATTTTCATTGCATCTTTTAAGTGTTGCTGTTCTGCTTCTAATAAAGTCTCATAGGCTTTAGTTAAAGTCCGAAGTGCATTAATATAATAAGAGATTATAACTTCCTTATTTAAATCAATTCTAATTTCATTTAACAGTGTTTCAAACCTTATGTTGAATTCTGCAACACTTTCACCTTTCTTAATTGTAGCTGTTGAAAGTTCTTATAACCTTGAGTTTTTAGAAAGAAGGCCTTTTTAATGTTCCTGTAATTACTTATAAGGGTGTCTTATTTATCTGGGGTAGTTTTATTTAATGAATTTATTACTATCTTTCTTGCAATACCAGTAGTAATTGAAATTAAACATTCTATCTTTTCTTCTTCTTCAATTTTATTGGAACTACACCAACGAGTATATGAGAAGTTCCAATCATCGAATTCTACAGTAGATTGACCTAATATAGGAATTCTAATTAATTAATTTTAAATCAGTTATTTTCTTTTATTATAAAATAAGTAAATGATGAAGAGATTTTACGATTACAATTAAGTATAATGTTCACACTCTGGAATTTAGACGTAATTTTATTTTCTCTTTTATATAATTTATATAGTTTATTTTATACAATAATTTATTCACTAACAAAAATTTAATTATTTAATCAAATTTTTAATTAATTAAAATTTAATATATTCAATTTCAATTTATTTATTCACTTAATTATACGTTTCTTTAATAAATTATTTTTGTATATATTCTTATAAGTATTTTATTTTGGAAACAGTATTATATATAAGGTGGCACAAATTTTTCGTAGCCTTTTTATTATATTTTCGAAACCCACGTATATTATATACTCTCATTATTAGTTTTCACACTATTATTGTAAAGTTTTGCTTTCTCTAAATTATTCAGAGTATCGATACAAAAATATGCTACTCTTCTAATAAATTTTCTATTCTATACGTGCTCTACTCTCTATAATAAAAATCTACTACTCTCTTTCACCTATTCTAATATATAATAATTTAACTCAACCTTGAATCTAGTTTCAATAGTGTGTTGTTAACAGATTATAGACCTATATAACCCTTTAATTATAATAATATAATTTCTTTTATTTATTATTTTGTTATTATACTATTTTTATATTTATTATATCTTTTTTTTTAATTATGAATTTTTATATTAGTTCATACTCTAGTTTTTTTTTATTATCATTGTAATTATTATTTATCCTTTATTTTATTATTATAAATTTTTATCTAGTTCATACTCTAGTGTTAATAAATAATATTTATTAATAATAAGATAGCTGCCTCCGGTTCGAAGGACCACTGATAAATATTTGAAAGTTCTTATAACCCCTAACCCTAACCCTAGTATTATCCCAAATAAAACCATTGTTCTTTTTGAGAAGTTTCCTTAAAGGTTCCATTTTACCAGCAAAGTTTTTTATAAACTTCCTGTAATAATTACAAAGGCCTAGGAAACTTTGTAATTCCTTTAAGTTTTTCGGTGATGGCCAATCCAAAATGGATTTAACTTTATCTTGGTCCATACTTAAACCATTGACAGAAACAATAAAACCTAAGAATTTTGTTTTTTCGACATGGAACTCACATTTTTCTAATTTAGCAAGTAATCCGTTGTCGATTAACAGAGAAAGAACTTTTCTAACATGTTGTATATGGCTTTTAAGATCTTTTGAATAGATGATTATATCATCTAAATATACTTGGACAAATATACCAAGAGTTTCGGAAAGTATATCTTGAATAAACCTTTGAAACACAGATGGAGCATTACGTAAACCAAATGGCATTACGAGATATTCGTAATGGCCAATTGGGGTCCTAAATGCTGTAAGGTATTCATGACCTTCTTTAATTCTTACCAGGTTGTAGGCTGATCGAAGGTCTAATCGTGAAAAAATTGTTGCTCCTTTAAAAGACTCTAATAGATCATTTATCCGGGGTATCGGATAACTATTTCTAACGGTTACAGCATTTAATCTTCGGTAGTCGATACATAGTCGTAAGGTCCCATCTTTCTTCACAACAAATAATATTGGCGCACCAGCAGGGGATTTAGATTTCCGAATAAATCCCTTAAGTAGATTTTCTTTTATATATTCCTTAAGTGCTATCATTTCTTTAACTGTTAAGGAATAAATAGGCCCGAAATACAACTGGCTTCCTGGAACTAAGTCGATTGTCATATCATATGGTCGATGAGGAGGAAGCTTTTCAGCTTTTCTTTCATCAAATATTTCTATAAGGTCTGAATAGTACTTTTTTAAAATTTCTATTGTTTTTTCTAAGGCCGGATTGTCTTCTACTGGAGTATCTAAGATAGACGCACAAATATCGCTTTCTGAGTCATAAATAATATCAGTTGAGACTGTTTCTGGTATTATGGTATCCAACCGTGATTCTTCGGATATAGCAGCTGAAATTACTTGTTTTTTAAATTGGAATTTATTGCCTACACATGATGGACAATGTTTAGCGCAATAATTTTCAAGGAAGTATATTCTATTTCTTTTATAGTCAATGTAGGGATTGTGAGTTGAGAGCCAGTCCCTACCCAATATACCAGAGATTCCACTTAATTGTATATTTCCAATGCAAAATTCATAAACCTCTTGATGGTCCATGAATTTCAGTTTCAATGGCTTAGATGTCTGTTTTATCATCATTGTTTTGGTATTTGGTAATTGGACATTTATCGGGGAGGATAAACCTACAATTGGTATTCTGTGAGCATTAACAAAAGATTTACACAAGAAACTTCTAGCTGATCCGGAGTCAATAAGCATATTGATTTTAATATTCTTGTTATTAAAGGAAATAATAAATGTTGTAGTCATAGTAGTTGATTTATCTGGTGTATAGTTCGCAGATAGAACTTCATTGTTATTCTTGTTCTTTAGATTTTTATTAAACTTAAATTTGTTTTCTCTTTTATTATGAAATTTAAATTTGTTTTCTGATTTATTTAATTCATGCTTCTTTTTGTTAAATGATTTATTATTTCGCTTTTGGAATGAACCACGTTTATTTCGGATACAACTTTCCAAATAATATTTTTTATCTATAGTCATAATCATGTTAGTAGCCTCGAATAGAGTTCTAGGTTTTTCTTGCTTGTCGAACTCCTCTCGAACTTTATCTATAAGTCCCTTTCCGATTATATCAACGCAAACTTCATCTGGCCAACCCAATCTTCCTGCGATCTTCCTGAATTCAATGGTGTATTCAGCCACTCCTCCAAGTTGTTGTTGTTTGAGAGCCCATAGTTTATCCATCAAAACATATTTTTGCTTTCTGTCGTCTCCTCCATCAAAGTTCTTAATTAGAAGTGTTTTAAATTCTTTATAACTAAGTGAATTTAAAGTACCGTCCACCAGTAAAGACAAAGCCCATTTTCTAGCGGTTCCACTAAGTTTATTCACTAAGAATGTGCTTTTTGATACTTCTTCTTCGAAAGATTTCGGATGGTGCAGAAAGAACTTCTCACATTGAATGATTATTGCAGGAATATTGTCTTTGTTCTCCTCTTCTTGTTCTTTAGTTAGTAATCCATTAGCAGAGAAGAATGTTGGGATAAGTTCAGTTATTGCCGTAATAAACTTTGATGTTCCTTCAGAATGGAATGGGGAGTTATTTTCTTCAAACAAAGATGGATTCATTATATTGTCTTCACCATTGTCTGGCTCTACAAAACTCTTATGCTTGGAAGGGCTGATATTACTATTCATTTCCATATTACCTATTTATATTATGCAAAATATAATTAGTGCTGTATTAAAATAATAATATTTTATAATTTATATAAATTTTTCTTTTACGTTTTAGCAAATATTCTTGATAGTTTTAAGAAGAGTTATTATTGTTATGGGCTCAGACCACACACAATATTTTAAAAACACAATATTAAATATTATAAATAAATTTTTAATTAGTTTAAATAAAGTATTTTATAAATTTTTTATTTTATTTTTTATCGTCCCTTTTCAAAAGAAAGAAAATTTCTTCCTTTTATAGTTTTTACATGAATCTTGAATTGAACATTAACATATAAATTTATTTATATTATTCCATTATGAATGTTATTTTATTTAATATTAATATATCTTAAAATTAACCTACTGTAAAGTATCTATTTTAAAATATAGTTATTTAATTATTAATTATTTATTTATATTTGAAATTTTAACTATCTATTTTAATATTATTTTAATTTATCAATTAATATATAATTTAGTATTCTTGTAAATTATTAATATCATATTCTCATAAAGTTTATTATTGTAATAAGAATAGAGAAAATAATAATCTATTTTAGAGAAAACAATAAAAATTATTGTTAGTATTGTCAAACGATTTAATTTTATACAGAATTAAATATTTCTGTATTTATTTTATTAAAAACAATTTATAGATAATTATTTTTATTATAAATAATTTTATTATAAATAAATTTTTTTTTATTATAACTATTTTAATTTTAAATAATTTCATTATTATAAACATTTTATATTTTTTTTCTTTTTATTATTTTTTTTTATTATTTTATATTCTTATTTGAAGTAAATAAGCTAGTTCCGGATCAAATATTATTGTAACAGATACATGGTAACTTCAAGCCTATCCAATGATAGTCCTCTGGTTACGTAACGTATCTCTAAACAGTTAGCAATTTCGGCTAATCAAATAAAATCTTTTATTAATTTCGTACATTAAATTTTATTATTTTTTATAGTTAATTATATAGTTAAATACTTAGATAAATATATTTTATTTAGTGATTAGTAAACTAAGTTAAATTATTTACCAATCATAAAATTATTAGCATGTATAAATAATAATCGAACATGTAACTGTAACGCACTAGCGTTACTATTAACGTAAATTGTTATTATAAATATTAATATTAATAAATAAAATATATTTATTAAATAAATACAGATTACTCAGTGTAAGCCCAGTAACTAATAACAGATAGAGTTATAAAGTGCTGCGCTATATTCTTGTGTGATAAAATAGATAATTATAAATATAATTAATTTTAGTGTTTATTATTAACAACTCGAATAAAGAGGTGTTAAGTTTTCTTAGTCTTTAAATTTAATTATTATTCGTTATTTTAGTTAATAATAAACTTACCTTTTACAATTGTTATGGTTCGGGTTTTATTAGAAATTTTATTAATTATTTATTTTTAATATTTTTCTGTCTACATTTTAATTATTGAAAAACTTCACTTATTTATACATTATGAAAAAAATAAATATGTAAAGCCTTTCTACATTTTATTATCATATTTAAAAAAAAATAATTTACTATTACTAATTACTTCAAATTTTATATTAATTTAAATTAACTAATTCATAAGTATTTTTATTTTAATAAATTTTGTTTATATAATTTTATATTATTTTTCATATACTAAAACTAAATTATTTAATATATACGAAAAGAAACAAATAAAATTTAAAAAGATTTTACAGAAAAATAAAGTTATTTTAATCAAGAATATTAATATAATATTCTTATATTTTATATAAAATAAATTTAAAAACTACAATATATTTAATATTTATTATTAATCAATTAAGATTTGATTTTATTTGTGGGGAATAAAAATATTAAATAATCAATTTAAAAAAAAATAAAATACTAAAAAGAATACAATTTTAATATTGATACAATATAATAATAATATAATAATATATTTGAAAATAAAAATAAAATATTAATATTGATAATAAACACTTTAATAAAATAATAGAATTTAAGGTTAAATTATAGATATTGATATTAATAATAAAAATATAGAATTATTGATAATATTTTAGAAACTTTTAATAAAAATATAAAAAAAAATTATATTTATAAAATAATTTAGTATAGAAAATATAGTAAAGTAATATTAAGTAAAGAACAATATAATGGATTCTAAAGTATGTTAAGATTTTGATATAATTTATAGTTTAAATTTAAATAAAATAATATGTTTTATTAAAAAATATTCACTAGGTCGATATGTCTATATAGTAATATACTGTATAGATATATAATAATAATAATAAATATTTAAATGGTTTAGTTTAATAAAAATTTATTTATAATAACATTAGATAATTAGAATTATTAAATTAATTTGTGTAAAGAGTTCTATCAGAAACAGATTACAAATAACAAATTTTAACACCAAAATAAAAAAGAACATGTAATAAAAATTCGTTTTTTTAAATAAAAAAATCTTTATTAATTAAAAAAATTAAATCTCTTTTTTGTTATTAACTATCATATAGTCAATAACTAATACCTCGATTTAATTATAGAAATTTACATGTATTTATATTTTTTCATTATTACATTATAATATATTATTTCTATCTAATTTACATATATTACTATTTATTTATAAACAAAATATTTATTTATAATTTTATTAAATAATAATTAACTAAACTAAACAATAATTAATTCAATAAACTTTCAACTTATTTACAATAATAATTAAATTCAATAACAATTCATTTATTATATATTTATTATATAAATATTATTAATACTAATGTTTATATATTTACAATTCAAAACTATTTTTATAAACTATTTAAACTAATTTTAACTATTTAAAACTATTCCGAAATTAATTTTAAAGTATTTTAAACTAACTAAACTAAATTAACTAACTAAAATAAAATAACTAAATTAAATAAATTAAATTAACTAACTTAAATAAATTATCCAAAATTATTTAAATAATAATTTATCCTTTATGAAAAGTTTACATAAATTTATAATTAATTTTCATATACGTAAATCATAAATTTATGTAAAATTATTACATTAATTAATTATGTAATAATTAATTATTAAAGATTTTATTAAATCTTTACAATTTGATTTTAAATTTATTTATTTTATTTTATAATAAAATATCTATAATATATTACTATTAAGGTTATTTTACAATAACCTTACAAAGAACATAAAAGATAAATTTTTACATCTTTCTTTTATATTTCGTAAGTTACATAATAATAATATTTAATTATAAGATATTACTAATATAGTAATATAAATATTAATAAAATATAGAGATAAATTTAATTATATAATTAATTTGAATAATTGAAATTAATATAGATATGTTGTAAACATATATAAAACATAATATAAATAAAATACATGTGACGTCAAATGTACCATTGAAATTTATTATTAATATAAACCTTATTTATTAATATTTTCAGAATTATTAGGCCTAAGATAACCCATTAAATATTAAACAAAAATTTATATTAATTATTACTTATTTAAATATATATATTATTTATAATTAAATAAATAATATTTTTAATTATTGAAATGTAAATAACTGAAATTGAGATTTCAGTTCAGTTATAATTTCAACAAATTAAGTTGAAATTCTAATTAATAATCCATTATATGTTCGTTCTTTACCACAATGTAATAATTCTATTAAGAACTAACTCAAAATAGAATTATTAACTACAACTTAACGACTACTTCATTAAGTTGAGAAAATAAAAAATAATAAATTTTTTTACCTATAGAGTTTATTATAAAATCAATTATAATAATAACACGAAAAGCAAAAGAGGAATTATTTGTATAAATTTGATTTTAAAAATATGTTTTTTGAATAAAATATTTTATTAATTTATTAAAGTTAAAAATATAAAATTGTTACTATTATAACTATGTTTTTATAATAATAACTCTTGATTTCTCAAAGAGAACTCAAGAGCCTTATTTATATTTTTTATGAAAATAAGGTTAAATAAGAAAGGGTTTTCTAATCTTAACAAAACTCTTATCTAGGAAAAGATTAGATAGAAAAACCTAGATAAGTTTTCGATCGATATTCTATCCATATCGATCATCTTATTAATTAAGTAAAACCGATTACTTCTAAAAGTAATTGGGAAAAATCTTAATTAACCGATTTTTCAATCTAATCTAATGATCGAAAATAAAAGAATAAAATAATAAAAGATATTTCGATCATATAATTTATCCTTATATAAAAAATATAAAATTAAATAGTTAATAAAATACAGAATAACATTATAAAATACAGAATACAATACAATACAGAATACATTAGTTACAGTAGAGAAATTAATATATTGTAAATATATTATTTAAAATTAATTAAATAAATTTTGTTAAATTAATGAATATTTAAAATTAAATAAATTTAATGAATAAATATTATATGTAATTAAATAAAGTTATAGTTATAATAACTTAACTAAGAAAATATAATTATTTGTTAGCAAATAATTATAGATTCTTACATACAATTGATTTATACCAGATATTCTTAATCTACAAAAATTAGATTTTGTAGAAGTGAATATAGGTATAAATACTAAGAAAAATATAAAAATTTAATTTAAATATGTTTCATTAGACACAAAATTGTTTTATTAAAAAAAATTGTTTTATTTTAATATTAATTTTTATTTATTTAATTATTAATTTTTATTTGAATTAATAAAAGAAAAATAATAATTATTAAAACTAATAAAATAATAAAATAAAATATTTATTATTTATAATAATTTATTTAAATTTTAATAATAAAAATTTTGATTATTAACAACTATATAAAATAATTTATTAAGATTGTTAATAATCATAATTTGATTATTAATAAACTAATAAAATATATAAAATTATTTATTGAAATTATTAATAATCATAATTTGATTATTAATAACTAATAAAATATATAAAATAGGTTATTGAAATTATTAATAATAAAGAATAATTTAAAGAAATATTTACATGTTTTTATATTTTTCAATAATTTTAAACTATTTACATTTATAAACAATAAAATAAATAAAATAACTAATTGTTATAAATATTTACAAATAAAGTGTTAAAATAAACAAGTTTTAATTATAATTTGTTTATAAAAGTTGAGTTATAAAATAAATAAAATATTAATTATTTTAAATAAAAGTAATTTAAAGATTATTCAGCTATTTAATTTTAATTTTGAAATGTTTATAAATTTGTTTATTTATTATTTACAATTTATTAAATTTGTTTATTATTTTGTTTATTTATAATTTTATAAGAATATTAATTATTAATTTATTTTAGTTTTAATTAAAATTGTTAATGATTAATTAAATTATTATTATTTTATTTTCATTTATTTCTTTTAATTAATTTTTTTTAATTTGATTTCGGGACTTCTAAAAGAATTAATTTTGGTTAAGTTAAATAAGAGTTTATTATTTATTATTTATTTTAATTTTATAATTTTATTATTTATCACAATGTAATAATTTAATTATAAGATTAATTATAATTAAATTATTAATTGCAACTTAATAATAACTTAATAAAAATTATTATTAAATTGAGACAAATATAAAAAAGTTATCTTAATATTGGGAGTTTATTATAACTAATTATAATAAACAATTAACAAAGGTAACACAAATTTGTTATAAGAAGAATATTTTATTTTTATATTTTATTTTTTATTTTAAAATTTATTTTTATTAATAACTATATTTATTATTTTTAAAAAATATAAATATTTAATATTGTTATTATGATTGATATATAATAATTGTTATATTATAATCGTTATAATAATAACTCTTGATTTCTCAAAGAGAACTCAAGAGCCTTATTTATATTTTTTTTGATAAATAAGGTTAATTAAAAAAATGTTTTCTAATCTTAATAAATCTCTTATCTAGGAAAAGATTAGAAAGAAAAACCTAGATAATATTTTTTGATCGATATTCTATACATATCGATCATCGTATCAATTAGGTAAAACCAATTACTTTAAAGAGTGATTGGGAAAACCCTAATTAACCGATTTGCTAATCTAATCTAATTGATCGAAAATAAAAGAATAAAATAATAAAAAATATTTCGATCTAAAAATTATAAATTTTCAAATAAGGAAAATAACGTATTAATAATATTAATAAACAAAATACAAAATACATTGCTAAATACATAATAAAATGCATAATGTGTTTGTTTACATTGTAATTAAATAAATAAACTAAAACTAATAAATTTAATAATTAAATGTAATATTAAATAAATTATTAATAATATTTTAATAAATAAGTATGATAAAGTTAAATAAAGTTATAATTATTATAACTTGACTAATGTTAAAATTTAAATTGAGTGTTTAGGTAAGATTCTTGCTATATCTTTCCTAGTTTGGGTTAAATTGGTCAGGTCAAGATGTTCTCATTAATTATAACAATTTAATTAAACTTAAATAATAAATAACACACAGAGTTTTATAATTAAGATTTCAATATGTAAGATTTATGTTTTATTAGAACTTTATTTAATATATATTTTAATAATAAATTTTTAACTAAGATTAATATAAAAAAATTATTTATTGTTATAATTAATTCATTAACTTTATGTTAATATTTTAGAATTTAATTAGATTAATAGTTATAAAGTTAAAGGTTACTAAGTTAATAATCTTACAAAGAATTCAAAATATGGAATTTCAAATCCTTTTTATACTAAACTAAAATAATAATTAACAATATAATTAAATAATACATTTTAATCTTAATATATTCATACATGTATATAAACTATATAAAACATAATAATAAAATAATATTGATAAGAATTTTTTAATAAAATAACTATATAACTTATTCATAAAACAATTTAATAATAAAACTAATTTAATAATAAAATATACAATAAAATAAAATAAAATATTAAAACTAATTAAAAATTCTCTTTCGGAAATCTTTAGAATGATAAAGAATTCCTTAGAATCTTTTAGAAAATAATTGAATAAAAATATATAATAATAAAATATATAAACTTATAAAACTTATTTAAAATATTATAAAACTATTACTAATAACTAATTCTGTATTTTTAATTAATAATAAAAATTAATAATATAATTTCCAAGTTAAGAGATTTATCTAGTATAAATTTCTTAATTAATAATTTAGGGTCTTGATTAATAATTAAATTATATTTTTATATTTAAATATCTTTAAAGTCTAATATCTCGTTATCTAGTTGTCCAATAAGGTTGAATTTAACATATGTTGTAGTTCTTGACCGTAGCTTTCTAATGAATATAATTTTAGCGGGAATGTTAATATAATATTTCCATTATTTGTTGAGTTATCGTTGTTTTTCTTCATGTTATTTTTATCAAATTCTAAAGGGTTAAATTAAATTAAATTATCTTTAATAAATAAGTCCAAACCCTTTGGTTTCTAATTCTTTAATGTTTCTAATATTTATTGTTATAATTAAAATCGAATTAAAATAATTTTTGTCAATAACTAAATTAAATTTCAATTGATCTAATAGTGAATTTTAACTTCAAATCTACTAGTATTCGTGACAACTAAGAAAATATAATTATTTCATTTAAAAATAATTATAGATTCTTACACACAATTGTAAGAAATAATAATTATTTACTAATACATAATTATTATTTCTTAGTCTTTATAATTATTGATAATAATTATAAATTTATTTAAATTATAACAAAATTTTATTTAATTAATTATTAATTATTCATTTATAAATAATTATAATTTAGTATATATTTAATTATTAAATTTATTAGTTTTAGTTTATTTATTTAATTAAATTGTAAATAAACACATTATGTATTCTATTATGTATTTAATAATGTATTCTGTATTTTATTTAATATTTTATTTTCCTTTTTTGTAAATTTATTATTTTAAGATCGAAATATTTTTTAATTATTTTATTCTTTCATTTTCGATCATTAGATTAGATTAGGAATCGGTTAATTAGGGTTTTTTCCAATTTCTTCTTAAAAGTAATTGGTTTTACCTAATTGATACGATGATCGATATGGATAGAATATCGATCAAAAATCTTATCTAGGTTTTTCTGTCTAATCTTTTCCCAGATAAGAAATTTGTTAAGATTATAAAAACTTTTTTTATTTAACCTTATTTTAACAAAAAAATATAAATAAGGCTCTTGAGTTCTCTTTAAGAAATCAAGAGTTATTATTATAAAAATAAAGTTATAATAGTAAAAATTTTATATTTTAAACTTTAACAAATTAATAAAATATTTTATTCAAAAAACATACTTTAAAAAATTAAATTTATACAAATCTTTCTTCCTTCTTATTTTTCGTGTTATTATTATAATTAATTTTATAATAAACTCCACCAATATTTAGGTAAAACTTTTTTTTATTTTCTCAACTTAATGAATTAATCGTTAAGTTGAAGTTAATAATCATATTAAGTGATAGTACTTAGTATGATTATTACAACAATTGTAAGAATATAGATTTATTTCTTATAAAATAATCTATCTTCTTATTTAATTAATTTATATTTCATTTATATTTCAATATTTATTAACATGTAAAAAATATATTAATTTATCCAAATTAATATATTGAAAAATAATGTAAACAAATTTGTTGTAATGTATTAATTACTTAAAAATATTATTTATATTTTATTATTTCAATTAGTTGACAATTAATAAGATTTTAGTAAATCGGTTAATTAATTTTTTCCCCAATATTATTATGATTGGGTTTTTATTAATTAATACGATGATTAATATATTAGAATATTAATCGAAGTTATTCAGGTTTTTCTACTAATCTTTTCCTGAATATCAATTTGTTAAGATTAGATACCTTTATTTGATTTGTTAACTTTATCTTATCTATTTTATTTATTTAATAATTACATCTATTTAATAATTTCATCTATTAAAATAATTATAAATGAAAAAGTATAAAAGAACTCAAATTTCTTTTATTAAAGAAATTAGAGTTATTATTATATAATGCTATATAATAAATTAAAAGAAATAAAGTATTTTGTTTATATCTTTATTTAGTGTTTATAATAAACTCTATATAAAGTTAAGTAAAAATTTTTATATTTAAAAATATTAATAATCTAGTTATAGTTAGTATATTATAAATAGATTATTATAATTGTAAGAATCTATAATTATTTTTAACAAAATAATTATATTTTCTTAGTTAGGTTATAATTAATATAACTTTTATTTAACTCATATTTCATTTATACAATTAATTATAATTAATAATTTATTTAATTATATATTAAAATTTTATTTAGTTTAATATTAAAAATTTATTTAATCAAATAATTTTTATACATTTAAAATAATATTAAATTTATTTAATTATTCACTTAATTATTAAATTTATTAGTTTTAGTTTTCTCTCACTTATTAAATCATAAACTAAAACACTATTCTGTATTTTATCATGTATTCTGTATTCTATCATGTATTCTGTATTGTATTAATCATGTATTTTATTATTAATGTATTGTTTTATATTTTTTATGTAAAGTTCTATAAAATAGAACTAAATAGATTAAATTTTAAATTTTATGATCGAAATAATTTTCATTATTTTATTCTTTTATTTTCGATCATTATATTAGATTAAGTAATCGGTTAATTAAGGTTTTTCCAATTACTTCTTAAAAGTAATCGGTTTTACTTAATTAACGCGATAATCGATATGGATAGAATATCGATCAAAAAACTTATCTAGGTTTTTCTTCTAGTCTTTTCCTAGATAAGAGATTTGTTAAGATTAGAACCCCTTTTGATTTTAACCTTATTTTGACAAAAAAGTATAAATAAGGCTCTTGAGTTCTCTTTGAGAAATCAAGAGTTATTATTATAACAATTATAATATAATAATAATAACAATAAGTTTTAACATTTAAAATTTTTAATAAATAATAAAACAAATTATTTTAATAAAACAAATTTTATAATTAAAACTTTTCCTTATCAATTTTAGTGTTTCGTCTATTATAATTCGTTATAATAAACTCGATAATTAGAAAGAACCATAGGTAAGTATGATTCTTTTCTAAACCTTTAATATTAGCAGTTAGAGCTAATATTAATGATTAATAATTTAATTATAATTTTTTAATTAAATTATTACAATAATTGTAAAGAATTATAATTATTTTTCAAAATAATTATTATTCTTTATTAAAAAATTAATATTTAAAGTTTATTATTTTATAAAATTTTATGAATAATTTTATTAATTATGTCACATAGTAATTATTAATTAATGTTATTGTTTTAAAATTAAATTAAATTATCAATAATTAATATATTAAATTATAATAATGTATTATTGTATTAAAATAATGTTAAATTCTATTTAATTAAGAAAAATTAAATTTTATTAAAATGATAATTTCATTTAATCAAGAAATAATTAAATTATATTATTTCTTGGACTTTTAATTAAGATAATTAAAAGAATTAATTATTTAATTATACTTGTGATTAAATATTAATAAAATTAATATATAATTAGTTAATAAGTTTTCTCCCTTATTCGGGTTTTCTTATTAACTAAAGATTGATGTAATTAAACACCAATCGAGATCTATCTAGTTTTTTCTTCTAATCTTTTTCTAGATAGAGATAATTTTCCAAGATTAGAAATCAAATTAATATAAATAGGACTCTTGATTCTTCTAAAAATAATCAAGAGTTATTATTATAAGAAATTATAATAATTAACACAAATATTTTAAAATTACTTTTAATAAAAAATTTTTATAATAAAATAATTTCTAAAATTCCCTTAACCTACTTTTAGTGTTGTTTATTATAATCTTATAATAAACTCTAAGTTTTTAAATTTTCGTTTTCAATTTTTATATTATATTTTTTAATTTTATCTCAATTAATAATATTTTTTACTATTAATTGTAGAAAGAATTAATTATTAATATAATTAAATATTTTTAATTAATTCTTTACAATAATATTAAAGTAAGCTGGGGATATAACTCAGTGGTAGAGTGCTTGCTTTGCATGCAAGAAGCCTCGGGTTCGATCCCCGATATCTCCAGTATTTTTTATTTTATATATTTTATTTTTAATTGATTATTATTTTATTATTTTACCTTTTATTTTGTTTTATCTTTTTATTTTACTTTAAGTTTATTCCTAGTTTCAATATTTTTTTGTATTAATATTTTAATTATATTAAAATAATATGTTTTATTAAAGAAGGTTTACTAGGTCGAAATGTCTTCATGATAATAAACTATATATATATATATAAATGGTCAAATAATTATATTTAAATAATTTGTTTTAATACTAAAAATTTATTTATAGTTTTCTTTAATTTCTTTAATATTTGTAGTTATTCAATTAGTTTGATCTAAAATAATTTCATTTATTTATTAATAAGAATATCTATAAAATATTGCTATTAAGGTAATTTTACATTAACCCTACAAAGAACGTAAAAGATTTTTACATCTCTCTTTTATTCTTTATAAGTTACATAATAATAGTATTTAATTTTAAGATACTAATAATATAAATATTAATTAAATATTAAAATAATAAAAATATTTAAAATAATTGAATAAATTTAATTTGTAATTATATAAATAGTTATAATAGAAAAATAGTATATTAATATATATTTTTTTTTAATAATATATAAAAGCATAATACAAATAAATATCCATTAAGTCATATATAAATAATTTAAAATTAATTATTAATATAAATCTTATTTATTAATAGTCACAGAATTTATTAAACTTAAGGTAATTCTTCTCCGCGCATCTTTGCTTCTACCACTACTTCTATCATTGACTTCTGACTTTCTGATTAAATCTACCACAAATCTATTGTAATTTCTCCCAGATATACTTCCTGGTTAGTTCTTTTATTCTGTAATTTCTCCAAGTTTCCATTTCTGGTTTCTTAGTTATTAACCTTTTTTAGAACGTCTGAAATCCGTTCCTGGAGGAGATCGTTGATTTGTTCATTAAAAATATTATTTGCTAAATTTTATTATAAATTATTTCACCAATCAAATTATTAGATTTGATTTTATTTTGATATAAAAAAATGAAGTTTGAAGTTACTTTAATAATTTTGAGATTTCATTAATAATTAAATATCAAATAAATAAATAAATTATTTGTTAAAATAAATAATAATTTGTTAAAAATAAATAATAATTTGTTTAATAATATTTTAATACTTTAAGTGTTTTTCAATTTTTGTATTTATTTGTTTATTTAATGTTAATACCCCAACCTGGTGATTAACCAAATACGTTACAATAATAAAAATCAATAATAAAAATTTTATCATTAAAATTTATTATTAAATTTTAATTAAATTTTAATAATAATTTCTAAAATTATTATTAAAACTCACTATCATTACTATTAATGTTAATTGTATTATTAAAAGTGTTTTATTATTAAATATAAATTAAATTTATAAATAAATAAAATAAATATACTTAGTGTAATCCTAGACTCCTATAAACCAGCAAAGTTTAATAGTACCGCGTTATATTCCTTTAAGTGTAGTTTTGTGTTATTTATTTTAGAGTAATAAAAGTTTTTCATAGTACATTTTGAATAGAGTGGCGTTGAATCATCTTAGCCATTGTTTATTTATTGTTCGTTGCTTTAGTTAATAGTAAACTTACCTTTTAAAATTATACAGTATTTTATTAAATTCTGTATATGTTAGTTGGATGTTTATGGAAAAGAGAATTATTCTAAGAGTATTATATTATAATAATTATATTTATGTTTTATTTATTTATTAATTATATATTAATTATTTATTATTGATTTATTTATTATTTTACAAAGTAGTTTTATTATGAAAAATACATATTGTTATTTTATTATTTATTTAGAAATATAAAAATTACTTTTTAAAAATAAAAATTTACTATCGTTATTATTTATTATTAGTATGTTTATTACATTAGCGTAATTATTATTATTTAATATATAATAATAATTAATTTCGAATTTAAGAAATTCTATAAATAAGAAGAAAATTAACTGAAATTAAAATTTTTATAAGAGAAGTGATATAAAACATAATAAGATACTTGTCAAATAAGGTGATCGCGATTTATTTTTAAATCAATAATTTTACACTCAATCGCATATATTAATTATTTCTCAGAATCATGCTACACATGACAAATAATAATTAACAAAATATTTAATTATAAGCAATACTAAAATTATTAATTAAAATCAGTCTCAACTTTAAAATTAAAAATTTTTCTTATATTTTCCTTATATGAAGAGCTACAGCGTTTCTGAGTACGTATTCTAAAAATATTATGAATGAGCTATACATTATTATTAAAAACATGCTTCATACTTGAATATTATAAAGGAGTAATGATTATTTTACAATGAATACTGATTTTTTATTAAATAAAAGATTCAATTAATTAATAATTTTTATGATTCAAAATTAAATAATTAATTTTATATTAATAATATTTACTATTCAGAAATAATCTTAAATACTTTAATTAATTTCTTATTAAAGAAATATAATTTTTTATTATAAGAATTACTAACAATTATATTTTATAATAATTTTTATACTTTAGAACATTATTAATTGGTTTTTTGATAGTCTTAAGATATTCTTCTAAAAAAAAACAATATTAAAATAATTCTTAATGATAATAATCTTTATATAAATATTTGTACCATTTGGTTTAGTAATAATAAAAATTATTATTAGCTTAATATTATAGTTTAGTATTAGAATATATAGTTTTATTTAAATATCATCAATTAAGAAAACAGTAATTAAATAATCATTAGTTAAAAATTATATAAAATAATATGTTTGATGTAAAATATATATAGTTTTAAAAATTTCTAATAATTAAAATCTTTCGTAAGATTATTAATTACTATTATATTAACTATTAATTATTATATAAACTATTACCTATTGCTGTAATTACTAATTTATTATAATCTTTAAAAATTAATAAATAAAATTTTATTTTCTAATAAAATGAATAAAAAGTTTTCTTAAACAACAAATATTAAATTATTTCTTATAAAATGTTTTTGTGTTTCATATACATTAATAAATAATAATCATTAGTTTGATTTCATTTTAATATTAAATAAAATTTATATAAGGTTTAAAAAAATTTTATTAGAAAACTATTTAAATTAATTTTTTGTCTAACCTTTAAATTAAAGATTATAATTACACATGTTGTGTTTATCTAGATATCTTATTTAGAAATTTTAGCTTTTTATAACCAATAATAATTAGCTAAAAAACAAACCCGAAAACCTTGACAATACTTTTTACAAAGATTAAAAATAAAAAGTACACAATTGAAATTTTGAAATTTGAAAAGTCAAGATTAATATTTGCAAAAAAAAAAAAAAAAAAATAGAAGGTAAACTAAAAGATTAAAATTATTACAATTATTCGATTTGAAAAGTATTACGATTGTTACGAATGCTATTGTTAAATTTAAAAATAAGATCATTATATAGTGGGATAAATACTAATAAGATAATCAGAAATCCAATTGGATACAATTTTATATTTATAAAAAATATAATATTCATAATAACCTTTATCATAATTAGGTCTAACCTTATATCAATATTTTTAATTGTCTTACGATATTTAGTCTTATTTGTAAATTTATCTTGAGTTGGAACAAAAGATTCTATTTAGAGATATGAAAAGCAAAATGATGTTTTGGGAAAGAAGATTTTGAAATTTCATTTTCATAATTATTATTGCTTAGAATATAAGTAATAGTGGAAGTAACATACTTACAAGGAGCAAATTTAAAAAATTCAGCAGTAATAAAAGAAGAAGGAACGTGTGTTTATACTTTATCATCAATTTTAAGTTTAAAAGCTTATTTTGTTTTTTAATCATCATGTCTTTTCCCTTTGATCAAAGTAGAACATCTTGAACAAGTTTAAATTATTGTTAGTATTTTTAATATAAATTAGTAGTAGAAACTTTACTATATAATTAAATATTATCAATTGGAGGATGAAAATAATAATCAATAAAGATAGGAAATTGTTTAGTAGAATCATTCATTGTGTTGCTATAAACAAATTAGGCAAGGTAAAGCCAATCAACTCAGAAACCATGTAATTTAAATATGAATTTCATAAAAGTAGATGTAGCTTCTCTAGTATCAAAAATATTTTTGAATTGAATAAAGTGAACCATCTTTGAATATTGAAGACAATCATGATAACAATATATCCATAAGATTCAGGAAGATTACACTGAAAATTAATCTTAATAAATTTCCAAGGTCTATCTGGGGTAGTGAAAGAATCCAAAAGTCCATATTTTTTATGTATATTAATTTTGTTGTATTTGAAAATATTATAAGAATTAAATAACCTTGAAATATCATAACCCTAGGCCACCATAAGTTTTTTTTAATATGTTCTTAGGTTTTTTTTAATTTCTAAAAGGTCAATGGGTGTATATTTGAGATATAGTTCAAATATTTCTAATCTGAAAATTTTTTCATTAGGTTTATCTAAAACAAATACAGATTTTATATTTTCTGGACCATTCATAACGTCTATATAAGTTGTCAGGTTTAGTAATTTTCCTACCTTCCATATATTAATTTAAGGTTACATTCTTGGAAGAATAAGTGTCAGTGATGTTGATATTAATATCTAATTTTGCCTTCTAAACTGTATATCAAGTTCTTATGATCAGTGAAAACAATAACTTGATATTTAAAATCTAAATGTAAGTGTCTCCAGGTAGTAAAAGTGGACTTAATAACTAGTAATCCTTTGCCTATAATAAAATAATTTATTTCATTATTAAGACTTTTCAAATGATCCGGATTGAATCTTCATTTATCGTTTTTTTTGTGATAAAATAATGCCAACCGGGTAAAGTCTTTTCTTTAATTCAGAGAAAAATTCATTTCATTTTTTATCTTATTATAAACTATTTTAAAATAATAAGAATTAATTATTTAGCTTAATGTAATAAAAAGTATAATATAAATAATAAAAGATTTATAAAAAGTGTCAATTATAAATTATAATAATATAAAAACATAATATGTTATAAGTATATAAAAAATTATAAATAATAAATAATTAAATAGATATTTTTTATTTTATTATACTTTTATTAATTATATCTTAAATTATTATCTTTATACATTGATATGTTTTTTAAATTTAACTATTTGATGGATTAATATTAATTAGAATTAAAATAAAAATTAAATTTTCTTCATAAAAAAACTTTTTATATGTAGATAATTTAATTTTTTTAATTCTAATTTTTAAATAACAGCGTTCATTATACAATGGGTAATAAGATAATTATATTTACATAAAAATATAAAAATATATATATATATATATATATATATATATTTAAATTTAATAATCTTTCTAAAAAAAAATTTAATATTTAAAAGATGATATTATTATATTTTTAATATTATTATTAATATTATTATGCTTTTTATAAATATACTGTAAGTTTCAAATTATAAATATATATAAGATATGACATAATTTAGAATTAATATGTCTTAAATTGGAAAAATACATAATTATTCTTTTTTTTTTTTTTCTTTTTTTAGGAAAAAAAAATATTAAATTTTTTTAATTTAATTAAATTTTTTATTACCTTTAATAATAAATTAAAATATTACACAATTACACCATATATTTTTATTAATATTATCATAACTCTATTTATATATTCATTTTTAATTACTTTAATTTTTTATTTTTAATTAGTAAATTTATTATTTTAAAAATAAGAA
The DNA here is from genome assembly GCA_016946835.1 of Neocallimastix lanati (nom. inval.). Taxonomy (NCBI): domain Eukaryota; kingdom Fungi; phylum Neocallimastigomycota; class Neocallimastigomycetes; order Neocallimastigales; family Neocallimastigaceae; genus Neocallimastix; species Neocallimastix lanati (nom. inval.). The sequence goes on from JACVTC010000183.1 coordinate 156,769, forward strand.
TAATTAAATTATATTTTTAATTTTTTTTTTGTTTATTAATAATATAAAAAACATTAAACAAAATGAATCCAGTATTAGAAAGTCTTTTTAAACATCAATCAATTCGTAAATATAAAAATCAGCCTCTTGAAGACGAAAAATTAAATCTTATTGTTAAAGCTGCCCAAGCAGCACCAAATTGGTGTAATGGTCAACAAGTCTCTATTATTGTCGTTAGAGACCCAGAACGTAAAGCTAGACTAGCTAAATTGAATTTAAATCAACCTTATGTAGCTTCTTGCTCAGCCTTTTTAGTTTTCTGTGCTGATTATTACCGTGCTTCTCTTGCTTTTGAAAAAGTTGGAGATAAAGATTTCATTAAAAATTATCTTAGTCAAATAGATATTGTAATGGTTGGCGCTCATGATGTCGGTATTGCATTACAAAATGCTGTAGTTGCTGCTGAATCTTTAGGACTTGGTACTGTTCCAATTGGTACTATTCGTTCTCAAGCATTAGAAGTTGTAAAGGAACTTAATTTACCAAAATATGTTATTCCTATGATTGGTTTATGTGTTGGATACCCAGATGATGATCCAGGTGTTAAACCAAGATTACCACCCCAAGCTGTTTGCTTCAATGAACAATATGATACTAGTAAGTTACAATCTAATATTGATAATTATGATGATTTATTCAAAAAGTACGCTTCTGAAAGAGGTTCCAATGAACGTGAAATGAATTGGTCCGAAAGACTTTATCAATTATATACCGCATCTTATAATAATGGAAGATATGATGGTGATTATGAATTATTAAAACAACAAGGATTCATTAAAGTTGATAAGAAGAATTAGAGTAATATATAATAAAATATGCTATTATTAAATTATATAATATATAATATTATATAAATGCAGTTTAAATAAAACAAAATTAAATAAAATAATAAGTAGTTAATGATTACATTTTATATCAATTATAAAATATAGATAAATATATATTTTAATAATATAGTTATACTATGATGTTTATTATTTCATTTATTAAAATTTGAATATGTAGAAAAACAATATGTGATTAAATGAACATTTTAGATATATATATAAAAAAAAGAAAAATATTATTACTGACAGCTATTATTTCTATAATTTGGGAAATAAAAGGAGATATATGCTATAATTAATAATATATTTTAATAAAAGAATTTTTACATCTTAATTACCAAAAAAAATATAATTAAAATATATAATAAATTCAAATGTATAATGGAATATTTTAAGTATAATAATAATTAAAAAAATATTAATGATAATAATAAATAATAAAAAAAAATTATAAATTACAAAAAAAAAATAAATAAATATATAAGTAAATAAAAAAAAAAAAAAGAAAGAAAAAAGAAGATAAATTAAATAATTTAAAAAATATATATATAAATATATATATATTTGATATTTATTGATTTGTACACACATCATAATTTGTATCGGTATCAAAATGTGTAAGGAATTTTATTAATTATAAATATTATTAATATATAATTTACTTTGAAATAATAGGCTTTTAAGTATATTCCTTCAATTAACTATTTACTTTTCGACTAAAAATTTTATTTAAATTGTTCATTAATAATAAAATGGGTTTATTAATTATATATTTAAATTTCAAAAAATAATTATATTTTTTATTTTTTTAGAAAAAAAAAATTATAAATTATTTTGAATTTAATTTTTTAATTATTTATGATTAATCAAAGCTTCTTAAATTAAATAAGATATTAATATTACTTAATTGACATTAAATAAAAGTATAAATTATATTTTTTTAATTAAAAATATATATTCATATATATATATTTATTTTTTTTAAAAGAAAATGAAAAAAAAAAAAAAAAAAATACAGTCTTTGAAAATCATTTCGAACATCAATATATTCGTATGTAAAAAGTTCAATCCCTTCAAACTGAACAAAATTAGTAATATGGGTAACATGTTACAAGTATTATTTTTTATTAATAGTTCTTAAAAAACTATTGTTTTACTAAAACTGTTAATATTTTGTCTTTATGGATTTTAAATGTAATTTTATTTTTTATTTTATAGCTATATGTGGGAGTATTGCATTTCGACATAATTTATTTTTGATCATTTATTTATGTATTACAATGTGGCTTGTATAAAGAAATGAATAGGAATAGGGTTAAATTTATTTTTATTTTTATTTTTATTTTTTTAATGCTAAAATACATTTATTCATTTCTTTTTTTTATAAATAAAAATATACGTTGAAAATAGTGGCGTATTACATATATTATACACATTGTACAAATATTTATGTATAATCATCATAAAATTTTGTACAATGTGTATAATATATGTAATACGCCACTATTTTCAACGTATATTTTTATTTATTGTATTTTAACATTAAAAAATAAAATAAAAACTAAAAAAAGAATAAATAAAAGAATAAATAGGTTTTCTGTTAAGAATTTTATTTTGTTTTTATTTTATTTTTATTTTATTTTATTATTATATTTTATTTCATTATTATATTTTATTATTAAATATTTTAATAATAAAACCTTTCCATTTTATTTTATTTAAATAAAATAAATAAAATTTTATATTTTATTATTAAATTATTTAAATAATAGAATAAAACTTATTATAATATTAAATATTTATTATTAATAAAATTAAAATATTGATATTGATATTAATAAAATATATTGATATTGATATTAATAAAATATATTGATATTGATATTAATAAAATATATTGATATTGATATTAATAAAATATATTGATATTGATATTAATAAAATATTTTGATATTGATATTAATAAAATATTTTGATATTGATATTAATAAAATATTTTGATATTGATATTAATATAATATATTGATGTTGATATTAATATAATTTAAACTATATATATTCTAGTTAATTATTATTTATTAATTTAGAGCGTGTTTAATTCTAATAAGCATTTATACCATAAATCTATGATATCATTTTTATTACATTTTTTATCAATCAATTCGGATTCCTTTTTTTTGTATTTTTTAATTAAATCATTGATTTCATCAGTTTTTGTTACTATTCTTCTTTTTTTTTTTTCAAACCCCTTCAATTTTCTTTTTGTAATTATTATAAGATAAAGATTCTTCTCTTTTTAAATGATAAATCAATTCATAGAAAGAAGTTTTTTTGCAAAACAATTTTTTTAAGTAATTATTAAAAGATTCTGAAGCATTATTTGTTATGCGGTTTATATCGTTATAATAATTCCAATATTTAATATCATATTTATATAAATAAGTCTTATTAAAATATTCCAAAAAATTTAAAAAATTGAAATAATTATATATTTGACATATAATTTTAATATAATTATAAATATCAAATATATATTCAGGATTTATAAAAGGAAAATTTGTTATAGCATTATAAAACAAATAAATTTTATTATTATTTTCAACTTCATTATAACATAATTTATTTTTTTGAACTTCTAACGATCTTTTATAATGCCATACACAATATTTAATAGTAATATTAGAAAATATTTTAATGGCAGCATTGGATATACCTTTTTCTAAATCACAATGCAAAATTTTTGGTGTAACTATAATATTATTATTATATTTGCTTGCATTCTTTTTTAATTCTTCAAATAACAATTCATAGGTTGCTTGTTCTTTATTATTTAATATAGATAATGATGTAGTGTAAAAACTATTTATTTCTGGAGCATATACTCTTGTTATAAACACTTGATAACTAAATATTGGTGCAATATAAAATGTACCATCAGCAAATATATTTTCGTTGTATTTAATAAACAATTCTGTTTGGAATGGTGATTGAAAAATTATAATATTAGAATTTTTGAATATCATAAAATTTTCATCTCTTTCGTTTATATAATATTCAGATTCATCTGGAATTTCATTAAATTTTGATATATCAGGAGGTAGTTGTTTTTTTATATATCTTGATATTTGGGATTTAATTGAACTATAATCAGGGCATATCAATCCAATTTCTTCAGATATTTCATTATATATATGTTTTGGATTTATATCAAATGGGATTGAGGTTTTTCTAATTTCATTTTTCATTTTATGTTTTACTATTGATACAGATGCATCATATTCTTTTCCTGGATGAGTATGTTTGTTTTCATATTTTATTACTTTATTATTATCATTTAGAATAAGATAAGATTTACATTTTTTAACTGTTTTATATTCAGTACATTTGAATACTTTTGTATTATTCCTTATATACCATAAATTAAATTTATATTTTCTGTTTACAATGATTTGGTTTTTTTCTTTATTAGTTTCACTTATTTCTAATTTATCGTCCATTTATTATAAATATTTTAAATTAAAAGTTTTATTTTTTATTTTTTAATTTTTTTTGTTTTAATCTATTTTTTTAATCTTATATTTTACTTTATTCTTTTTTTTTTTATTATTATTTTACTTTATTATTTATTTTTTTTATTTTTTATTTTTTTTTTATTTTTTTATTTTTTATTTTACTTTATTTTTTATTTTTTATTTCACTTTATCATTTATTTTTTTATGTTTTATATTTTACTTTATTATTTTTTTTTATGTTTTATATTTTACTTTATTATTTTTTTTTATATTTTATTTTACTTTATTATTTTTTTTATATTTTATTTTACATTATTATTTATTATTTATTTATTTTTTATTTATTTTTTTTATTTTTTATTTACTTTTTTTTTTTTTTATTTACTTTTTTTATTTTTTTTTTTTATTTTTTTTATTTTTTTTTATTTTTTTTTATTTATTTTTATTTATTTTTTTTTTTTTATTTTTTATTTTACTTTATTACTGTAAATGTTATTAAAATTATAAAAAAAAAAAAAAAAAAAAAATTTAACCCTATCCTATTCATTTATTTTTATAAGCCACATTGTAATACATGAATAAATGATTATACATAAATTATGTCGAAATTCTTCACATTCGCTATATGTGTATTAACCATAATTCTATGTAATCATGTGATAAAATATAATTATAAATTTATTAATATAAATTTTAAAAATAATATGAATTAACAAAACTGATGAAATTTGAAATTATTAAAGAAATTCATTAAAATCTTTATTCATAGTTAAAATCGAATATTTTTATTTAATATATGTATTGAAAAAGATTTTATTTCTTAAACTGTGATTAACTTCTTCTTTATGGATTTTTAAAGTAATTTTGGTTTCATTTTAAAACTATTTGTACATTAACCATAAATTCTATTAAATCATGTGATAAAATATAAATTTTATAAATTTATTAATATAAATTATAAAAGTAATATGAATTAATAAAACTGATGAAATTTGAAATTATTAATGAAATTCATTAAAATCTTTAAATATAGTTAAAATCAAATATCTTTACTTAATATACGTATTGAAAAAGATTATATTTTCTATACCATGATTATCTTTTTCTTTATGGATTTTTAAAGTAATTTTGGTTTCATTTTAAAACTATTTGTACATTAGCCATAAATTCTATTAAATCATGTGATAAAATATATTTATTTAAATTTTTATAAACTTATTAATATAAATATAAATTATAAAAGTATTATGAATTAACAAAATTGATGAAATTTGAAATTATTAATGAAATTCATTAAAATCTTTAAATATAGTTAAAATCAAATATTTTTATTTAATATATATATTAAAAGAGATTTTCTTAAACCATGATTATCTTTTTCTTTATGGATTTTAAAAGTAATTTATTTTTCATTTTAAAGCTATTTGTACATTAACCATAAATTCTATTAAATCATGTGATAAAATATAATTATAAATTTATTAACTTATTAATATAAATTATAAAAGTAATACGAATTAACAAAACTGATGAAATTTGAAATTATTAATGAAATTCATTAAAATCTTTAAATATAGTTAAAATCAAATATCTTTACTTAATATACATATTGAAAAAGATTATATTTTCTATACCATGATTATCTTTTTCTTTATTGATTTTTTAAGTAATTTTGGTTTCCTTTTAAAACTATTTGTACATTAACCATAAATTCTATTAAATCATGTGATAAAATATATTTATTTAAATTTTTATAAACTTATTAATATAAATTATAAAAGTAATATGAATTAATAAAACTGATGAAATTTGAAATTATTAATGAAATTCATTAAAATCTTTAAATATATTTGAAACAGAATATCTTTACTTAATATACGTATTGAAAAAGATTTTATTTCTTAAACCATGATTATCTTTTTCTTTATGGATTTTAAAAGTAATTATATTTTTCATTTTAAAGCTATTTGTATATTAACCATAAATTCTATTAAATCATATGACAAAATATAAATTTTATAATTTATTAATATAAATTATAAAAAGTAATACGAATTAACAAAACTGATGAAATTTGAAATTATTAATGAAATTCATTAAAATCTTTAAATATATTTGAAACAGAATATCTTTATTTAATATACGTATTGAAAAAGATTTTATTTCTTAAACCATGATTATCTTTTTCTTTATGGATTTTAAAAGTAATTATATTTTTCATTTTAAAGCTATTTGTATATTAACCATAAATTCTATTAAATCATATGACAAAATATAAATTTTATAATTTATTAATATAAATTATAAAAGTAATACGAATTAACAAAACTGATGAAATTTGAAATTATTAATGAAATTCATTAAAATCTTTAAATATAGTTGAAACAGAATTTCTTTACTTAATATACATATTGAAAAAGATTTTATTTCTTAAACTGTGATTATCTTCTTCTTTATGGAATTTTAAAAGTAATTTTTTTTTTTTTGGTTAAAACTATTTATCTATTTATACATTAACCATAAATTCTATTAAATCATGTGATAAAATACAATTATTTAAATTTTTATAAATTTATTAATATAAATTATAAAAATAATGTGAATTAATAAAACTGATGAAATTTGAAATTATTAATGAAATTCATTAAAATCTTTAAATATAGTTGAAACAGAATTTCTTTACTTAATATACATATTGAAAAAGATTTTATTTCTTAAACTGTGATTATCTTCTTCTTTATGGAATTTTAAAAGTAATTTTTTTTTTTTTGGTTAAAACTATTTATCTATTTATACATTAACCATAAATTCTATTAAATCATGTGATAAAATACAATTATTTAAATTTTTATAAATTTATTAATATAAATTATAAAAATAATGTGAATTAATAAAACTGATGAAATTTGAAATTATTAATGAAATTCATTAAAATCTTTAAATATAGTTAAAATCAAATATTTTTATTTAATATATTTATTAAAAGAGACTTTATTTCTTAAACCATGATTATCTTTTTCTTTATGGATTTTAAATGTAATTATATTTTTCATTTTAAATCTATTTGTATATTAACCATAAATTCCATTAAATCATATGACAAAATATAAATTTTATAAATTTATTAAAATAAATTATAAAAGTAATAAGAATTAATAAAACTGATGAAATTTTAAATTATTAATGAAATTCATTAAAATTTATAAATATAGTTAAAATCAAATATTTTTATTTAATATATGTATTGAAAAAGATTTTATTTCTTAAACTGTGATTTACTTCTTCTTTATGGATTTTTAAAGTAATTTTGGTTTCATTTTAAAACTATTTATACATTAACCATAAATTCTATGAAATCATGTGATAAAATATAATTATAAATTTATTAATATAAATTTTAAAAATAATATGAATTAACAAAACTGATGAAAATTGAAATTATTAATGAAATTCATTAAAATCTTTAAACATAGTTAAAATCGAATAGTTTTATTTAATATATGTATTTGAAAAGATTTTATTTCTTAAACCATGATTATCTTTTTCTTTATGGATTTTAAAAGTAATTTTCTTTTTCATTTTGAATAAAATATTTTATTATAAATACATAAAATATGTGGAAATCATATGATTTTTAAAATAATTATCAAATAATATAAATTAACTAAAACTGGCGATATTTGATATTATTAAAATGAAAAAAATTGCTTTTAAAGTTCATTAATAAAAAAACAATCATAGTTTTAGTAATAAAATCGTTTTTAAAAAATCTATTTAATAAAAATATTCTATTAACATTATTTAAAAATTCGAAAATTTTCATTAATAAAAACATTTTATGAAAAATATATAAATTATTATAAAAATAGTATAAAATATATAGAATCATATGATCTTTTAAAATAATTTTTAAAATAATTATCATAATAATAAATAAAATGAAACTACTACTAAAAACTTGAATATTTTTATGTATTTAAAAAGTATTTTTACTTTTCATTTTAAAAATAAATTTTTTGACAGCTATTTTATGCAAATTATTTAAAATTTTATAAAAATAACATAAAATTTATAAAAATCATATGATCTTTAAAATGATTTATTTTTTTAGAAAGAACTTTCATAATTCTATTTATTTTATTTAAATACTTCATTTATTTACTATAACAAAACTAAAAAAAATCTATTTACTTTATTTTCAAATTACAAGACAAAAAAGAATGTCCAAAGCTATTGTTAATTATTCTTTTTATATAAACTATTTAAGCTATTATATTTCTATATTTCTAACCAATTATTATTATACATTTAATGTATGATATATATTACATTATAACAATTTCATTTATAATTTCTTTTGTTTTTTAATTTAATAAATTTTTGCTACATTAATTTAATATTAGAACTAATTAATATATAAAATTTATATTTTATAAATAATTTTCACTAATATACAAATATGTTTAATCATGGAATATATTCTTATTATATTAAGTATAATATATAAATATATATATTATATAATTAATTAATATATTATATAAGAATTAATAGAATATATTTGTAAATAATTAATTAATAATAGGTAATCAATAAATATTAAAATATAAAATTTTTATTTATATTTCTTTTAAAAAAAAAAGAATTTATTTTTTAAAAAAAAATAAATAAAAAGAAAAGTATATAAAAATTAAAAATGAATCCAGTTCTTGAAAGTCTTTTTAAGCATAAGTCAATACGTAAATATAAGGATCAACCTCTTGAAGATGAAAAATTACAACTTATAATTAAGGCTGCCCAAGCTGCTCCAAATTGGTGTAATGCTCAACACGTTAGTATTATTGTTGTCAAAGATAAAGCTCGTAAGCAAAAGCTTGCTGAATTGAGTTTAAATCAACCATATATTGCTTCATGTTCAGCCTTTTTAGTTTTTTGTGCTGATTTTTATCGTACAATTTATGCTTTTGAAAAGAGTGGAAAGACTGAAGAAGAAAAGGATCAATACATTAAACAATTAGATAATCTTTTTGTTGGATCTCATGATGTCGGTATTGTTATGGAAAATGCTATTGTTGCTGCTGAATCATTAGGTCTTGGTACTGTTCCAATTGGTCTCATTCGTAAAGCTTCTCTTGAAGTTGTTAAGGAATTAGAATTACCTAAATATGTAATTCCACTTGTTGGTTTATGTGTTGGTTATCCTGATCATGATCCAAATATGAAGCCAAGATTACCAGCTGCTGCTGTCTGTTTTAATGAAAAATATGATACTACTAAAAGTAAGGCTGGGGTTGATCAATTTGATGAAGAATTTAAGAAATATCTTGCTTCAAGAGATACTAATAATCGTGATGAAAATTGGAGTAGTGGTATTGCTGATAAGTACTTACAATTTAAGGACTTTTATGTTGATGACTATGAATTATTAAAGCAACAAGGCTTTATTTCTATTGATAAAAAGGACTAATTTAATAATTAAATATTCAAGTAAATAATTTTTTTTTAAAAAAAAAAAAAAGAAAAGAAAAGAAAAGAAAAACAAAAAAAAAAAATAAAATGTAAATCTAAAAATATATCATAATTTGATGTAACAAACATCATTTAATTTTTAAAATATGAAATTAAATGTATTTTATATAATATAACGTATAATTTTATTTTGCTTATATATATAAAATCCGTTATTATATCTATTAGTAAAAACAAATATTTTGTTCAACAAAATAAAACAAACATACAAACAAAACAAAATAAATAATGAAATAAAAAAAGAAAATAAAATAAATATATAAATTTTAGTAATTCAATATAAGAAAGTTTTTAATTTTATGTATAATATATAATAAATAAAAAGATGATTTTAAATTTCTTTAATATTATATTATAAAAAATAATTGAAATTGCAATAATTTATTATATATAATTTACTGACTATATTTAATTTTGTAATATTTGATTAATCTTTGAATATTATATTCGATGTACTGAAATAATAAGATGAAAGTTTATTGATATAAACCATTTTGGAACAATTTATTAGTTTATCAATGAATTGATAATATTAATTGAATACTAGTTTTAATAATTTATTATTATTTATTATTTATTAATATTTAAATATTATATATATATATATATTTTTAGATACATTTATTTTAAAAATATAATAAGAAAAAAATTATTATAAATTTAAAAAAATTAAAAAAAAAAAAAAAAAATGTATTATGTTTTATGTTTAGTTTATTATTGGTATGCTTTAATTTTTTTTTTTTTTTTTTTTTTTTTTTTTTTTAAATTAATATTAATAAAAAAAAAAAAATTAAATATATAATACATAAATATTATAATTAAAAGCTTATTTTTCGAAGCTTTTTTATAGTTAAATTATTAAGATTTGATAATATTTAATAAAAAAATAAAAAATAAAATTTTATTTATAATAATTTTCATGAAAAAAAGTGATAAAATAAGATCAAAGTAAAAATAAAAAATTTATATTTTCATAATTATAAAATTTAAAATTTATATTGAAATTTCTTTGTTATATATTAATAATTATATAAATATATATATTATTTTTTAAAAAAATAAATTTTAAATCTTATAAAAAATTTAAATTATAATATTTATCTTATTTTAAATATTATATTTATAATAAATAATTTTATTATTTTAAATTTTTAATTAAAAGCAATAATTTTTTTTTTACAACTTTTTTTTTATTCAAAAAGTAATTAAACCCCCATTAATACTGGCTTATCGTAATTAATATTTAAGGTTTCTACTTTAAGGAAAAACCCTTTTTGTAATAAAAAGAAATTAAATAAAATAAAAAATAATTAAGTATATCTCTGAAAACTTTTTAATTTTAATAAAATAAAGTATCTAATAAATGGATGAATGTTACAAAGTCAAATTATTTAAACATTGAAATATATTTGGAATATAGTAATATTATATAATAATTGTTTTTATTAAATATATACTATATATAGCATTAATGTATTTGAATAAGTGTTCATTAGTTCAACAGAATAATTTAACATATTGAGAATAAATACTATAAAAAGGAATATAAATATTAATTTAAAATAAGAGAAGGTAATTTTATATCGTACTAAAAATAATAGTAGAAATTATATGAAATTCACAGTAAATACTTAAAAAAAGGAAATAGAAAAAAAAAAAAGTATGAATAATAATGAATGAAAAACATATTCAAAACAAAAGTAATAATATTACTGAATCGGTAAATATTAATAATTTTTTAAATGAAGATATAAAAAATTCAAAGATTAAAGATTTAAATATAGATGATATCAAATTATCCGAATCTTCAGAAAATTTGTTAAAGCAAGAAGGAAATAATAGAATACAATCAAAAGAGTTATTAGAAGGTATATATAAATGTATATACTAATTAATAGAAAGAATATATTTAAAATATTAATAATAGCAATATTACTATTGATATATATATATATATATTTTGTTGTTGTTGATGATGTTATAATTATAAAATTTTATATAAAAACTATATAAATAATTATTAAGGCTTGTTTATTAATTATTACTTTTTTAATTTATATATTATTATTATCATTATTTTTTTGAATATATTATTATTATCATTATTGTCGTTATTTTTTTTTTCTATATGAATATGTTAAAACATTCAAAAATGATTATCTATTAATTAATATTTGCTATTTTCATATTCAAAATATTTAATATTCATTGATATTCCATTATTCTTATTAAATATAAATAATAAAATGAAGACTCCAGATTAAGTATTGAAAAAAAATCGAATAAAAAATCCAATTCAGAAAGGACACCAACAAAAACAGAAATTGAAAATCTTTGCAACCTAGATGATTCAATTATACTTACTCTAAATTCAATTAATAATCTATATGAAGAAGAAGAAACTAATGTAGTTGATGAATTAGTGTCAAATAATATCAATACAAATAGTAAAAATAATAAAAATATAAATTGTTCAAATATATCACTTGAAAATTCTAAAGAATTATATATTAAAAATGAAAAAAGTAATACTAATGTGAGTGATTCTATTTCATTTGATAATGAAGATATGATATTATCAAAATTGAATTCCTCAATTAAAGTTAATGGTTCAAAATTGGATTTAGAAAATAATAGTGTTGAAAAAAAATTAAAACAAGTTATTGATAAAGAATTATCATTTAATTATTTAGATGAAAATGAACAACTATTTAGTTCCTTAATTAATAAAGAAACATTATTAAAAGAGTATGTTGATATTCGTAGAAGAATTGATAAAATTATTAAAAGCAATGATCAAGATAATATAGATAATAATATAAACAATAGCTTAGAAGATCCTAATGCAAAGAATAATATGTATTTGTCTTTTGACCACAATAAAAATGAATCATCTGAATCTCTAAATGAAGAAACTAAAAATATAATATATTTATTAGATAAAATGATAGAAAAAGTGATAGAAAACGAAAAAGTAATATAAAAATATATATATATATATATATTAATTAATATTTAATTCATTATATTATTATTATTATTATTTAATTATAACTGAATATTATTAATAAATCATATTAATAAATAATAATAACTTTAAATTTTATGATATTATAAATTCATAAATATTTCATATACATAACACATTTATTTTAAAAAAAAATAAAAAAAAAAAAAAAAAAAAAAAAAAAAAAAAAAATGATAATATCTTATTCTTAATATAAATATGAAAAATAAATAATAATATAACAGATTAATGAAAGATATAAAAAACGAATGAATGATTTAATAGAACAAAAAGATATATTAATTGGTAGACAAAGGATAAGAAATAATAAATTAGAATTTGCATTAAAAGAAGCTTTATTCTTTTTACAGAGACCATTTGACGTTGATCTTGTTCAAACACAATTTTTGACAACATTATTAACCAATTTTAAGGATAACCCTGAATTATTAAATCATAATTCAATATCAAATACTTCATCAACAACAAATAGTAATTCAATGACAGCTCAAGCAAAAAAATATTTAAAAAAAATAAATAAAAAACATGAATCAAAAACAGTAAATCAAGGTACATCATTAAAAATTTCAAAAGAAGAAAATGATCTATGTATGCAATTTGCAATAACTTATTTAAAACAAGCATTGGAATGGATAGAGAAGGATGTGGATATTGAGGATGATCATGATAAATTTAAAATAAAACGATATCTTTCGGTAGATAAAATAGCTAAATCGGAGAGTAACCAATTAGATAGCCCAATTAGAGATAATAATAGTGCGGTAAGAATTTTTTGTTTTATGCTTATTATAAATATTATTTTTTTTTTTTTGTTTTTTTTTTTAAATTTAATTTTTTTATTTTTATTATTTTAATATTAATTAATATTACTATAATGAATATCATTTATTATTTTAAAATTACTATATGTTAATTTTATATAATTATTATTTTTTTTGAATAAAATATTATATTAATATATATAACATTACAATTATATATACATATATATATATAATATTTAAATAATATATACTTCTAAAATATAAATTAATATTACGATAAAAAAAAAAATAAAAAATAAAAAATAAAAAATAAAATAAAATAAAATATAATATAATAAAATATAACAAAACAAAAAAATTAAATAATTGAAATAATTGAATAAAATAACATAATTGAATTATTAAGGAACTGGAAAATAGTGATAATAGTATTAACCTTAGCTATAGTAAAATTAAAATCAATTATCAGAAAGGACCTTCAGCAGAAGAAATTACTAATGAAATTAATTTAAATGATTACTTTGAAAATCCTAATTTTATTAACAGAAAACCAACACTTAAAAGGAGCAGTACATTTAGGCGAGACGATCCAGAAATAGATTCTAAACTATCAAGTTTTGTGAAGTCAAGATCAGTTAATTCATTATTCCTGGATCAATATAATCAGTTAGGAAATTTAAACTTTTGTAATGATTCATTGATTAATGATACTAAAGCATATGAAAACAATGTTGAATGTAAAAAAGAAAATTCTATAGAAATGAAAAGTACTTCAGGTTCCTCTAATTCCTCTCTGGAGAATACCAATAAAAGTAATACATGCGTACAAAATAATATACCAATAGTAATTTCTCCATCGATTGAAGATTCAAAATATAATCATATTTATTGCGAAGCAAGCGAGGTTGATAAAAATGAATTTAATAAACCAAATGAAGATGAAAATAGTAATACTAAAGACACGATTGAAGATAAAGAAACAGAATTTCAAATTAAGCGGTCCTTAAGTTTGAATGCTAAGGATAAGCATTTCATGGCAACAAAAGTGTATAATGATTATTTAGAAAAAAATAATATGATCAATATTATAATTTCTCTTAAAAATGATAATGCTAAAGTGCCGGCCTCAGATAATAATGGCAATAATGATAATCATTTAAGTATTAATCAAAATCTTGGTGTTGATAATAATGCATATGAACAATTTAATATAAAACCTGAATTACTATCTAACTTTAAATTTATTAGTGCTATTAATATAAAAGAAGTATGCAAGAACTTTGAAAAACAATTCCCTGATAATCGGAATGAAAAATCTGAAGATAAATACTACTTTTGCATTAATGGACAATATGGTATGGAAATATTTAAAAGAATAATTGAAGCTTTAGACCAAGAGCATCCTGATAAAAATTATAATGATAAAAATAATTTCGTTTCTTCCATAGAATATACTGAGCAATTAGAAAAGATTGAAAAATTAGAGAAGGAAAACAATCGATTAAAATATGAATTAGAAAAGAAAACCTTGGAATATGACCATGAACATATGGCTAAAATTATGCTCGATAAAGAATTGGAAGATTTGACATCACAATTATTTTTACAAGCCAATAAATTAGTAGAAACAGAGTGCCATAAATTAGAAGATACAAAAATTAGATTAAAGGAGTTAAATGATAAATACAATTATGTTAAATCCCAACTTCAAAAAAGAGAGAATGAATTGAATGGATTAAAGAAAATAATTATTAAAAATGAAGATAAAAAAGTCCAAAAAAGAACAAAAATATTCCCTAAAGTACAACAAAATTCAGGAAATCAACAATATAATAAAATGAATACACTTTCTTCTCCTACTAATACAGATGAAGTAGTTAGTAATTCTGGTCATAATTCAATTGATACATCCAGTAATACTAAGATTTATGTAACTGATGGAAATACCTATTTGGCATATTCACCTGAGTTTAACTCTTCAGTATTAAGTTCTGGATCACCAAGCAGTGGCATTTTAAAAGATATAGACTCTAATGATGGTATAGATGGTAGTGCAATAAATATTATTAATAAGAAAAAAATAAATTCAGATATTGGTTCAGAAAATATTGACTATAATGAATTGAATATGTTAGAAGATGAAAAAATTATTATTCCAAATAGAAAAAATTCTTTGGAATCACAATTTCAAGATATTAAAACTTGGAATCTTTATTCCACAAAAGTTATTGCAATTCAAAATGATAAAATATATTCCTATATTGATGGAGGACAATTCAACGAATTTCAAAATTATATTCGAGATTCCCTAATTAAAGTTAATAATAATAAGAAGAAAAAGAGTAATATTTTTTGTCTACCCAACACTTCCTTTATGAAGAGATGTATTGAAGATGAGATTTACCCTTGTCTTTTTGAGCATTGTTCATATGATCAACCATCCTCTATTCAGAATAAAAGAAATTCAATTACAAAAACACATGTTAACTTTAAGAAGAAGCTTCAAAAAGCATTAATTTGTAATGGTGTCATCATTATTCCCTACGAACTTCTAACCAAAAATGGAAAACTTTTTAAGAATCAAACAAATTTCAAAAATAAAAACAATTCTGACAATAATATTAATGATAGTATAGAAGATATAATTGAAGACGAAAATATAGAGGAATCTGGTGATAGTTATTCCTCTAAAAAAATTGAATATTATTTAGAATATGATTTTGTACATCCATTACCATTACCACCTCGTAAAAAATGTTGTCTCTGTATGAACTATAAAGATTGTCATTACAGAATATTTTTCAAAAACATAGATAAGGATAAGGACGGAATTTCAACTTCAAATAATTCTGAAAGCAATAAATTAATTAATAATGTCAATATTATCTTTAATAATAATACCTCTAATATACCGAATACCCAAGGTAATATGACATCTGATAATAAGAATTCGTACAGCCATGATAAAGATTATCTTACATCACCGACAAATATTACAAGTATTGTTTCACCAAATTTGAATGGGCAAACTAATAAAATTGATCCATCACCTCTTTCATCACCAACACTAAAAACTGTGGAGGATTATACAGCAAAATGCTATAATATAACTGGTGAATTCTTGAACCAACTAAGAAATGAAAATATTGCCTCATATAATGAAAATTTCTTCCTTTGTCCAATTTGTCGTGATAAAATTGTAAGTGTTTCTGATTTATACAGTTATTTGAATAGTCTTGAATCTAAATTAACAGGAACTAGCAAAGGTCAATCGAGCATTCTTAATATGTTTAAGAATGTAATATTACTGAAGAGAAGAATAGCCACAGCTAAATTAGGAGCACTACAATTCTTTGAAAAAAATAATGATTTATTTAAGGATGAATCGTTATCTGCCCTCTATGATAACAGTTCAGAAGAATGGGAAAATTATGTTAAAATTATTTAAGATTTTTTTAAAATTTTAAATTAAATATATATTATTATATATACTTTATTAATAGTAATAGTTTTTTTTTTTTTTTTTTTTTTTTAATAATATATTTGTTATTTTATTTTTATATTACTTATTATCATTTTAATTTATTTTATTTTCCTTTAATATTATTTAAATTTTAATACAACTACTATTACTATTATTATTACTACTACTACTACTATTATTATTATTATTATTATTATTATTACTAAAAATAATAATAATAATACAAAAATGCTAGTAATACTAATAATATAATATATCATGAAAATAAATATAGAAAGACATCCAAAAAAAAAAAAAAAAAAAAAAAAAAAAAAAAAAAAAATTATATATATATATAATTATTAAAATTTTTTAAATATTATTTATATTTTATTATTCTATTCCTATAATTTTTTGCATTTATAATTGAAAAAAAATATATATTTTTTTTTCTTATTTTTTTTTTTTTTTTTAAAAAAATTTTCTTTCTAATGAATAAATATTCTTATAGTCGTTTAAATCTAATTTTTATGCTAAAAGAACAAGAATTAAAAAAAAAAAAAAATAAAAATAAAAATAAAAAAATAAAAAATAGAATAAAAATAAAAATAAATATAATAAAAAATTCAATATTTATTATAACAAAGCAGCGATTATATAAAATAAATTAGAAATTTATAATTGGATATAAATCACTTAATAATAAACTAATGATATAATAAATAATTAAAGTCCTTTTTTTTTTTTAATAATGGTTAATAGTGTAATATTATTATAAATAGGGTTAGGGTTATATGTTACACACTTAGATTTATGATTAATAAATTTTGTTATTGTTTATTAGGAATTAAACATTTTTCTGATTTATAATATTACAGTAAGCATTTTATGTATTTAACCATTAATCATTTGTAGCACATTAGATTCTTTGATATAAAACAAATATGTGTAGTAACATATTTGTACATTTAATAATAATTATTAAATATTAAATTTATATCTTTTTGATAATAATTATTTTATTTTATTTTATTTCAATATGTATAATATTTTATTTTAAGATTTTCCTTTACATATAAAATGCTAAATTTGAAAAATTATTATATATTAAAAAAAAAAAGACAATAAGTATATATTCATATAATTACCGTTTATATATATATATATTATTATTGATTTATTTATAACAAAAACTCTTTATATTAATTCTACTTATTTAACTTTTTTGCTTCTTTATTGATCTTCTTTTTTTTTTTTTTTTTTTTTCTCCATTAAAAAATATTATTTAAATTTTTAATTACCCAAAAAACAAATACTATTTATATATAATAGTATAAAAGCTAAATTTTGACAAAAAAAAAAAAAAAAAAAAAAAAAAAAAAAAAAAAAAACAAAGCATCAACATCAACAATAATAATAAATATAAAAACTAAAATATTATTAAAAAAAAAATATATATATATATATATATATATATGTATAACAATAAAACAAAATAAATATTACTGAATATATAATATAAAATATAAATCAAATTAATTTAATTTGAAAGAATAAAACAAATCGAATTAAAATATTTATTAATAAAGTATAGAATAAAAATAAATTATTATTATTATTATTATTTTTTTACATATATTTAAATTATTTATATTAGAGAAAAAAAAATTAATACCCATAATACAAAATATTATTTTAAAAAAATAATTAAAAAAAAAAATTATGAAAACAATTACTTTTTTTATATTCTATTACAAAACTATTATTATGTATAGATAAACAAATAAAAGAAAAAAAAGAAAAAAGAATATATTTAAATATTTTTGCAATATTAATTATGTATATAATATTTGTTAATTCTTTTTTTTTTTTTTTTTTTTTTTTTTTTTTTTTTTTTTTGTTGTTGTTGTTGTTTTGATTTGGTTTGGTTTTGATTAATAAAATGTGAAATATAAAAAAGCTATTTTTCATTTTTTCTTTTTAACTATTTTTCCATTTCAATTTTCAAAAAATCTTAATTGATAATATTAACATCATTAATTTTAATTCTTCATTTTAGCAAAAAGCTTTCTTTCTTGGTATTCATAATCATTTAATTTCTTAATTGCTTCTTCAGCTTCTTCTTCAGTTTTGAAACTAACAATTCCAAAACCTAATGGACGACTACCATCAAGAGCAACATCGGTAAAGGTTGGATTTAATCCAAGTTTTTCAACTAAATCTTTAAGTTCCTTCCAACGAGTACTGAATGGAATCTTTTATTTACAAATTAAAATTGAAATTGAATATTATCCCGAAAAAGTGAATATACATAATAAATTATATGAAAGTATAAATTATATTATAAAAAATTTTAATTATATATTTTTAAGTATTAATATGCTACAACTTACATTACCAACTTGAACATCAATGGTTCTTTGTGGTGAGCGGTTGCTATTATTGTAACCACCTCTACCACCACGATATGGTTTACCTCTTCCATTGTTATAACCACCACGGTTATTATATCCACCTCTTCCACCATGATAGTTATAATTATTGTTTCTAGAATCACCAGCAAATTTATCAAGCTTAACTTGAATAACTCTACCGTTGAAATCAGTATTATTGAACATTTCAATAGCTTTAGTAGCTTCTTCTGGGGTACTCATAAGAACAGTACCAAATCCTTTAGATCTTCCACTATTATCTAAAACAATATCGGCATGAACAACATTACCAGCTTTTGAAAAATGATCCTTCAATGATTGCCATCTTTCTTCGAATAAAAGATTACCTACATGAAGTTGACATCCTTCTTTACTCTAATATACAAAATTTTATTTAATATTATATAACAAAATATTTTATTATTAAATATAAATATATATATTGGGAGAATTATATAAAATCTTATTTATTTATTTATTTACTTATTTATTTATTTATTTAAATTTACTAAAACTTACACTATTTCTGTCTTCACGAACTTCAAGTTTACGACCTTCAATTTCGAATCCATTTAAATCCTCTAATACAATTATTATTAATTAATAATTAAATTAATTCTATGTAAAATATAATATATATTATTTATAAAAACAACAATGAGTATATTATTATTTACCAATAGCCCTAACAGCATCTTCAACACTTTTCATTTGAACAATACCATAACCTTTGCTTCTTCCTTGGAAATCTTTGAAAACATCGGCACGAACAACCTCACCCTTAGTACTTCGGAATAAATCTTTTAATTCTTGCCATCCATAAGTGTAAGGAAGATTACCCACATATAAAGATGTACTATTAACTTGAACTGGTTCGTCATCATCATCTTCTTCTTCCCCTTTAAATATAATACGTATGTTTTATTTTATTTTAAAAGTACAGATAATAATGTTAAAATATGTAATTTAATATTTAATTTAGTTTTTTTTTAACAATATATGAAATTTTGATTTTATTAATACATAAAAATATTTTAAAAATATATTTGAATAAATATTTACCAGCTCTATAAACTTTAATTTCTTTTCCTTCCCAAGAAAAGTTATCATATGTAAGAATAGCTTCATTAACCTTTTCTTCCGAAGAAAAAGTAACATAACCTACGGCAGTATTACCCTTTTTTATGACATCAGCATGTTCAACAAGACAGGCTTTACAATTATATTTAAATAAATTAAACATAAATAATTTATTATATTAATACAAAATTTAATTTAAAATACATTTTTTAAATGAAAATTACTTTGGTTGAAAAGATCCTTTAATTTTTGCCATGAAGTATGATATGGTAACTATTATATTAAAATTAACAAGTTAATAATATATTTTATTGAACAAGTACTTTTATATATTTATAATTTGATTGAATAACTAACATTTTTAACAACAACTTGAAATTTTTTGTTTTCTTCGGACATTTTCTTCTTTTAAAAATATAAATAAATAAATATTTAAATAATATAAAAAATATAAAATATTAAGTAAATAAATAAATTAAATAAAATATAAATATAAAATATAATTTTATAAATTTAATTTAATTCTTATTATATATATCATCAAATAATAATATATATATCAAATATTAATAAAAATAAATATAGAAATTAATATATTATGCTCTCAATTTTTGAATAAATTAAAATATGTTGAAGAGTTACTATCTTTATGATTGATTTTATCATATTGTAATTCATTAAATAAGCCCTTTACTTTTATACACCAATTCTTACTTTATTCGTTCACTGGTATTATAATTTTAAACAACTTATTTTATTCATAAATAATTTTCATTATTCTTGTTATTATTGTTATTATTTCTTTCATCTTAATAAAAAAAAAAATAATAACTTTTATTTATTTTATTATTTATTGTAGTTTATTATCAATTATTTTGATTTATTATACACATTTACAATATTTACTTATTATTTCCATAAAATAATCTTTTATTATTAATTAATATAATATATTACCTTTTCTATTCTTAAAATCTAATTTTTTATTCCAAAATAATACTTTTACTTATATTTAAATTGATGATAATAAAAAAAAATAAAATAAATTTAAAAAGATCAAGAATATTTTTATTATTTTTATTAAATAATCCTTAAAAGATTAATTATATAATTTAATATCTATATTTCAAAGATTATTATATATTTAAATATATGTTATTTATTTAATTTATATTCATTATATTAACTTTATAAGTTAATATTTTTAACGAATTATATATTATTATGTTATAAATTCATTTATAAAATTAATTTAACCAAAATTATTTTTATTAATGTGTTGCATTTCACAATGTCGATTTTCACAATGTGGCTTTTTGATAATTTAAATTATAGCTATAAAAAGAAGTTTCTTAATAAACAATAAATTATAAAAAAATAAAAAAATAAAAAATAAATATTTTATAATTCTATATAAATTTGTTAATAATAATAGATAATAATTTTATTTTCAAAGATTATTTTATTTATTTTGCCATGTTGGTCCAGTCGGTTAGGACGATACAGGTTACTATAAAGGGCGGGGTTCGAATCCTCAGCATGGCACCAAATAATCGGATGAGGTTTCTATCCTTGGATATCATGAGACCACACGTGATGCTCATAAGGCTTTCCCCCAAATGATTATTTCACCCAACCCTGATTCTACGCTTTGAATTGATGCATAGACCTTGATGATTGTAAAATTTCCAATCGCCAATGATTACACCCACTAGGGAGGAGTTAATGGTTCCGTTCTGATGCTCGTGGTCATTAGAGATATATGTAGGAACGTTAGAAATGCATCTCCGGGCAGTGTTTAACGACGATTGAGAGCAGAGAAGCTGATACAGTATGCCAATAACTCATCACCTTACAGTTAATTAATAACTGTATGGCCATATGGGAGATGGATACCCATATGTGCAAGTCTATTTTATTTATTTTAAAGATATATAAAACTTTTAATTTTATATTAATATAATGAATATTTTATTTTTAAGGATAAATTTTTTCTTTTATTTTTTAAAGAATAATTAATATTTCTTTTATATTTTAAATAATATTTAATAGTTTTTTTTTTTTTTATATTTTTTAGATATAAAAACCTTTAGATTTTCAAAAAATCTTTTTTCTTCTTTCTTTTTTTTTTTTTTTTTTTTTTTTTTTTTTTTTTTTTTTATTTTAATTTAAATCTACATAATTAACATAATTAAATATTAATAAATAATTATTTTTACTGAATTTATTAATATAAAGAATTTTTTTTTAATATTTAAAAAATATTTAAAATAATATTTTATGTATAGAAATAAATATCCTTTAAAAATAAAATATTATTTAAAGATGAATGTGTTGTATTATCCATGAATAAAAAATAAAAAAATATTAAAATGAATAAAATATAAAAAAATAAAATATAAAAAAATAAAATATAAAACAATTAAAACAATTATTTATTTCATTTATTTATTTTTTATGTAATGTAATTTTATGCAATACGCCACAAAAATTAATTTTGAAAAATACAACTCTCCTTGTTCAATATATAATATTAAACATTACCAAAATATATTAGTCAATGTAAATTTAATTAGACTACTGTTTATAATATATTGTAATATATGATTCTAATTGTAATTCAATAAATATATACTAAATTAAATATATATTATTTCTTATAATTAAAAAAAAAAAAGTAAACTTTATACTATAAAAATATCGAAAATAAAAAATATTGATAGTATGTTAATTACTTTATAATCTATATTTTTAAATTTATATTTATATTATTTTATATATACTTTTATATAACAGTTATGTATATATATAAGAGATAATATAAATTTGATATAATTTTTTTATAAATATTAAAATGCATAAAATTAACTACTATTAATTATATTTCATATTATATATACTAATTTTTTCTACTTTAATATGACAAACCTTTAAAAATTATAATTTTATTTAATACATATTAATATTATTTAATTATTTAATATATCTTAACTTTATAAAAGAATTTTTTAAGTTGCATAATAAAGTTCAAATTTGTAATACTTTTCTTATCGGTTAAGCAAATTATATAATTATATATATTTATCTTTTGTTTTTATTAATATATATTTTATTATTAATAATTATTATTAATTATTATATTCATTTTTTCTTTTTTTAAATATATACTCAAATTAGGTTAATTACTTCAAAATTAATTCTGTTACTACAGTAAAATTAAAATAACTTAATAAACATAATTGTCAATATAGAAGAGGACATACTTCATTATATTCTATATATATCTACATTCTTCTAGACTATTCATTTCGGCGGAATTTTTCCATAAATTACTATGTATTAAGTAAAAAAAAAAAAAAAAAAAAAAATTTTTATAGTTATTAATTACATATATAAAAACTATATATTAATTATAGTGGAATAATATAAAATTTTCTCATTTCTTAACAAAATTTTATAATCTCTTAGGAGCTATAATTAAAAAAAAACTTTTTAAATATAAAATATACGTACTGTTTATATAGATTTTATAAAGAATAATATATAAAAATATAATCAATACAGTTAATTTTGTTGCTTTTTTTATATTTAAAAATTAAAAAAAGGATTTTTTTTTTATTTTGTATTAATATTAATATTAATAATATCCAATCACAAATCTTTTTTACTTTTATTATAAAATTTTAGGAATATAATTTTAAAAAAATTATATATATGTATTTTTTAAAATAAAAAAAAAAAAAATCATATTAACCGAGGCATAAAATATAGTTTATTTGGAAATATATATATATAACATTTTCAAGAAAAAATAATAATATAATTTTAAAAGATTATACTAAAATAAAATAATAATAATAATAAAGATTATAAAATAAATAATAAGTAAAATGAAACAACTAAAGTCTTCAAATGTATAATTTATTAAATTAATATAAGTTTTAATTAAAAATTATTATTTTATATTGTATATAATTTTGGAAAAAAATATTACAATTATATTTTTGTATTTTTGTTCTATTCAATTTATTATTTTACACATTTAATTGATATATTAATTATTCAGTTTTATATAATTTATATATTTTAAATGTGACAATAATAATAATTTTTAAATTATATATTTATATATGTTTTTTTTTTTTTTTTTTTTTATTTTTTTTTTTTTTCATTTCTAATTCTAATATATATAATATATTGTATAATCTTTCTAACTAAATTTTACATATTTTTATTTTATTTTATTTTTATATTAATTTTTAATTATTACAAAATGATAATAAAAAATATAATAAATTTTAATTTTTATTGTAAAATTTTAAATTTTAATATTAATAAATTTAATATTAATAATATATAAAGTTTTTTACTGAAGATGTTGTATGTTTAAAAAATAATGAAGAAAAAGTTGGAATAGTTATTATGACGACGCTCGACGATGATTACGTTGATGAAGATAGTGAAGAAGAAAACGTAATATATTTTTATTTTAGTTTAAACTTTTATATTATATATATATTTATTAATATTTAAATTTTATTTTATATATAAAATTATTCATCCATCTGTCATATATTTTTATAATAATTGAAATTAATTTTATATAATTTTAATTTTTATATGATAATTTATTAAAACCAAAATTAAAAAAAAAAAAATCTAAAAGGAACCTTTGCAACCAAAACATGTGAGAGTTTCATTTATGGAAGAAAATGAAGAATCAAAGGATATTAATGAAAGTAAATTAATATGCCTTGATAGATATTTAAAATTGGGTGATATTGCTAGATATCCGGTTGAAAAGGGTAATAAACAACAGACAGGAACTGTTATAAATGTTCGAGTAATAGCAGATCTTCAATCAACATACAATGAAAATAATGAAATTACAATTCTTAAAGATATAGATACTATCAAATTAGTTAATTATTATGATATAGAAGAAGGTATGTATTTAATAATAATAATATTACTATTATTGTTATAAATATTATAGAAATTAATTCATTAAAATTAAAATTAAAATTAATTTTTTTTTTTAAAAAAAAAAAAAAGTACTTATATTAATTATTATTAATTATTATTTTTTATTATTATTATTATTACTATCATTACTTTTATTAAAATATAAAAAAAATTTTTATTGTATTTTATATATTGAATTATTGAATTTATTATCGAATCTATTTATATATATATGATATTATAAATAGGAACATGTGTTCTACTTGATAATTGGTTTGGTGTTGTTAGAGATGTGTATGATGATGTGTATGTAAAATTTTCGGATGATTCTGTATGTGTAGTTTCATCAAAAGAAATAAAAATAGAAGATAAATATCAGGACTCCAGTCGTTTCTGTATTGAACGTGTATATCCAGGAGTAAAAGTTCAAGCATTACATAAATTAACTTTTAAAAATGCTAAATGGATTAAAGGAGAATATAAACCAAGTAATACAACGGGTCATATTATTATGACTCAAATTTCAAAAGTTTATGTAGAATGGCAATATAAAAATTTAAAAATCGATACCGAAGATAATGAAAAACGACCACCTTTTTCAATTAAAAATATATCTTCTCTTACAATATTAAGGAGTATTCATGAACATCAAGCTATGTGTTTAGGTGCTTTAGTTCAGTTTCAATCAAAGGATGAAGCTAAAGGTAAAATATAATGTGTTAAATATTTTCCTCATATTACAATAATATTGTTATATATTTGAATACCTTATTATATAAAATAAATGAAATTATTGATATATATATACATTTTTGGTTTGCAATATTTATAGAATATGGAGCAGAAAGTTTTAACGGATTAATAAATCCATGCTTTGTAAGTTATTATAATAATATGAATAGTATTAATAATCATTATATCATATTATTCATTTATTTAATTTTAATTATAGTTTTTATTTTTAATTTATAATATTTTAAATAACTTTTTGTTTGCTTGTTTGTTTTATTTGTTTTGTTTTATTAATTTATTTATTTATTTTTTTTTTCTAAATTATAAAATATAGAAAATTGTAAAAACAAAAAGTTACGTAGATATTCAATGGCAGGATGGTACAATAACTAAAAATATTAAAAGTACAGATTTATTAATTTGCTATAATATTGATGAACAAGTAAGAGATTATTTAACAAAAATATTTTATAAATTTTTATTGATAAAAATATTCATTGATTAATATAATAATTATTAAATTTTAAATTTTCGTATTAATTTTTGAAGGATTTTTGGCCTACTGATTACGTATATTTAAAAGAAGAATTTAAAAATATTAAAGCATTATCCAAAGTTAAAGTTGGTGTTATAAAGTCAGTGAATGCATTGGAAAGGGTATGTGAAGTTCAATGGTTGGAACACATTGATAAAGAAAGTAAAAATATTGTAAGTAGATAATATTTAAATATATATATATTAATTTATTTATTGAACTTTAAATTTAAATCAATCATACAAATATTTTAGATAATATATAAGATATAATATATTAATACTAATTTTTTTTTTTTTTTTTTTTTTTTTTTTTTTCGTTTTTTGTTTTAATAAAAAAAAAATAAAAAAATAAAAAATAAAAAATAAAAAATAAAAAATAAATAAATAAAAAATAAGGAAACAAAAGAACAATCTACATATGAGATTTCATCTCATCCAATGTATACACAAAGATTGGGTGAAAGAGTTCTTATTACAACAGATATAAAACCAATTGAAAAGCAATGTGCAGGTATTAGTGAAGAAGAAGCGAAACAAGATTGGGTTGGAGAGATTGTCTCAATTAATGATCCAAAATATTTAGGTAGAGTTGGTGTTTGCTGTTGTCCATCCAAAAATATTCATTATGTTTTTCCTCATCAAATATTCACCATATCAGATTCAGAAGATTATATGCATGAAGAATATATATCTGAAAGTGATCTTGATAATTATGAAATAATAGAAGATGATGAAGAAGATATTAAGAATGTTGAGGTTAATGATGTAGTTATTAATGAAGATGGAATGGAAATTGAAGTTGATAATGATGAAGATGATGAATGGGTAACAGAAGATGAAGATGAATGGGAAACTTATAAAGATAATGAAATGATGGAATTTGATGAAGAAATAGATGATGAAGAAATGAGTGATGATGATGAAAACAAGAATGATAATGCAGATAATAAAAATAATAAAAATGAACATATAAATGAAAAAATAAAAGAAGAAATAAAAGCTTCTTTGTTAAATTCAAAAAATAATCCCGAAAAATTACCAAATTTTATTTTATTAGAAGATCCACCCGAAAATCATCATTTCATTAATAATGATAATAATGTTTTTTCAAAAAGCTTCTATAAAACAATTATGAAGGAACATAAATTATTATCTACAGATCTTCCAGAAGAAGGTGATATTATAGTAGCAGCATTTTCTTCCAGATTAGAATTATTAAGAGCAATCATTTTTGGTCCTAAGGATACTATCTATGAAGGTATATCAATAAAATTAATAATAATAATAATAAATAAATAAATAGTTAGATAGTTAGATAGCTAGATAGATAAATAGATAGATAAATAAATTTTAATACTAATAATAAATAATAATAATAATAATAATAATAATAATAATAAATATTTAATTAAGTAATATAATATTAACAATTTTTTTTTTTTTTTTTTTTAATAAATAATTTATTAATAATAGGTGCTGTCTTTATGTTTGATATTTGTATACCAGGTGACTATCCATATTCACCACCATTAGTCCATTATTACTCTTTAACTGTAGGTATGGGAAAATTAAATCCAAATTTATATGAAGATGGTAAAGTTTGTCTTTCTTTACTTGGAACATGGCATGGAAAAGATGAAACAGAAGAATGGACATCAAATTCAAATATTCTCCAAGTAAAATCATTTTATTATTATTTAAATTAAAAAATTCTATTTATAAATATAATCATTTATAATTAATTAATGGTTTCTTATAATATATAAACATATATAAAACTTTACATATATATATATATGTAGGTATTACTATCTATCCAAGGTCTTGTTTTGGGTGTTCAATTACCATACTTTAATGAAGCTGGATATGATAAATTAATGGAAAATTCTGAAGAAAACTTTACAGCAAATTATTATAATGAGCGCGCATTTTATCTTTCTGTACATACTATCAATCAAACCTTGAATTTATTAAATCTAAGTAATGAATCTATATTTGAAATTTTCAGAGACTATATAATTAATTATTATTATTCTGGAAAACATATGTTAAAATATATTAATGAAAAATGTAAAGAAATTATAAAAAATTCTGAAAAAAATAAAGATGGTTCTTTAAATGTTAAAATGGAAAAATTAGAAACTGTATCGAAAGGTTGTTTAATATTATTAAAGGTAAATACTAATAATAATAATAATAATAAAAAAATATCGATGGATTTAATTTACATATATATATATTACTAACTTTTTTTTTTTTTTCCTTAATTTTTATATTTCCATTATAAATCACCTTCATCACCCTACAACACACACACACAAATAAAAATAATAATAATAATAATAATAAGAATGAATTTAAATATTTACAATCAAAACTAAATAACAACTAATATACTTTTAATTAATAAAAATTTTACATATATGTATAATTTAAAGAAAAAAAAAAATTATAAATTAAAAATTTTAATATTATTTATTAATCTAAAAACAATTATAAAAAAAATAATAATAATAAAAAATAAAAAATAAAAAATAAAAAATAAAAATAAAAAAAAAAATAGAACAAAAAATCAAACAAATATTTAATTAATATAAAAAATCATATATAATAGAAAAATAATTATTTTCATGTAATAATTTAAAAAAAAAAAAAAAAAAAAAAAAAAATTAAATTTTATAATGATGAAATAAAATTATTTAATTAATTTATTTAAATAAGTTAAACGATTTAATATTTATAACAAAATAAATAAAAATATATTTGATGTATAATAAATTAAAAATATATTTGATGTAGGAATAAATAAATTTATCCTATTGAAAATTGTAATAATAAATATTATAATAGAGTTTCTATAATAATTTAAATTTGAATAAATAGTACTGAGATATTATTTGTTGAAAAAAAAAAAATATATCATAAAACTGTATATTATATTTTTTTTTATTTTTACTCTTCATTAGTTTTATTGTTAAAATCTTCTTTATTATCTTCATTATTTTTGGTATCATAATTTTTCTTCTTAGTTCTTCTTCTTCTCCTTTTTTTAGGTTTTTCAACTTCAGCATCCTCATTATTTTCTGATTCTTCTTCTTTTTTCTTTTTATTTTGTTGTTGTTGCTGTTGTTGTTGTTGTTGTTGAGGATTAACCTTTTTCTTTTTACATGATAGTGGATTTGGTTGCTTAGGACCTTTTCTTTTCTTTGATTTTGGTGCTTCTTCTGGTTGTTTAGTATTATTTTTAATAATAGTACTCTCATAATTAGTCGGTATTGTTTTATTATATTCAATTTCTTTAACCTTATTTTCCGTTGCAGGTGATGGTGGCTCTAAAATCATTACACTTCTATTAATATATATTAATGGTATACCGGGAATTCGTCTTAAATAATCTCTTAATTGTAAATCTTGAGTTGCAACACAATAATTAAATTGATTTGAATCACCTATTACATTAAACGAATTAAATGCCATAATACAAAATATAAATAAATATAATATTAATAATATTATATTATAAGTATTTTAATATAACAATAAATTTAAAATATTCATTCTTTTATTAATATTAAAAAAAAAAAAAAAAAAAAAAAAGTGACAAAATAAATGTTTAATTTAATATAATTCAAAAGTTTAATTTTTTTTTTTTTTTAATTTCTAATTAAAAATTACCAATAATCTCTTTTATACAATCAGCTGCATTGACTGGATTACCACCATGAGTACATCTTCTTTTTTCAAGTCTTTTTGCAGCTAAAGCAGCACCCATAAAATCTTCACCTAAAGTTCTTAATTCATTAAGAACACAGTTTGTAGTCACTTATATATAAAAAAAACATTTAATTAATTTATTTTAATTTTTATTAATTTAACATTCAATAATTAAAATTATAAAAATTAAATATTCACTTATTCTTGTTTTTCCAACGACAGTTTCTTGTAACATTGATTTGTAATCAAGTCTTGCATTTTGTGCTACTTTTATGAAATTACCATCAACTAAAATCATTTTAAGTATTAGAAATAATTAATACAATTTATATATATATATATTTTTAATTTTAATTATATATTTTTTTTTTACCAATAATTTGATAAGGCTCCCTGAAACCAAAAGAATGTTGATAAACACTCATATATCTCTTATATGTCTTCTGTCTTTTCAACCTCATTTTATAATTTTACTTCTCCAATTTTTAAATCAACAATTATTATAAAAAAAAAAAAAAAAAAAAAAAAAAAAAAAAAAAAAAAAAAAAAAAAACTATTAAATGAATTTTAATATATATACATATAAATACAATTTTTAAAAAAAAAAAATAAAAAAAAAAAAAATAATAATACATTAATAAATCAAAATGTATACAAATGTAGATCAAATATTAACTTTAATTTTGTGGATATAGAACTTTTCATAATAAAAAAAAAAATGAACATTGAATAATCAAAAATAAAAATTTTATATGTTTAATATGAACAAATCTTTAAATATTTAGTAAATGAAAAATGTATATATAATTATAAAATAAAAATATTATATTAATAATATTATAAAAATAAATAATACTATTTATTTCAATTATTATATTATTGATTATTAAATTTTATATTTTTTTTTTCAAAACGTTTTAATAATAATGTTAATGATTATTATGATATATTTATTTCAATATATATTCATTTATTTTTATATTTATTTATTCATTCATTTAATTTAAAATATAATTCATTTTTCAATAGAAAAAAAAAAAAAAATTATTTATTAAAAAATATTTATATAAATTATATAAATTATATGATACATATACGTTAAGTCCAACAAATTATTACATTAATATATATTATAATTAATATAATTATAAAAAAAAATTATAAATAATAAACTCTTCATCCAATAGTACATATCTTAACATTCTTTAAAAAATTTCAAAAAAAATATAAAATATTTTTTATTTTATTTCAAAATAAAAATTAATATTGATAAAAAATATATTATTTACGAACAAAAAAAAAAAAAATTTTCTACTTCATAAATTTTCAATTTTCAAGAATAATAAAAAATTTTAGCCAATCATATTAATATTTAATTGATAATATATTATTATATATATTTTATTGATTTAATATATGGTACTAGTATATTATTTTGTTGTGGCTAATTTACTAGTTTTCAATTTAAGCCAATCGAGGTAAATAAAATTTTATTAGTTAGAAAAAAAAATTAATGTTAATGCTTTAATAGTTGTAGTTTTTCTCTCTCTTGCCTTTTATTTTTGGTATATATTGAAGGTAATAATTAGTGATGATATGTTGTTTATGCAGTAAATGATGTTTATGTAAATTATTTTTGAATAACTTTAATTTTTTTTCAAAATAATAATGTACATGTGGACGAGTGGTAAAATGCAACTATTATAAGAAAACTTTGAAAAAGTATAAATAAGATTAGTTAAATATTTATGGAACAAACGATTATTCTTTAATTAAATGAACAATTAAAAAAATAATATAAATTGAAAAATTAACAGATTAAATAAAAGTAGTTAAATATTTATGGAACAAGCGATTATTTTTATTTTAAATGAACAATTAATAAAAGATATACAATTTAAATAATTCAAATATCAATTAATATAAAATGAAAATGAATTTATCAAATATAATAAAAAAAAAAAAATTGAAAATAATAAAATAATTAAAATAAAGTAAGTTTATAATTATCAAAATACTTATAGTTTTTAATATTATAATAAATAATATCAAATTCAAATCTATAGATGAATAACGAAAAATTATCAAAATTACAAACCACTGTTCGTATTGGAGGTAAGGGTACTCCACGTCGTAAGATGAAGAAGACCCACAAGACTAACATTCCAGGTGGTGATGACAAGAAGCTTCAAGCTGTTCTTAAGAAGATGGGTACTCAAAATATTTCTGAAATTGAAGAAGTTAACATGTTCAAGGATGATGGTAACATTATTCACTTCGATAATCCAAAGGGTAAGTAAAAAGAGAGAAATCATAATATAATAATAGTATTTTAAAATCCTTTATTTGATGAAAAAAAATTGAACAATTGATTGTTATATATAATATATATAAAATAGTTTCCGCTTCTATTGCTTCAAATACCTTCATCATTGATGGTAAGGGTCAAGATAAGGATTTATTCGAATTAGTTCCAGGAATTATTAACCAACTTGGTCCAGAATCCCTTGCTAGTTTAAAGAAGTTAGCTGAAGCTGCCCAATCTGAAGTTGCTGCTGCTGGTGGTGAAGTTCCAGCTGCTCCAGCTGAAAATGATGATGAAATTCCAGAAGTAAGTTTTATTAATGTTTAAAAATAAAATTTTATAATTAAATGATAAATTTAAATAATAATTTAATATTTATTTTTATTGTAATAAAATATTATTTATTAAAATAATAGCTCGTTGAAAATTTTGATGAAGTTGCTGAAAACAAAGCTTAATTTATCTATTAATTAATTAATTAAACATTCATAAAATATATCAATAAAATTTAACAAAAAAAAATTAAAACATTTTAAATTGTGTTTTATGGGAAAATAAAAAAAAATGTTTAATAGTGTAATAAATAAATTATTTAAGAAATTACTTCAAATATTATAGAATCAAATAATAAAATAAAAATTTTATTTTTTTATAAACAAAATATATGGAAATATTTCGTATTATTATTATTTTTTAGTTTTTACAATTTTATTTTTTAAATATTATACAATAAGCATATATTATATATATAGTAATTATATGTAATTTTTTTTTTTATAGTGAACTTTTAATAAGTATCTATATTATATTAATTTATAGACCAAATATTTATACATATATATATATATATTTTTTTTATTTTAAATATTTTTTTATATTACTACAAAGTAGTGCTGTTTTAATGCAAATTAGACTTTTAAAATATTATTAAAGTGACATACATACATTAGATATTACAAAAATTTAAATGAAGTATTTTTTATTTTTGTTTTTTTTTTAATTCTTTTTTTTTTAAAAAAAAATTAAAATGACAATTATTATTTACTGCTGTTGAAACAAGTTTGCTGCCATTAAAAAAAAAAAAAAAAAAAAAAAAAAAATATTTATTGCTGTCATATGAATGAATGAATGATAATGTAGTAAATTAAGTCCATATTAAAGTATTATTCAAGATTGAATATAAAAAATAAAAAATATGAAAATATGAAAATACAAAATATTTTTTATATGTTCATTTAGCTATATAGTTTTAAATTTATATTTACTGTATTTTTTTTAAAATGTTAAAATTGTTATATTTAATATTTATTTATATTTTTAATATTATCATTATATCATTCGAAATACAAAAATCATGTATTTAATAATAAGTATTTTTATTAAATATACATATATTTCAATTTTAAATTTTTTCATTTTAATAATAAAAATTTCAATATTTCCATTTTAATAATAATTTTATTTTTATTATTTTTATTATTTTTACTAGTAATTTTTTTTTAGGGAGGGGGGAGGTAAAATAATAATACATAATTACTAATTAATTAATAGATTAAACAAAAAATTTATCATAAATATAAAATAACATTAATATTAATAATAATAATAGAATAATTTCTATAATTAGTAAATCACTTATAATTATAAATATATTTCTTTCTTTTTGAAATATTGTCAAACTTTTCTTGTTTTTAATGTAAAACCCTTAATTAACTGAAGACCATTCTATATTAGAAACAAAAATGGTATAAACGAAGCAATAAAACTAATTAATACTGAAATTAAATACTAATTTTGAATAAACTTATATTTATTAGATTAAACTTCTTGCTAATACTAAATAATATATATATATATATTATTGATTATAAATAGTTAATGTTATTTTAATTTTATAATTATTTTCATCATTTTATTTCTATATTTCTATTGTCCCCCTTTTCCTTTTTCATTCATTATATTTTTCATAATTTATTTTTTATTAAATTTTAAATATTATTATTTTATTATATATTTTAAAAGTTTAAAAGAGCTTTAAAAAAAATATGTAACAAAAATTTTTTTTCATAAATTTAGATATTTATATTATTAGAAATGAAAATTTTTATATTTTTAATACTCCAATTTAACAATGAAGCATTTTAATAAATGTAATAAACCAATTTATTTTAATTATAATTCATCTATTATTCTAGATTAATTATTAATTTATTTTTATATTGCTCCTCTTCCAAAATTCTATTAATATTAAAAGGTTATTTATTATATAGAAAATAAAAATTTAAATCTAATTTATTAGAAAACTTTTAATGAAATAAATTCTTTCATAATTATCTATATGAAAAAAAAATATTTTTTTAACATTAAAGGATGGAAATATCGCAGTAAAGGATTATTATTAATTTACTATAACTATTTATTATTTATTTTAGGAAATTTTTATTTAATTTTTGATTAATAAATCATTATCACTTCTTTATATCGAAAAGACATAAATTATTAATTTACATTTTA
The DNA here is from genome assembly GCA_016946835.1 of Neocallimastix lanati (nom. inval.). NCBI lineage: Eukaryota > Fungi > Neocallimastigomycota > Neocallimastigomycetes > Neocallimastigales > Neocallimastigaceae > Neocallimastix > Neocallimastix lanati (nom. inval.). The sequence goes on from JACVTC010000183.1 coordinate 192,210, forward strand.
TTTAATAAAAAATATAAAATATAAAATCAATTCATTTTTTTAATAATATTAATCGACTATATATATATATATAAATTTTATAAATTGAATTAAACATATAAATGCGCAAATAAACTGAGTCATGTAGATAAATAATGTTACTATTTATCGAGTATTAGTTCCTTAATAATTTGCGATAAATAATAATTTAATCCAACTTAAAAATAAAATAAAATAAGATAAAATAAATTCTTGTCAATTAAAAATATATATAACTTTGAATATACTATTTTTATTAATAAATATAATAAAATAATAAAATATAATGGAGAGTGAGTGATTCGAACACCCAACCTTCCGCTCTGGAGGCGGACGCGCTACCGTTGCGCCAACCCTCCTCTCCTTAAAATTTTTTACAGAGCATTTATGTAAAATAAAATAATAGCTTAGGTCGGCGAGGACAGACTATAATTTATTTTACACTATTTTATTATATCAACACTATAATTAATTATTAACTAAAACACTAAAACTAAAAACTAATTTAATTTTTTGTTTTATAAAAAAAATCCTTTTATTAATATTTCTTATTTGTTGAATTTAACTATTCTAAAATCAACAATCACTTAACTGGGTACCGTAGGGTCCTTTACCGGAAAGCCTACTAGCAGTTAAGATTTTAAAATAAAATTTAAAATAAAATTTGTTTTATAAAAGATAACTATTCTAATAATAGTTATAATACTAATTAATAAAATATAAAATTTATACTATCTATCTTATCTATAATATTTCCTATACTATTCTATTTTCTAACTAAACTATACTATTTTCTATACTATTTTCCAACTATCGTTCAATAGTTGAAAATTAACTCTTTTTATACTTTTTGAAAATTAAAATTTAAATTGAATAGATTGTAATAAACTAACTAAAATATTATTATATATTTGTAATTACATTTAATAATAAATTACATGAATTTTTATGAGTTATTTTAATATAAAAACTATTTAAAACTATCTAATATTTCTAAAAATAAATAAACAAAACGGCAAGTTTTTGTAAACAAACGGAAAAGGCAATTTTTCTTTGATTATTTTAATTTAACTAATTTATGACTAATTATTTTTAATTTACAAGTTTCATGACTAATTATTTTTAATTTACAAGTTTCATGACTAATTATTTTTAATTTACAAAGTTTCATGATTCAAAGTGAGTAATAATGATGTAAATTCTCCAAATAATTTAGTCATACATTTTTGAGAAAATTAATTAAATTAATAATTTGGAATACATTTAAATTTATATTAAAAATTTGGAAAACATTTTTATCCACAATAATTTACATTACATTACATTTAAATACGTATTCAAATTATTAAATATTTTACATGTCCCTCTGTTTAAGTCGAGCCCCTGAGCGACTTATAATCTAGAAGGAACTCTATTTGTTTTATTGAACTCTTGAACTAATTGAGGATCAGTGATTTCATCTTCAGACAACCAAGTACATTCAGTAGCTGGAAGTCCTTTCCATAACATAAAGTAAAAAGGTTTATTGTTAACAACTTTAGCGGCAACAATCTTCAAAGGTTCCTTTCCTTCAGTATCAGTAGCGATCGAAGTAATTCGAGTAATAGTATTTGCACTTGATTCAGTAAATTCTCTTTCATTGTAAGGTTCTAGAATTGAAATATGGAAAACATTATGGCATTTAATAGTATCAGGTGATTCTAATTTATAAGAAACAGGGCCTGTTTTTTCAATAATTTTAAAAGGACCGAGTTTTCTGTTAGTCAATTTAGAAGGACCTTTTGGAAGTAAGTCTGGACGCTTTAACCAAACTTTATCACCTACTTTTAATTTTGGTCCTACAATTCTTAAGTGATCTGCATATCTCTTATATCTTTCCTTAGCTTTTTCTAAATTTTTCTTGAGGAATTGCATGTTTTTCCTTATTTGTTCAACATGGTCAATGGTACTTGTTCTTCTGCTATCAGCAGGTATAACTGGGTTAAACTTAGGATTAAAACCAAAATTAGCAAAAAATGGGCTTTGATTAATTGATTGATGTAACGTGTTGTTATAAGCAAATTCAGCATAAGGTAAAATATCTATCCAATTATTTTTTCTTTTGTTAATATAGCACCTTAAAAATTGTTCTAATATACCATTAACTCGTTCAGTTTGACCATCTGTTTGAGGGTGATGTGCTGTTGACAAATTTTGACGAATATCTAATAAACTACAAAGTCTTTGCCAGAATTCGGAGGTGAATTGAGATCCTCTATCGGAAGTAATATCTTCTGGTAATCCGTGTAAACGAAAAACTTCTCTAAAAAATACATCAGAAGCGATTTGAGTAGTAGGTATACTCCTAAATGGAATAAAGTGAGCCATCTTTGTTAATCTATCAACTACGACCATTATAACTGTTTTGTCTCTTGACTTAGGTAAATCAGTTATAAAATCCATTGAGACTGAGGACCATGGTCTTTTTGGAGTAGGAAGAGGTTGAAGTAATCCATAAGGACGGTGGCGATCATCTTTTACTTGAGCACATGTTTTGCATGATGCGATATACTTAACAATATCGGAAGTCATCTTAAACCAAACAAAATTTCTACTTATAATTTCTTTAGTTTTGAGAATACCAAAATGACCTTGAACTGGATTATCATGATGAATAGCAATGATAATATTTCTCATCTTCTTTGGCACGAAAATTAAACCCTTATATAATAATAAACCTTCTTCGTCAATAGTAAAGTCTTTCATTTTATTTTTATATTTATTATTAGAAGTAGATTCTCCTTTTTTGATCTTGATTAATTCTTGTATGACTTCATCATCTTTAATTTCTTTTATCAATTCATCTTTTAAGTTCCCTTGAATTGCAACTAAACATAAATCTTCTGTAGCTTCTTGTATTGTAAGACAAGCTGAAGTTTCTTTTTCATCATCTATTTCTTGATTTTCATAATCTGGTCTTCTCGAAAAAGCATCTGGTTTTCCACCTTCTTTTCCTGGTCTATATTGTATTTTGTAATCAAATCGAGATAAGAATAAGTTCCATCTTATTTGACGTTGAGATAACAACTCAGGTTTACGTGGAAAAGTTAAATTTTTATGATCGGTATAAATTGTAAATTGATGCTTAGCCCCTTCTAAGTAATGTCTCCATTCTTGTAACGCACACTTGACAGCTAATACTTCCTTGTCATATATTGGATAATTCTTTTCAGATTTTGTTAAACCTCTTGAATAATAACAAATTGGATGTAATGCGTTTGTATATTTTTGTCTTTGAGATAACACAGCACCGATTGCAAAGTTACTAGCATCTGTTTCTACTATAAATGGTAAATCTGGATCTGCATGAACAAGTATTGGTTCTTTTGTAAAGAGTTTCTTTAAAGTTTCGAATGCGGCAGAACATTCTTCAGTCCATTCATATTTAACATCTTTTCTTGTTAAGTTGTGTAACGGCTTAGCAATTTTAGCAAAGTTTGGGATGAATCTTCTGTAATAATTACATAAGCCTACGAAAGATTGTACTTCCTTCACGGTAGTTGGTACTGGCCATTCTAAAATCGATTTAACTTTGTCTGGATCCATAGAAATTCCTTTATCCGAAATAATATGTCCTAAAAAAGTTGTTTTTTGAACTTCAAATTCACATTTACTTAATTTTGCATAAAGACCACTTTCTTGTAATTTCTTAAGTATTTTCTTAACATGTGTACGGTGTTCTTCTAATGTCTCAGAATAAATAAGTATATCATCGATATAGGCAAAAGCAAATTCATCTAAGTATTCTCCTAAAACGTCATTAATAAAGTGTTGGAAAGTTGCTGGAGCATTCTTCAAACCAAATGGCATAACAAGATATTCGAAATGACCATATCTTGTTCGAAATGCTGTTTTATATTCATCACCTTCACGTATTCTTACCAGGTTATAAGCTGATTTTAAATCTAACTTAGTAAAATACTTAGCTTCTCTCAATCTGTCAAAAAGCTCGGTGATTAAAGGGAGTGGATAGGAATCCCTTATAGTATTTTCATTAAGTCTTCGATAATCGACACAAAGTCTTAAACTTCCATCCTTTTTTCTAACGAATAAAATTGGAGCACCAGCAGGAGATGTTGAAGGTCTAATGAAGCCTTTTTCTAAATTTTCTTTGATATATTCTTTTAAAGCTTCACGTTCTTCTTCCGTTAATGGATATAATGGTCCATAAAATAAGTCTACATCATCCTTTAATCTAATTTTACAGTCGTATGGACGATGTGGTGGTAATTCGTTACACTCTTGTTCATCAAACACATTTTTAAATTTCTCATATTGTTTTGGTATTCTTTCCAAACTTTTATTTTCTTTAACACTTTCATTATTATAATCACATTTAATAACACTTTTATCTTTATTTTCATTTTTTAAAACATAACAGAAAGCATAATTTTCAAATTTTCCTTTATTTAATTCTTTTCTTTTAATACATTTTTCTTTTTTAACTAAGGCTTTTTTCATAATAGCCTTTATATTACGTGATTTTTTACTACATAATTTATTTTTATTATCGACTAATTTTTTAACATCATTATTATCTAAACTATCTAATACATTATTATAATTATTAATAATTTCTCTAGCTAATTGTATCTTACTTCGGCGGATTTCATCTTTTTTCTTCTTTTCTTCAGTTGTTCTTCTCATAATATCTTCAGCGGTGGCACAACAATTTCTCTTGCAGTATTGGGAACTGAATCTGATATTACCTTTATCAAATTCAATTGTTGGGCAATGCTTCTTCAACCATGGATTTCCTAAAATAACCGAAATTCCTTTTGGTAAACTATAAATGTAAAATTGAATGGTTTCGATATGTTGACCCATGACCATAGTTAATGGAATGGTTTCATAACGAATTGTTCCATTTCCGTTAAATCCGATAACGTTTTTCTCATGGCGGATTCGTTGTACTGGGATCTGGTATTTATCGGCGGTAGCTCTATCCATAATATTAAGATCTGAGCCAGTATCTAGAATTGCGGACATAATAAAACCATTTTTGTACTTAAAAACAACATTGTAAGTGTGAGCTAAACTTTTCTCGCTCAATTTAATCTGTAAGATCTTTTCTCTTCTTCTAATTTTGTCCTGTTGCTTGGGACAGTTTTCCTTTAAGTGACTTGTGCTCTTACATATAAAACACTTCTTCGGTTTGTTTGACCTCTTTGGTGAAGAATCCCTGTAATTTTGGCTACTTCGGTAATTATTTTGGTAACGACTTGATCCTAAGTCCCTACGAAAAGGTCTAATTCTTCTTTGATCTATATCCATTGGGTCATTTCCGTTAACACGACGATCTTCTTCAGCATTAGCAGCTACAACATTAATTAGTTCATTAATTCTTCTAATTCTAGGATAAATTAGTTTGGTTCTTTCTTTTTCTCTTGTTGGTAAACCCTCAATGAAAAAATGGATTTTAGATTCGTCATTAAATGATGAATCTCTGGCTATTTTCTCGAACTGATTGCAGTATTCGGCTATTGTTCTAAATTGTTGGTTACGTATCTTGGTAAGTCGACTGTTCGCGACATCTGAACTCGCACAGGATTTGTAACGTTGTTGCAAAGCGTCAATAAAATTCTCGTAATTTTCCAATAGTGGACTTTCTTCTTTAACTAGATCAGCAAACCATTCAGCAGCGTTTCCCTCCAAATAACTACTTATAATATCAATCTTGAATTCGTCATCAGCAGCAGCTTCTTCGTCTAAATTGTACTTAAAATATCGGTTGATTTGACCAAGGAAGGCTGGTAGTTCGTTTCTTCTTCCGGAGAATGCTTTTGGTTTCGGAATGAGGCGTGCCCTGGTATTGACGTTATTACCAACCTCATTTTCTATTTCCATGGAGCTGGCTTCAGAGGCTGCGTCAAAGTCTCCCCTAGCTCCTGGATGTTGATTGTTGATATTTATGTAATTCATTTTATTATTATTATTTATTAAACTATAAATTAAACTATAAAGTATTACTAAATCCACTTTTTAATTATTATTTCAAAAAAAAAAAATTTTTTTTTTTTTTTTTTTTTATACTATTACTAGGCTATCCTACACAAAGGTAAACTATACTAATCTAACGAGTTGGAAAATTGTAAAATAAAATAATAGCTTAGGTCGGCGAGGACAGACTATAATTTATTTTACACTATTTTATTATATCAACACTATAATTAATTATTAACTAAAACACTAAAACTAAAAACTAATTTAATTTTTTGTTTTATAAAAAAAATCCTTTTATTAATATTTCTTATTTGTTGAATTTAACTATTCTAAAATCAACAATCACTTAACTGGGTACCGTAGGGTCCTTTACCGGAAAGCCTACTAGCAGTTAAGATTTTAAAATAAAATTTAAAATAAAATTTGTTTTATAAAAGATAACTATTCTAATAATAGTTATAATACTAATTAATAAAATATAAAATTTATACTATCTATCTTATCTATAATATTTCCTATACTATTCTATTTTCTAACTAAACTATACTATTTTCTATACTATTTTCCAACTATCGTTCAATAGTTGAAAATTAACTCTTTTTATACTTTTTGAAAATTAAAATTTAAATTGAATAGATTGTAATAAACTAACTAAAATATTATTATATATTTGTAATTACATTTAATAATAAATTACATGAATTTTTATGAGTTATTTTAATATAAAAACTATTTAAAACTATCTAATATTTCTAAAAATAAATAAACAAAACGGCAAGTTTTTGTAAACAAACGGAAAAGGCAATTTTTCTTTGATTATTTTAATTTAACTAATTTATGACTAATTATTTTTAATTTACAAGTTTCATGACTAATTATTTTTAATTTACAAGTTTCATGACTAATTATTTTTAATTTACAAAGTTTCATGATTCAAAGTGAGTAATAATGATGTAAATTCTCCAAATAATTTAGTCATACATTTTTGAGAAAATTAATTAAATTAATAATTTGGAATACATTTAAATTTATATTAAAAATTTGGAAAACATTTTTATCCACAATAATTTACATTACATTACATTTAAATACGTATTCAAATTATTAAATATTTTACAATTTAAAATATTCCATATCGATTATTTATTTATTTGGTCGTTTTTCTAAGGAATTATGACAGGATAATAATTATTACGTTCTCTTAATTTTATATAAAAAAAATAATTAATTAATATTATATTTTTATTAAACATCTCTCATAAACTATTAATTTCCTAATAACTTTATTTAAAAATACAATTTCATAATTAAATATTTATAACTATTAATATTTAAAATATATTTCCTAAATAAAATATAATTAACAAAATTTATAATAAAATTTCTAAAACTATATAATTCTCAAAATAATATTTAAAATATTAAATAAAACTTATTAATAATAATGATGAATTAATTTAATACCATAATAATAGAATCATTAATAATATAATTTATCTATTTTAAATATGATAAAAGAATTAACCATGCTTTTAAAAATAATTATTTGAATAACTATATTTTAATTATTATAACCAATAATAATAATACATTATTTCTACCCTACGTTTTTTACCTAAATCTTATTTTTATGGTATCGTATCAATTTAGAGTTAGGATAAAATTATAAATAATACTTAGAAAAATTAATCATTCTAACCTAACCCAAAATTAAATCCAATTACTAAATTGATAATCAATCATAAACTTAAAATAAAATTAAATTAAACTCTTCTTCAAAATTCTACTTTCTAGGAAAAATTATAATAAAAATCTATATTAATTAAAACTTAACTTTAAAATATCTCGGATACCAACCTAAAATTGAATAGCTCGTGCAAAGCAAAATTTTATAATAAATTGCACCTTAATTGTAAACAAAAGTCCATCTTAAAAATATTCTAGTTATTTTTCTAAAATAAAAATATTAATAATAAAAATCATTAATAAACAAAATAATAAACAAAAACTATTAACAAATTATCAACAATTATTTATAACAAAACTTATTGAAAATATTCTAAAACATAATAAAAATATTATTTCTTTATTTATTATTAATTCTTTAATATAAACTTAAACAAAAATATTTGTTTAATTCTAGTTATTTCAAAATAATAAGTAATTACTTTAAAAGTAGCTTTCTTTATTAAATTAACTTGTAAAAAGTCTTGTAAATAGTAAACTTGCAAATAAATAATCTTCTTTCATTTCTTTTTATTTCTTTTATTATTTAAATGTAAAATAGTTATTTTTTTTTTTGAAAAATATATATAGATATAATATTTTCGTTATTCAATTATTCTTTGTCATTAAATTTTATAATTAATATATAATATTAATCTTATTATTTAAATTATTATATTTAATTTTGATTTAATAATCATATTTTAATATAAAATTATCCTGGTTCGAACCCGCTCTATGACCTTATCAGTTTTCCCTTCGGGTTTTTATGATAATGCGTTGATAGAGCAATTACAGGTAAGTATATTGGATTAAGTATGATGGATTTGTGGGTGATTTTGGACTCTGGTCAAAACTAAGGTGTTTTGGGCATATTTAGGAAAAACGGCACAAACCTGCCTAGATACTTAAGTTATATCCAAATTGTAAATAATATGGTCAATTTCCTTAATTATACCATCTCAAAAACTAATTAAGATTTCTGCTATTCCCGATGATAGAGGGGTGGGTGGTATGACGGTTAGTCTGGATTTTCATAATCTATTGGGACCATGCCTAGTACTTTAAATCCCTCTTAGAGGTAGTAGAGCGTTGACGTCAAAATGATAAGGCATGTAAGGATCTGTTCCTTAAAATACACTTATGTGACCTACCAATGATGTAGAAATCATGTGAGAAAGTCTAAAAAAAAAAAAAAATTAATATAAAATTAAATAATAAATAAAAAAATTTATAATAAAACAAATTATAACTAATAAAATTAATAATTAAATAAATAATTTAATAAATAATTAAATAATTTATTATTCTTTTTTAAATGTATAAAAACTATTTAATTAAATAAAAATTTATCGTTAAATTAAATAAACACTTATTATATAATTAAATAAATTGTTAATTGTACTTGACGAACTAAATAAATATTATATTAACTCTAATTTGACTAAGAAAATATAATTATTCTATTAAAAACAATTATAGAATATTTCATTTATGATAAATAATAATATAGTTAAAAAACTAGAAATTCATTAATAAATTTTTGTTGAAATTATAACTGAATTGAAATCTAAATTTCAGTTATTTTACGTTTTAATAATAAATATTATTAATTATTTATATTATTAATTATTTATATTATTATTTATTAATTAGGAAATAAATTATTGACGAAAGTCACGAATGCTCGTCTAAAGAATAAAATATAATTTTTATTTTAACATAAATAATATTAATTTACATTTTTAGCTTTGTTTTCACATACATAAATATTTATGATTTGTATTTTTTAATAATTTAATTATAAATCTAAATTATAAAGTTTATTTATTTATATTATTTAATACTTTAACACTACCCCTCAAATCAATTTTCATTTGTAATGAAAATTTGATTTACAAAGGTAGTCATTTTAATATCATTAAATTATTTTATTAATGAATCAACTAGTACTTTGTCAGTACTGATATATTTTAATTTGATTAAAATTTTCTCAATATTATCTCTATTAAAATAATATTTAATTGAAATATGCTTTAGTTTTGTTGATGCGGCGATTACTGTCTGTTTCTTATATAATATAGTACAATATATCGTAGTATTCCCAATTAAAATTATACTTCCTCATGTGAATTTTTTATCAGTAACATCACCAGTGAAGTCTGAATTTGTGTAACCTACAATGTCCCTATCATATGTAACTTTATAATTTTTAGTGTTTTTTAAATATTGTAAAAAACTATTACTTTGTTCCAGTCAGATACTGATGGATTTTCTGAATTACTAGCTGCTTAATTTACTGAAAAAGCAATATCTGATCTAGTACATTTTAATAAATATTTTAACATATCAATTATACTTTTATACTTTGTTTTATTGAATGGTTTGTTATTTTCTGATTTTGCATTGTCACCAACACATAGTGTTTTTTTTACTCTTTTATTATTGATATTGAATATTTTTAAGATATTTTCTATAAATTGTTGTTGTGAGCATATTTATGTCTTATTTTTTTTTTCCGACTTTAATACCTAATAATTAATCTATTATTCTTGATTTTGATATTTTGAAATTATTTTTAATTTTATTGGAAATTTTATTAGTTTTTTCTTTTTCACCTATAACTTTCATAACGTATACATATAATTCATTTATACAGACTACCTTATTATTAACTATTTTTCTATAAGCACAACTTTCTGATTTAAGATGTTCCATGCCTTGGTCTATTAGAAATCTAGATATTACTTTATATCGCTGAGGACTCTATTGTTTTAAACCGTACAATGCCTTATTCGAGAGTCAATATCCCCTCCCAATGTTAGGATCTCCAATAGGAATAGATATTTTTATCTAAGTTGGCATTGAGATACGTAGTTTTAAAATTTAATTGGAGAATGTCCCATATGAATTTAGCGTCAAAAGTGATAAAAAGTTTTAAACAATCTATCCATCTGTTTTAAGAGAATAAACCCATTTAGTAGGATTTGGTTTTTTATCTTCAGGAATGTCTTTTGAAAAAGTCATAACTTTATTAGAATAAAGATTATCCAGTGTATTATCTATAGTTTTTTCCCACAAAACATGTCCTTTAATTTTATTTTTTATAACATTTAATAATAAAATAATTTAATATCTTTATATTAAACTGACTCATAGTGAAAAAATTATTAATTACAATTAGCCAACCATTAATAATATATTCAGACAAAATTATTTATTTCAATTGTAAAATTTACCAAAAAAAAAAAAAAAAAAAAAAAAAAACTAAAAACATATTTGTTTATCTCGCCTTTCTTAAACTTCATAAAAGCTTACGATTCAATTCCAGTTTTCAACATTCTTACCAATTTTAATTAATTAAATAATAAATAAATAATAGTTATAATTATTTTTGTTAAAATTTTTTGTTATCGATATTCCAAGCTAAATAAATAATATTATTTGAATATTTATCATATTGATAGAATTTATTATCAATTAAAATTTGAATTTCTATCATAATTTTTAATATTTTATTATATTTTTATAATAATTAATAACATACCAAAGCAAAATAAAAAAAAATAAAAAAAAAAAATAAAAAAAAAAAATTAAAAAAAAAAATTAAAATAAATAAATAAATAAATAAATAAATAAATAATTATAAAACAACGAAGTATTAACAAAAAAAAAATAAATAAATAAATAAATAAAAAATAAAATAAAAAATAAAGCAAAATAAAAAATAATTAATAATATATATAGTATTTAAATATCAAAATATTTTTAAATACTTAAATTTTGATGATTAAAATATTATTATTATTATTATTATTATTATTATTATTATTATTATTATTATTATACAATCTTTATATATAAATTGAATTTTTATATTATTATTATTATTATTATTACAAATTTATCATTTAATATTATTATATATTATTAAATCATTTTAACTAATAATTTTTATTAGTAGTATTTTTGATTATTATCTTTATATTTATTTGTTTGCTTTGTTTTGCTTTTATTTTATTATTTTGTTATATTTGGCTTACTATAGTAATAGATAGTTCATTAAGTAAAAAATTAAAAAAAAAAAAAAAAAAATAAGCTAATGAAATTACTTTTTTTTTTTCTTACTTAATAAATTGGTCAATTCTTCCCTTTCTTCTTTCACAATACTGTAATAAAGAAAATTTTCCATAAAAAAAAAATAATTTTTAATAATAATTTTAATTATAATACAAAAAAATATTTCTTTTATATATAAATCTATTTATTAGTTTAATTATATATATATTATATATTACCTTTTCATAACCATCTAATTCTCTAAACTTATCTTCCGGTAATACATTATTTTCAATTTCAATGAAACAAACAGTAGAATTAGAAAGAATCTCATTTGGAAAATCAACAATAGAATTATTGTTTAATTTTAAATTTTTTAATCGAGGCATCTTAGCAATAGATACAGGAACATGAACTATTACATTATTTGATACATTAATTTCTTCACAGCTTTCGAGTCCATTGCCAATATCATCAGGTAAGCTTAATAATTAAAGAAAAATGTATATCCACAATTTATTATATATATTAATGTAAATTATTTAATTTATTAATAATAGAAGTGATTATAATAATTATTATAATATTAATAATATTAATAATTATAACATAAAATTAAATAAAATAATATTATTTTAAATAAAAAATAAATAAATAAATAAATACTATTCAAAATTTATATTAAAGGTATTTACTTTTGAATTCTATTCGAAGACAAATCAATTTGAGTTACACTACTTAATTGATTTATTTCTTTTGGAATTGAAGTTATTACATTGTTAGAAAGTATTAATTGATTTAAATTTTTAAGCTTTTGAATATCTAATCAATAATTAATATTTATTTACAATATATTAAATTGTTTTTAATAAATTTATTTAGAAAATAAATAAAAATAATAAGAAGATTATTAAATAATTATATAAAATAAATAATATTGATAAACAAAGTTAATAAAATAAATATATACCAATAGATATGTTTGATATTTGATTATGTGAAAGATTTAAAGTTTTTAAATTTTTTAATTCAAATATTTCTTGTGGTAATTCTATAATAGAATTATAAGATAAATTTAAAATTTTTAAATTTTGTAATTGCTTGATTTCAGGTGGACTTTTTTCAATTTTTTTTTTTTTTTTTTTTTTTTTTTTTTTTTTTTTTTTTTTTTTTTTTTTTTAATAATTATTAACAAAGTATGTTTAAATATTATAATTCATATTTTTTATGAAATATATATAAATAAAGAATTTATATTAAAATTTATTATCATAAGATATAAATATTTATTAATAAAGTTATTAGTTATTATTATTGATTTATTTTTATATTTATAACTATTCTTATTTTTTAATTATTGTGTTATTTATATTTATAATAATATTTATAATTATAATTATAATTATAATTATAATTATAATTATATTTATATTTATATTTATATTTATATTTATATTTATATTTATATTTATATTTATATTTATATTTATATTTATATTTATATTTATATTTATATTTATATTTATATTTATATTTATATTTATATTTATAATTATAAATATATTTATACTTAAATGTATACTTATATTTATACTTATATTTATACTTATTTTATTTTTTAACTTGGCTTACATACATTCGTGTAATTCTATTTCCTGATAAATCCAAACTTTTTAAATTTGTTAATGATAAAATGTAAAGTGGAATTTCCTCAATTTTTGAATTTGGTAATGTTAATACTCCAGTTTTCTTAGACATCTCAATTTTTGAATGAAATTGAGTAGAAGTAATTTTTGTTGAAGAAGAAGTATTACCCATTTTGAATTTTTTTTTTTTTAATTGTTTTATAATTTTTTTTTTTTATATTATTATTTAGATTCAGTTTTATTTTGTCTTGTTTTATTTGTTTATAATAAGGATTTATTAAATCAAATAATTATCAATTATTATTTTTTTTATTTTATTTTAATTATTTAATTTTTACTGTTATCAATATATGAAATCAATAATATCAAAATAGAATGTATAATTAAATTTATATATATATATATATTTTAAATAATAATAGAAGATATATAAATTAAAAATATAATTTTTTTTAGCTTTTCTTTTTATTTAAAAAAGAAAAAAAAAAATAATACTTTCATTATTAAATTTGTTTTTTTATATTTTTATTTAATTTTAATTTTTTTTCCTTTTTTTCTTTGGAAAAAAAAATAAAAATATTATATACTAACTTAAATTAATATAATTTTAATAAATTAATTAATTATTAATCAATTATTAATTATAGCTTTCAATATTTTATCTTTATTTATTTATTTATTTATTTATTTATTTATTTATTTATTTATTTATTTATTTATTTATTTATTTAATTCTCGAAATTTTGTATTACCTTAATTTTACTATTATTAATATCGTATTATTTTACCCAATCATAGAATCTATAAAAAAATATATATATATATAATAAACTTTTTAAAAATTTAAAATTTTAGATTTTCAAATATTTTCAATTTATCCTCAATTATAAAATAAATAAGATTTTTAAAAAAAATGAGTAAAGAACAGGAAGAACAAGTACAAAATGTTGAAGTTGAAGTTCAAAAACAACCAAATAATCCAGAAGTTGTAAATGAAAAAAAAACAAAGAAACAAACAAAAAAAAATAAGCAAAAGAAAACCCCAAAAGTTCCAGTAGTAGAAAAGAAATTAAAAATATTATGTCTTCATGGATACGCACAAAATTTAAAGGTTTTTCATAAAAGAACTGCAGTTCTAAAGAAAGCTTTAAAAAATATTGCAGAATTATGTATGTAATAGTATTTTAAATGATAATAAGTATTATATAATATTTTATTATTTTAATTATTAAAATATGCTTTATATAAAAAAAAATGTAAAAAATAAATATGTTATTGATATTTTCGTTGTTGACTATATAAGACTATGTTCAAGGACCATTTGTTTGTTCTATGAACCCAGCTAACCATGAAAGTTTTGATATTGATGAAAATACTCCTGAAGGTATTTCAAAATAAAATTATAATTAACATCGTTTAATAGTATTTTTTTTTTATTATTATTATTATTTTTAATAATTTTAAGTAATTTTAAATATTGAACTTACATAATAAAAAATACATTTAAAAAAATTGTCACAATAATAATATAAGATGAAAAACCTTTTGGTTGGTGGAATTTCAGTAAGGAAGAAAAGTGTATTGGTTTAGAAGAATCACTTGAACTTTTAATAAAATATATGAAAGAAGAAGGTCCTTTTGATGGAATTTTAGGTTTTTCACAAGGTATTTTAAAATAAAATTTAAATTTTAATTATTTTATTTAAAAATAAATACATATATATATAGAATTTATTACATATTTTTTTCTTCCTTTTTAGTTTTTTTCGCATTTAAAATTTCTATATTATTTATATTATTTTTATTATTTTTAATTTTTTTCTTTTTTTTTTTTTTTTTTTTTTTTTTTTTTTTTTTTTTTTTTTTTTTTTTTTTATTAATTTATTTATTTAATTAGTTATAGGTTAGTTATTTAGTTAATTAATTTAAATTAAATTTTAAATTTTATTTTTTCTTGCAAAGCATTTATTTATTTATTAACGATATATTTTAAAATAATAAAATTAAAGGTTCTTCTATGGCTGCTATTTTATGTGCTCATTTAGAATTAGAAAATGAAAAACACAATCCTGATATTCCAAAAGTTCCAAGTTTTGTTATGTTCTTCTCCGGATTCAGACCAGATGATAGTGATTATGATAAATACTTTAATACTGAACGTAAATTAAAAATTAAGAGTTTACATGTCTACGGTAAAGAAGATCATTGGTTAGATCCAGGTAGAAATAACAAAAATGTTATGTAGTATTAAAATTAGTAAAAATGATAATAATGTACCAATAAAATAATAATATATCTATACAATGAAAATATTTATAAAAAATTTCACATAAATAGAAATATATTGTTAATAATTTTAATATTTTTGATATTATTATTTAATTATTAATATTATTATTATATAAACATTATATTTCAATTATGATATTTATATAATTATAATTAATTATTATTATATTATTATTAGCATTTATTAACATATATTTTCAATACTATTTATATATTTTTTGTATTTATATTAATTTATTTTAGAACGAAGTAAAAAACTAATTTCATACTTCGAGAATCCAACTATCTTAGCTCACTCAGGAGGGTAATAATAATATATTTATATATATATATATTTATTAATAATATTAAATATATAATTCAAAGTATGAATTAAATTTAACTAATCAATTAATATAAATACGACATATACACATATTATATTTAATTTTAAATTTATATAATATATACTTATTAAATAATAGTCACTTTATTCCAATGGAAGCTGAAAAAAGACACTTTTATGTTGATTATATAAAACAATATTTAGAAACTGAATCAAATTAAATTCATTTAATATAATAGTAATAATGACATTAAAAATTCAATAAGTTTATAGTAATAAAGCACTTTTTTTAATATTTTATCAACTAAAATAATAATAATAATTATTATTACAATGTTTAAATTAGATATATTATGTATAATATATATCAATTTTTAAGTAATTAATAAAAAAAATTTAATATATATATATATTATTTAATTTTCTTTTTCATAAATAATATAGATTCAAAATTTTATCAAAATGAAAATGAATTTTAAAAATTAAACAAAAAAGAAATAAATTTTCAAATAAATAAAATATACTTATTTTTTATATTATATTTATTTAATATTTATTTATGTTAGTTATAAATAATTATTATTTTAAATAAATATAATATAAAAAATAACATAAATTTCAAAAATACAAAAAAAAAAAAAAAAAAAAAATTAAAAAAAACTTTTATTAAATATTTTCAATTTCATATTTGTGTTTTATAATTTACTGTAATTTACATAATTTTAATAAATTATTTATTATGTACTTGCTGATAATTATTAAATTAATTTATAAGATGTTGTATAAATAATATTTTAAAATATATAGAAATTCTTTAATTCTGTAGCTTTATAATAGTTATGAAATTTCAATAATAATTCTGTAGCTTTATAATAGTTATGAAATTTCAATAATAATTCTGTAGCTTTATAATAGTTATGAGATTTCAATAATCATTCATTGGTTTCTTGATTTTATAATGTTACATTTCGGAACATATTTTATTTTTAACTATTAAAAGATGAAAAAAAATTCCAAAAATTAAAAAAAGTGAAATGGATAAAGTAAAAGAACAAACTATTATAAATAAAAATCATAAATATTATTTATATCTTTAAAAAATAAATATTATTAAATATTTTATTATTAATTTAATAAAAACTATTAATTAAAATATATTTTTAAAATTAAATATTATTAAATATTATTTTATTATTATTTTAACAAAAAAATTAAAATATCTCTTTGAAATTAAATATTATTTTAACCAAAAAAAATAAATATATCTTTAAAATTAAATGTTATAAAGTATTATTTTTTTATTATTTTAACAAAAAATATTAACATTAACAAAAAATATAAAAATATAAGAATATATTTTTATAATTAAATATTATTAAATAATATTTTATTACTATTTTAACAAAAATTATAAAAATATTATTTTTAGAATTAAATATTATTTTTTTTTTATTATTATAACAAAAAATATTAAAATATATTAATTTAACAAAAATTATAAAAATATTATTTTTATAATTAAATATTATTATTTTTTTTTTTTTTTTTTTTTTATTTTAACAAAAAATATTAAAATATATTTTTAAAAATAAATGTTATTAAATATTATTTTATTATTTTAACATAGCATTGTTTTAAAATATTTATATTATTTAAATTAACTAAATTATTTTAGATTTGAAAATTTAATTACTTTTAATAACAAAGTATATAGGTGTTGAGAAGAATTAAAAAAGAGAAATGGATTTGCTGAATACTCTTCTATCAAATTCTGTAATTAAATTACTTATTAAATCCTAAATCCCGATTTTCAATATTATTGATTGTGGATTTTTTCCCGAAAGTATTTATACACTTTATTTTGAATATTACTTTTATTTCACTATATTATTTAAAAAAACATTATGTTCAATTTGGAGAAATAATTTTTTTTTTTTTTTTTTTTTTTTGTTAATTTTGTTTTTTTTAAAAAATATACATGAAATTAATTAATAAATAAATAAATAAAGTTAAAACTCGAAATAATTGCGGCTATAAAAAAAATTAATAATTAAATTGAAACAAATTAATTTGTGGATTCAATTTTCTCAATTTGATAAAAGTTAAAGTGACTGACTCACTTTATTATATTAAGACACTAATTATACATACCTTCCTGTTCATAAACTAAAAATTATTTTAATATATTGATTGTATTGTATTATATATTGTTATTATATATAATAAATAACATTATTCATCGTATTTACTAATAATTTAAATACAACTTATTTTATTAGATCATAATAAATTATATATTAATAATTATAATGGATTCCTCCTTTTAATTACTATTAGTATATTTATAATATTATTATTTCTTAAATATTAAATAAATTTAAAACAATTATATATTACTTGACTATAAAATTTATTATTAGTTATATTAGTTTAATATTCATTTTTTGAAAAGAAGCAAGAATTATACTACTACTAAAAGTATTTAAACTATTAGAAGTCCATTTATCATTCCGTTCCTTCACAAATATGCCTTTATTCATATCGAATTCAATAATGAAAGGAATTGACTTTTCTTTCACCAGTTGATAGTAAATAATGCGTATAATAAACTGAAGGTCATTTATAATATTCACTTGTTTACGATAATAAGTAATACTTTTATTTTTATCACGATCTATCTTTTTATGTTGATGATATTTTAAACAATTTTTTTTAAAATCAGTTAATGTCAATTTTAGATTCGATTTTTAAATTGAATATTATTTAGCATAAAAATAATGAGTATCAAATCGAAGATTAACAGTATTCCTTTTTTTAATCTTATAAACCCTAGTATTTTCAACCCTCTGACTCTCAAAAGGAATAAACTTTTGCAAAGTATAAGTGGAGCACCATCCGTAATTATAATACTGTCATTTGACATAAAAATTTTACTTTCACTATTTATTTCCATTTCGATAGAATTTTGTAAATCGGAAAATTTTCCGCATCTTCAAAATTTCTTTCTCTTAAATATGTCCTTGAAAGAGTCAAAATTTAAAGAATCAAGTATGGCATTGCGTTCCTTATAATTCTTTGATTTTTAATCGACATTAATGATAAAGAATATCAAAAAGGATAAAAATATCATTTACAAATTCACAATTGAAAACTAAATGAAGATCAGAGTTAATTCGACCCATGTATTCCACCTCAAAATTCTCAGATACACTAAACATTAAATAATTGATGATAATAATTACCAATCGGTGTAATCCGCCTGTTTGAGGAGCAACAAAGAATGAGTTTTTCACAAGATCATCAGCAATATCGAATACGGTATCCTGAATCAACTCATGGTTATTCATCTATTTTACATTCTGAATATTTGATTGTGTAATATAAGATAGATCTGAGAATTTTAATTCTTCAGTGTTTGTTGAGACTTCATTATCTATAAAATTATCTAATTCTTCTTAAGTAATTTTACTTGATATATTATTTTGATGAATTTTAGGATTTATATCATTTTTATTGTTATTACTATTTGTATTGTCATTAATAATAATTTATTATTTTTATGGCCATTTATAGTATAATCATCAATATCCATTATTTTAGTTGTATTATTTTGACCTATCACTCTTCCTTCATTGTTATTATTATTTTTATTAATAGTAGAATTTTTATTGTAATCCATAACAGTAGTTCTAAAGGAAACGGGATTTTAATGATCTATTATGTTTTTATTGGAAAAAATTCGATTATTATTATTATTAAAATTGAATAGTTTTTATTATATTATTATTTAGATTGTTATCATAAATTAATTGTTGATTATAAAGAATACTTGTGCTATCTTTTGTAATATTATTAAATCAATTGTAATTTTGAATATTCATATTCAATCCAGATTTTCCATTATTATGTTAGTAAACATTATTACCCCAGTAATGGTTATTTACTTTGTTAAAATTATTTGATAAAATTCCATTCCTTAATGTGGGACAATCAAAAGCCTTATATCTAATTTGTTGACAAACATAGCAACGAATATTTTATATTATATTATAATTAAAATATACATTTTCAGAATTATTTTTTTGTTTTAATTATCTGAAGGAATAATTTGATTCTTCCATACCAGCTCCATTCATGTTCCTGTATAGCAGATGGTTATGTAAACTATTAGAAGCAACATTTTGGAAATCCAGTAGTATCAACTGATCTTCTCTCTGATTTTTCAGCTATTTCTGCCACTTTAAATGTCTCGGAAAGAGTCTTACATTGAGCTTGGATGACTTGAGAATGAGGATAAATTCTTCTCTTAATGGCGTTACAGTAATCGTCCACTGAAATTAGTTTCTGAAAGTCAACCTCAAGTCTGTAATATTAGGTCAATTGTTTATAATGTTTATAATTAAAATTTTTTATACTTTCTATATCTTTAATCTGAATCATTTTTAAATTAGAGCACTTATCGTTAGGCTAGATTTCTAAATATTTTTATATAGCAGATTGTACTTCCTTAAAAGATAGATGATACATTACATTATTTCTTTTTGTTACCAAGGATTTAAGTATATATCTAATATCTGCTTCAACCGATACTTTTTCCCATGTAAATATTCTTTCTGGTTCATAAATATTGTATATTTCCATTGTTGTGATAAAATCCTCCATTCATAATCCATAAGATAGGGAAGGTCTTTCTTCAATTTAGAGACTTCAGACATTTTAAATACTTCTTTATATCATAAAGAAGAGAATCTTTAGAAATATAATAATGTAGAATCCACAAATTTTGATAAAAATAACCTATAATAATTGTATAATAAATAAAGGACTTAATAAATAAAATATTTTAATTAGAGATATATTTATTTATTTATTTTTTTTTTTTGAATATATTATTAATAAATGTTATTTTTCACTTTTTTTTTAATTTGCTCCCCCAGATTCTCCACCATAAATTATGATACAGTATGTTTTAAATGTATATTTTTTTTTAAAATTGAACAAGTAAAAAGGAATTTATTTAATATAATTGAATTAGAAATATTATAAATTAATATTAAATAAATATTTATTTTTTATTTTTTTTATTTATTTTTATTTCTTTTATATTTTTTATTAAATATAAATTAACTTTTATTACTGTGTACATGAAATTTTATAACAAAAGAAATGATTTTTATTTTATTATTTTAATTAATTACTTTAACTTACAACTATTTTACTAACTCTAAACTAATACTAAAAACTAATAATAACTAATAATAAAAACTAATTAATCATTATAAAAAATTTCAATAATTCTTAACATAATATATTTATCTTATTCTTTTTTTATACTTTTCTTTTTTTTCTATACAACTTTAATTAATAATATCTGTTGATATAAAAGTTAATATTGAGTTTCGCAAAATAATTATATCAAAAATACACTTAAATATTTAATAATAATTAAAATCAAAAAAATAAATTATTAATATTGTAAAAATTATTTATCTAAATAATAATTAATAAAAATATATATATATATATCATTTATAATAAAATATTAATAAAATATAAATTAGTTTGATAAATAAATTTATAAATATAACATAATTAAATATAGTATAATAAGAATATTAAGTATATAATAAAAAATGTATAGTTTTTGAGGTTTCGAGTTATATTAATCAGGTCAAGATGTTTTTTTATTA
This sequence comes from Neocallimastix lanati (nom. inval.), assembly GCA_016946835.1. Classification (NCBI taxonomy): domain Eukaryota; kingdom Fungi; phylum Neocallimastigomycota; class Neocallimastigomycetes; order Neocallimastigales; family Neocallimastigaceae; genus Neocallimastix; species Neocallimastix lanati (nom. inval.). The sequence goes on from JACVTC010000183.1 coordinate 213,944, forward strand.
ATATTAACAACTGAATAAAATTAAATAAATTATTACTCTCATAGATTTGTAAATTAAGAAATTCACTAATTAAAAAAATATGTTTGATTAGAATCTTTTATTTAATATTTTAGCAATATGTTTTATTAAGATTAATATTAATAATTAATAATTACTGTTATAATTAATTATTTTAAATTAAAGTTAGTAATCTTATAAAGATTTTTTTTTTAAGTAAATGATATTTAATATTAATATATGTATGCATGTATATTAACTATATAAAATATAATAATAAAATAATATTAATAATAATCTTTTAATAAAATAACTAAACTATATAATTACTAATAAAACAATTTAATAATAAAATAATTTAATAATAAAATAATCTAATGGTAAAATGATTTAATAATAAAATAATTTAAAAAATAAAATGATTTAATATATTAAAATTAAAAGTCTCTTAGAATCCTTTAGAAATTATTTAATTATCTTATTACTAATAAATATTATAATGTATATTAACTATATAAAATATAATAATAAAATAATATTGATAATAATCTTTTAATAAAATAACTAAACTATATAATTACTAATAAAACAATTTAATAATAAAACAATTTAATAATAAAATAATTTAATAATAAAATAATCTAATGGTAAAATAATTTAATAATAAAATATAATTTAAAAAATAAAATGATTTTAATATATTAAAATTAAAAGTCTCTTAGAATCCTTTAGAAATTATTTAATTATCTTATTACTAATAAATATTATAATAATTTATCTAAACTATTAAGTTACTTAAAATATTATAAACTATTATTGATTTTTTAATTCAGTAAAATTTAATTATTAATTTTTGTTTATATTTAATTAATAATATAAATTCAAGTTAAAGGTTTTATCTATATAAAATATAAATTTATTATTTAGGGCCCATTTAAATAATTAAATTATTTTTTATATATTCAAAATTCTTTAAAGTCCAATATCTTGCGTTCTAGTGAGTAGTCCAAATATATTGAAATTAATATATGTTATAGTTCTCAATCGTAGCTTTCCAATAATTATATTTTTGGAATATAAAATTTGTGTGAAATTTCCATTATTTGTAAAGTTATAACTATTTTTCTTCGAATTATTTTTATTAATTTTTTAAGGGTTAAATTAAATTAAAATATTTTAATAAATTAGTCCAAACCCTTTCATTTCTAATTATTAAATATTTGATAGTAATAAATATAGTATATCAAATTTATTTATTCAATAATTATTTATTTATTTATTTATTTATTATTATTTATAAAATAATAAGGTAATTACAAGGATATAAAATTAGGGTAAAATTAATGACATTTATACACATGATGTGGCTTGATTTTATTTATCATTTGATCAAAACTATTTCTAATTTACATAAAAAATTGCGAATAAATTTAATTACAAATTTATAAAAATAATTGCTAATACTTTAATTAAATTACGAATTTTAATTTATTTATTTCAAATAATTTATTTTAATATTTTAAATCAATATTTATAACATTCCCTCCTCAAACTTATTTTTAATATGATTAAAATATGAGTTTGGAATTATTAATATTATTTATCATTTTTTAGTATTTATTATCATTACTATTAAATTTTCTTTTATTTATGTTGTTATTATTGTCTATGATATTGTGGTAATTGTGTTTATTTTTGTAATTAATATTATTGTTATTTTGGTTATAGTTATTATTTATTTCGAATATCTTTTTGGTAAATTTCTTTATTTGACTTCCGTTTTGATTTTTTGTTAATGTGTCAGCGAGCATTTCGTCGGTTGGAATATATTTTAGATCTATTTTATTTTGATTAATATTGTCTTTGTTAAAGTAATATTTTATTGAAATATGTTTTAATTTGCTGTTTAGTTCGCCGTTTTTTATTGTTTTTAAGCTTGATGTATTATCTGTGAATATCGTTATAGGTTTTTTAAAATTAAGTAATTCCTTTAGGATGTTTCTTATCCAAAGTACCTTTTTTACACATTCGGAAGTGGCTATATATTCAGCTTCGGTAGTACTAGTGGCTACGATGGACTGCTTCTTTGATCCCCAGCATATTGGGGAATTTCCTATTAATATTATGTGTCCTGAGGTAGATTTTCTATCTTCAAGATCTCCTGCAAAGTCAGAATCGGTGTATCCAATAAAGTTCCCTTTTCCATTATATCTCAGCTTATAATCTTTAGTAGCGTTTAGGTATTTGAATATATTCAATACCTTGTTCCAATCTGATACGGTAGGGGATTCAGATTTTCTTGCTATTTTATGAACGGCGAAGCTGATGTCTGGACGTGTGATTTTTGCGATGTATATCAGCGATCCAATTGCACTTTTGAATATCGTTGTGTTAAATGGTTTTTTGTTTTCTGATATTAGATTGTCTCCTGTACATGGTGTAGATTGTTTTTTGATATTTGTAATATTATATTTTTCGAGTAACGTGTTTATTGCGTGAGTTTGAGATATTATATAATCGTTATGATCCTTTTCTATTTTTATTCCTAGTATATATCTTAGATGTTCACAATTTGAGATTTTGAATCTTTTCTTAAGTTTGTTTATTATATTTCTTATTTCTCGATTGTTTCCGGTAATCATCATGTCATCGACGTATAATCCAATAAGACCGACAAGTTTATTATTGATTACCTTTTTGAAGATGCATGGTTCTGAACTCAATTGCGTATATCCATTTTCTCTAAGGAATTTTGAGATAGTAAGAAACCATTGTCTTCCGGCCTGTTTTAAACCGTAGAGTGCCCTATTTAATCTCCAGAAACCTTTTTTGAAATTTTTATCTCCTTTTGGAATTTGGATATATAATGTTTTGTCAATGTTTGCATTTAAGTATGCTGCTTTTATGTCCAGTTGTTGAATATTCCACTTGAATTTGGCAGCAAGGGCAATAATTAGTTTTATGCTATCTGTGTTAAGTGTTGGTGAATAAGTAATGTCATAGTCTATACCTTTTTGTTGCTTGTAGCCCCTGGCTACTAATCTTGCTTTATATTTAGTGATATTGTTGTTTTCATCTCTTTTTACAGTGAATACCCATTTTGAAGATATAATGTTGGTATTTTTTGGTATTCTTTTAGTGAATGTCATTATTTTATTTGCATATAAGTTATCAAGTTCATTTTTGATTGCAGTTAACCATTCTTTCTTTTCATTACTGTTAATAGCTTCATTAAATTTTTTGGGGATCTTTTGGATTGTGTTTTTGGCTGAAATTTTATTTTTATTGTTATTTATGTGTGAGATGTTATTGAATTCTTTATTATTGATTAGTGATTTTATTCTTTTATTAGATATTGGATCGCTTTTATCTGTTGATGTATGTGGTCTTTTTCTGAGTATTTGAGGAATGCTGTCGATATTTTTTATTTTCTTATAAATTATGTTTTCTACGTCTTCAATATTTCTTTTTCTTTTATGATTAATTGAACTAGGGTTTCTTTTTATTTTCTTGTGATTATTGTCATCATTCGTAAATAGTGATCTATTGCGATTTATAGTTTTTGATTGTTTATCAGTATTATTATTGTTGATTATAATATTGTTGGTGTAATTTGTGGAATCGTTGTGGATTTCATTGTCGTTATTTTCAATATTTTTGGTATGATTGATGTCATCATTGTTGGTATAGCTTTGTCCATCAGTATTTTCTGTATTGTTGTTTTCATTTTCTTGAATACTATCTGTAGTACGAATATCATGTATATGTTGTTGTATATTATTATTAGAGTAATTATTATTATCAATATTTTGGAAGGTGTCTGAAATGTCTGAGTTTTCAAAAGTAAGAGTGTTGTTTGTAATACAGAGTTCATTATTGATATTTGATATTTTACTATTTAATTGTACTCCAGGAAATATATCTTCTAAGAATAGTGCTTCTCTAACAAGTTTACATTTATTATCGTTTAAGTCCATAATGATGAAACTATTAGATTCAAAATCAATACCTAAAAATATTCCTTTTCTTGATTTGGGCTCGAATTTAGAAATTTTGTTGTTATTGGGAATTTTATAATATGTAGAGCATCCGAAAACTTTGATTTTTGATAAGTCGATGTCTTTATTAAAGAAAATTTTATTGGGAATTTGATTGTTTATGCTGGAATGTGGAGTGATATTATATAAATGAGTGGCATACTTGATTGCAAAATCCCAAAATTTGGTATTGAGTTTTGAAGTGAATAGTAATGTTCTTGTGCAATCGACTATGGTACGGTTGAACCTTTCCGCGAGACCGTTGATTTGCGGATTATAAGGTGTTGAGAATACTTTGTTTATACCTTTATTGTTACAGAAATTAAATATCCTTTTATTCTTGTATTCTTTACCATTGTCTGATTTGAAAGTTTTGATAACTTTATTATATTGGTTTTCAATAAATGTGAGAAATTGTATTATTATTTCAGTTGCTTGTGACTTTTCTTCAAGTAAGTATAACCATGCCTTTCGTGAAAATTCATCTATGAATGTTATGAAGTATTTTTTGTTAGTAATGGATGGTTCAACAGGACCAACAATGTCGGAGTGGATTGTCTCTATGTAAAGATTTAATAAAATCTTTAATAATTAATTATTACATAATTAATTAATGTAATAAAATTACAAAAATTTATGATTTACGTATATGAAAATTAATTATAAATTTATGTAAACTTTTCATAAAGGAAAAATTATTATTTAAATAATTTTGGATAATAACTTAAATCTAAATAATTTATTTAAGTTAGTTAATTTAGTTTATTTAAAATAGTTATTCTATTTAATTTAGTTAATTTAGTTAATTTAGTTAATTTAGTTTAGTTAGTTTAAAATACTTTAAAATTAATTTCGGAATAGTTTTAAATAGTTAAAATTAGTTTAAATAGTTTACAAAAATAGTTTTGAATTGTAAATATATAAACATTAGTATTAATAATATTTATATAATAAATATATAATAAATGAGTTGTTATTGAATTTAATTATTATTGTAAATAAGTTGAAAGTTTATTGAATTAATTATTGTTTAGTTTAGTTAATTATTATTTAATAAAATTATTAATAAATATTTTGTTTATAAATAAATAGTATTATATGTAAATTAGATAGAAATAATATATTATAATGTAATAATGAAAAAATATAAATACATGTAAATTTCTATAATTAAATCGATGTATTAGTTATTGACTATATGATAGTTAATAACAAAAAAGAGATTTAATTTTTTTTATTAATAAAGATTATTTTATTTAAAAAAAAAAACGAATTTTTATTACGTGTTTTTTTTATTTTGGTGTTAAAATTTGTTATTTGTAATCTGTTTCTGATAGAACTCTTTACACTCTAGTATTTCAGTGGCTCTAGGGGGAGTACCATTAAAAAGGTCTTTATTCATTTTGGAAATTCGGCATTCAGTACAATTTAATGGCTTTATTTTATTTAGTTTTAGATATTTGTTAATGTCATAAAGAAAAAAGTGACCAAGTCGATTATGCCAAATTTTTAAATTATTGTTGTCTATTTCAATGTTAAGTAGATTGTGGGAATTAGTATTAATTGAATTTATAGTCATGTGTATTATATTGTGGATGTTGGAATAAAAAGTTCCAATAACTCGATTGTTCATAATAAGACTGATGTAAGGCTTGTTTTTTCGATCTGATGCAATTAGGGTATATATTCCTTCTTTTGAAAGTTTAATACCACTAATTATATTCTTTGATACGTTCTTTGAAAATAGCACGTGATGTAAGGTAATTCTATGACCGTTTATTTTCCCATGAAATGTACCATATCCTTCAAAGTAGCTCCCAAAAGACGATAAAACAGCCATGCGAGGTAAACAAATTACAGCTGGGCAATTGACAGGATTATAAACGCACCGCAATGCTAAAGCATTCGGTATTGTTAGCACATCTCATTGTAATGTTTTGTTTTTTAAAATCAGTTAATAGATACTTATAATTTGTAATATGTTCAGAGGAACCTGTGTCATAGGTCCATTGAGTACTATTATAACAAAATATTATAATAAATATAATAACACTCAAAAAAAACAAAAATTATTTTATTTTTTATTTATTTTTTTTCTTTTATTATAATTATTTTATTAATTATATTTATTATAATACTATAAGCCGCAAGGGTTGATATAGTATTAATATTAAAAAAAGTTTTATTAAAAAATTAAGTTTTATTAACTAAACAAAATTAAAATAAAAAACACAAAGAAAAGAATATTTGTTAATAAGAATTTTACTCATATTTATATTTTTTTCAAAAGTTAAAGTTATTAAAAAATAAAAATAAAAGTTTCTAAAAAGTTCTTAAAAATCGAAAAATTTAGAAAAAATAGAAAACAATAGAATTAAGAATTTAATAGAATAAATTTTAATTAATTAAACACAAGAATTATCAAGAAATTCTAGTAATTTCTTGAACTATAAAGAATCTTCTAGATATTTTTTAGAATAAAACTATAAAATAATAATAAATGTGAATCGAACCCTAAGTAGTTTGATTCATGGTATTAGTTACTAACAACTATACCAGAAATAATATTTTTTAAATTTAATTATTTGTTTTAAAACTTTATTGAAAAATAATACTAAATATTAAAATAATAAAATAATTGTAATTATTGATTCTGTTATAACTCTCTCCCTTAGAGACGGATTCCAGACGTCTTAGGTTTTGGTTTATTTGGAAACTTCTTGTGGAATTCGGCAAGAAGTTTATTGCAATGAAGATTCTCAAAAGGTTCCCATGAGTTTTCAGAATCATCATAACCTTTCCAATGAATTAAATATTTAATTTTGTTATGAAATTTCTTTGAATCAAGAATAGATTCAACTTCATATTCTTTTTCTCCATTAAGTATAATAGGTTTTGGAGTTGGGATATTTCTTTCTGTAAATTCATTTTCATAGGCTGGCTCAAGAAGTGAAACGTGGAAAACTGGAAAGACCCTAAAAGAGTTTGGTAACTTTAATTTATAACTTACATCTGAAATTTTCTTTAAAATAGTAAATGGACCAGATTTCTTAGGAGCAAGTTTACCTTTTTTATTATTTATTAAATCATTTCTTAACAGCCAAACTTTTGAGCCAACTTTAAACTCAGGCGGAGACATATGTTTATCATCATAATATTTTTTTTGAAAATTAACTGCACTTTGAAGATTTTCTTTAAGTACATTTTTTAATTCTTTTAAGTCTTTAGCAATAATTTCAGCACGAGGGACAATAGAAACATCTGGAGTAGAAGGATCAAATTTAGGATTGAACCCATAATTAAGAAAGAAAGGAGTAGCATTTGCAGATTCTTGTATTGTGTTATTGTAAGCAAATTCTGCAAGAGATAAATATTCTATCCAATTATTTTGTTGATAATTAACATAACATCTTAAGTATTGTTCAAGTATTGCGTTTACCCTCTCCGTTTGACCATTAGTTTGCTGATGATGAGCAGATGATAAACAAAGATCAACATGAAGTAAATTAAATAATCTATTCCAAAATTTAGAAGTAAACTGAGTACCTCTATCCGACACAATATCCTTTGGCAGACCATGAAGTTTGAAAATAGAATTAAGAAATTGTTCAGCACAATCCTCAGCAGAGGGAACTGATTTAAAGGGAACAAAATGAGCCATCTTCGTAAAGCGATCAACTACGACAAGAATACAAGACATACCATTGGAAGAGGGAAGATCTGTTATAAAATCCATTGAAATTGATTCCCAAGGATTATTGCCAATGGGTAAAGATTTAAGTAAACCGTAAGGTTTATGACGAGGAGCTTTTGAAGCGCAGCTCACATTACAAGTACGAATATATTTTTTAATATCCTTATGCATACCAGGCCACCAATAATTTCTAGAAACTAAGTCAGAGGTTTTATTTATGCCAAAGTGGCCAGCAGTAGGAGAATCATGACAAGAACAAAGAATTTTAAATCTAAGGCATTCAGGAATATAAATAAGATTGTCATATAAAAGAATACCATTGGAGAACGAAAGGAGATCAACCGAAGCAATGGGTTTCTCATTAGCAGAAGGCTTTTCAAAATATATCTTAACATTATTAAAGAAAGGATCCTTGGAGTAACACTTTTTAATTTCATCTTGTAGATTTGATTCAATAGAGATCCTTGAAGTAAAACAAAAATTTTCCGGTTTAAGTACTTGGTAAGGTTTAGCAGGTTCATGATTATCATAATCAGGACGGCGAGATAAAGCATCTGGCTTACCACCGCGAGAACCTGGACGATACTCAATTTGAAAGTCAAATCGAGTAAAGAACATTGACCATCTAATTAAACGTTGTGAAAGCTGTTCTGGTTTCTTAAAGTAGAGTAGATTTCTATGATCAGTAAGAACTTTAATAGTATTCTTAGCACCTTCTAAATAGTACCTCCAAGTTTCAAAAGCAGTCTTAATAGCAAGTAACTCTTTATCATAAATTGGATAATTGCATTCAGCAGAGGTAAAAGCTCTAGAATAGAAAGCAATTGGATGAAGCTTATTATCTTTAGAGCTAACTTGGGATAAAATACATCCAAGCGCAAAATTACTTGCATCCGTTTCAACAAAAAATTGAGAATTAGGATCAGCAGGAATAAGGATGGGAGCAGAAGTAAAAGAACGTTTAAGAAGTTCAAAGGAGTCATTAGCATCTTTTGACCAAACAAAAGGAACATTTTTTCTTGTAAGTTTATTAAGAGGATAAGCAATTTTAGCAAAATTTTTTATAAAGCGTCTGTAGAAATTGGCTAGGCCAAGAAACGATTGAACTTCTTTAACTGTAGTTGGAGCAGGCCAATCTAAAATAGCTGAGACTTTCTTAATATCCATCTTAAGACCATCTGAAGATACATAATATCCTAAAAATTTAACTTCGAACTTATCAAACTCACATTTTTCAAGGTTAACATGTAAATGAAATTTCCTAAGTTGTAATAGTACTTTTTTAACGTGTAAATGATGTTCAGAAAGATCATCAGAAAAAATGATAATATCATCAATATAGGCATAACAAAATTTACCTAAATAGTCACTTAATGCAGTATCAATCATTCTTTGAAAACAGGCAGGTGCATTCTTGAAACCGAAAGGCATAACTCTAAATTCAAAGTGTCCTAAGCTACATACAAAAGCTGTTTTGTATTCATCTCCAGACCTGATACGAATTTGGAAGTAAGCAGATTTTAAATCAAGCTTTGAGTAATACTTATGACCAGGAGCTTTATTAAAAATAACAGTTGTTAAAGGCATAGGATAACTATCTCTAATGGTGATTTCATTAAGTTTCCTAAGATCAATACACATACGTAACTCACCATTATCTTTTGGAGCAAATAAAATTGGATGACCAGCTTCTGATTTTGACCTAACAATAAAACCGTATTTTAAATAGTCTTTAATAATTTTTTCTAAAGCTATTTCTTCGGGAATTGTAAGGGGATAAATTGCACTATAATATAACTTAGTATTAGGTTTAAGGTCAATAGCACAATCAAAACTAGAATGAGGAGGTAAGATTTTAGCTTCTTCTTCACTAAATACATCAGAGAATTCTAGATAAATGGCGGGAAGTGTTTTATTTGGAGTATCCATGTTTGGGGAAGAGGCAATTGAATTCTTCAACGCTGAAGGAGAAATAGAAGAATTATCAAACAAAGAATTATTAGGGGTGCATGAACTGAAATAGGCTGGTTTCGAAGAGATAGAGTCGGGAGTATTAGAAGTAAGAGAAAGTGAAGTAGAGTTAACCGAGGTTGAAGGTATTGAATCAACAAAGGAAGAATCTGACGCATTGTTATTACTATTGCAAAAGCTTAAAATATTATTGTTGAAATCAATTGATGATTTATTTTCTTTAAGAAATCTAGAACCAATTAAGCACTCAAATTTGTCGTTCAAATCAATAACAAAAAATTCTGTTAAGACCTGAAGGTTACTAACTTTAAATAATATTGGTATAGTTTTACCAACAACGTCTTTGCCACCACCAATACCAGTAATGTTATCAGCTTCTAAATTATCATGTACAAGCTTAAAATTATTAATTTTAGCAAAATTACTATCCATAAGATTCAAGTCGGAGCCGGAATCTATAAGAGCCTTAGCTTTAATCCATTTATTTTTGTAGTTAAAGGAACACTTAATAATACAATCTTTATTAAATTTCTTAGAAGAATTAGATCTAGCCATATGGGAGGAGCCAGGTTTATTTGCTCGCTTTGGACAATTTATTAACTTATGGCCTGATTGTCCACAATATAGACAAAGCCCTTCTTTAATTCTTCTTGCTCTTTCTTCAGGGGATAAATGAGAGTAATTTGAATCATTATTTGATTTGAAAAAAGAATTAGAATTGGCGTTTCTATTATTACTAGAGTTAAATCTATAATACTTCCTATTATTACGAGAATTATTATTATTATTACTGTTATTTCTAGAATTGTAATTGTTGATCGTTGCGAATCGAGTCATTTGATGATCTATACGATTGGTAATTCGCATTAGTTCACTTAATTTGGCAGGAGGAGGGAACAAACTAATTACTCTTTCTTGAAGTCTTGGTAGCAATCCTTCAATATAAACATCCATTAAGGCAAATTCATTCCAGTCCGTTTTTTCCGAAAGCCTACGGAATTCATTATTGTAATCAGTGACTTTACCATATGCTTTTTGCTTAATATGCATAAGAGCTTGATTACAATTAAAAACTGCATCTACGTCACTGAATCTATCCTTCATAAGTTCAATGAAAGCGTTAAAATCGTCAAGGACTGGGTTATTTTCATTCATCAAGTCTGCAGCCCAATCCATAGCTTCATCTCTTAACAAAGTGATGGTATAAGCTACTTTTAACGGATCATTGGTGAAATATTCAGGACGAAGTGCAATGGCTAACCCAACATAAGCTAAAAATCCCTTGAGCTTAGCTGAATCGCCATTAAAATGAAAATCGTTTGATGAAGAAGACATTGAAAGAATTATTAAATTATAAACAAGTTTAAGAATTGCAATAGGAAGATTTATTTAATATTATCACTATTATTATTATTATTATTTTTTTTTTTTTTTTTTTTTTTTTTATTAGTGCTCCCAAATGAAAATTGTAATGATAAAGAATTATAAATTATTATTTTTCTAGGCGTTTAGTTTAATTGCTGATTTAAAATTTTTTTTTTTTTTTTTTAAATTTAATTTGGTAAATATAATAACTAGACTAAATTTCACTCTTTTATGCCTTACAACAAAATAAAAAACCGGCAAGAGTTACTAACTAGAGGTATATACTAGACCTCAAAATAAAAAATTATAAACTATATATTTTAAAGTCGCTTTACCTTCACGACCAACCTATAGCCTTCGGTGACTATAGTTCCTTATTCGCCAGAGCTTATTCGAATAGAGCAACCACCGAACTGTTGAAGTTGGTTGGTAGGATGTGGCTTTCGTTTAATCCACACGCTCTTCACGCCCTAGGGTTTTGAAGCCCGTTTATATTCGAATAATTAACGGCTATAGTTTCTAACCTACTGAAACTAGTTACTAACCGCCGAAACTCTGTTTATGAGCTCTAATCGCTCCTAGTATATTTAAATATTATATTTACCTGTAATATTCTTTAAAAAGTCTCAAGAACTGTAGAACTTCTTAAAGAATTTTTTATATCAAAAAAAATTTTTTTTTTTTTTTTTTTTTTTTCGCCTAGATAGATTTTGGTATAATTGTGAGTATGCTATTAATACCAAAAACCGAGAATTTTATTTTTTAAAGAAAAAAAGTAGATTCAAGAAGCAAGGCTGAACCCAAAGAAGATATCAGAGACTAAGAGAAGAAGAGATTTTGTCCAAAAGTAGAAACCAAGAATCAGAAACCCGAAACCAATGGAAACAAAAACCAAGTCCAAAACTAAGAAATCTGAAACCAATGGAAACAGAAACCAAGACCAAAAATAAGAAATCCAAGGCAAACAGAAAGAATCTAACCAAAAGTGGAAACCTGAAGCCAATAAGATAAGTAGCCAAACAGAAACCAAAAACAAGGGAAACAGAAAATCCGAGAGATTCAAAAAAAAGTCCAAAAAGAAAACAAAAAGGCAGTAGACACTAATTCCAAAAGAAAGCTTCAAACCAAACAAAAGGGTAGATATATCAAGGCACGGCGTCTAAATCTTGGGTGTTTTTTATTATAACAAAATATTATAATAAATATAATAACACTCAAAAAAAACAAAAATTATTTTATTTTTTATTTATTTTTTTTCTTTTATTATAATTATTTTATTAATTATATTTATTATAATACTATAAGCCGCAAGGGTTGATATAGTATTAATATTAAAAAAAGTTTTATTAAAAAATTAAGTTTTATTAACTAAACAAAATTAAAATAAAAAACACAAAGAAAAGAATATTTGTTAATAAGAATTTTACTCATATTTATATTTTTTTCAAAAGTTAAATTTATTAAAAAATAAAAATAAAAGTTTCTAAAAAGTTCTTAAAAATCGAAAAATTTAGAAAAAATAGAAAACAATAGAATTAAGAATTTAATAGAATAAATTTTAATTAATTAAACACAAGAATTATCAAGAAATTCTAGTAATTTCTTGAACTATAAAGAATCTTCTAGATATTTTTTAGAATAAAACTATAAAATAATAATAAATGTGAATCGAACCCTAAGTAGTTTGATTCATGGTATTAGTTACTAACAACTATACCAGAAATAATATTTTTTAAATTTAATTATTTGTTTTAAAACTTTATTGAAAAATAATACTAAATATTAAAATAATAAAATAATTGTAATTATTGATTCTGTTATAACTATATGGATATTGTTCGTTTGATGATAAATATTCAAGGTTGAATATATTTTTATCATTTACTTGACGATACGGTTTTGTATTCATAAATGAATGATATGCTGAGCAACCCCAACTATACACATGATCATTTGAAAGTAAAAAATTAATGAAAAATGAAATATTATTATTAAAATTGTTGTTTAATATAAAATTATTATTAGTTGTTATCATGTGATTATCCATTGTTTCTATGTTATTTATGGATTCATCATCGGTATATTCAATGCTATTAATGGAATAATCATAATAGTTATTATAAAGTTCATCGAAGGAGACATATTCATCGTTATGTTCGATGTTTTTTAATGATCCAGTTTGTTTTTTGTAATTATATTTATGTTTCTTTTGATTGATTCTTTTGTTTTTGTAATTTTTTGAGTTTCGAATTCTTTTGTTTGTCTTCGCATTGAAAAAACATTCGTCAGTGGAATGTCCGTTGATTTTACAAATGTGACAAAATTTCTTGTTGGAAGGATAAGATTTTGAGTTGCGTAGATTTTTAGTATGATGGTAGACGTGGTTAAGATCATAATCAAGGTCCATGTTGTATTCTTGAGAATTTTGAATATAATTGTTGTTTAAACTAGTGAGTCTATTGGACTTACTATTATATTTTCTAATAAAAATCTTATTTTTGATATCATTGTAGAATTCAATCGGGTTGACGTCTGCGCTAAAATTGACAATATTTTTGATTTCATTTGGAAGAGCATTGTGTAAAATTGTGAGTTTTTCTAAATTGTTTGGATTTAAATTTGTGTCATGTAACATATTGAAAAGTTCCATAATTTCATTTATGACATCCATAGTGTTATTGATGTCACTTGCTTTAAGTTCATAGAGCCTCTTGTACCAAATAGAATGTTCTTCTTCTTCGTCTCTTTCGTAGAGTTGTTTAAGTTTCTCCATTTTTTCAAATGCTTTTTCTCTCCTTTCGATAAATTTTAAAACTTTATCTGTTACATTAGCGATGATTATGGAGTTAGCCATAGCGTCGTTGGCAATCGCCTCTTCTATAGCGTTCTGTTGTTGAATCAATTGTTCTTGAATATTTTGGATATTGGCTTGAAGTTCCCGGTTATTTTGATTATTCCCGGCCTGAGCTTGTAGATTTTGGAGATCATTAGTTAATTGATTAAAGACGTTGGTTCGTTCAGCAATGATGTCGATTTCAGTATATTGGAATAGTCTCTTTCCTTTAAGGAAATTTTGAATAAAGAGGTACCAAGTAAAATTTTTTCCATTGAGTTTTTGGACAAAAGGTATAGTAGTAGTGGCGGCGTTCATGGTAGAAAAAGACTCTTAATCTAATAAATATAGTATATCAAATTTATTTATTCAATAATTATTTATTTATTTATTTATTTATTATTATTTATAAAATAATAAGGTAATTACAAGGATATAAAATTAGGGTAAAATTAATGACATTTATACACATGATGTGGCTTGATTTTATTTATCATTTGATCAAAACTATTTCTAATTTACATAAAAAATTGCGAATAAATTTAATTACAAATTTATAAAAATAATTGCTAATACTTTAATTAAATTACGAATTTTAATTTATTTATTTCAAATAATTTATTTTAATATTTTAAATCAATATTTATAACAGATAGTATTTATTTTTATAATAAAAATTTAAACATTTTAAATAATAAAAGAAATAAAAGAAGATTATTTATTTACAAGTTTACTATTTATAGAACTTTTTATAAATTAATTTAATAAAGAAAGTTACTTTTGAAGTAATTATTTATTATTTAGAAATAACACATGTTTTTGTTAAAGTTAATACTAAAGAATTAATAATATATTAATGCTTTTATTATGTTTTAGAGATTAATAATATATTAATGCTTTTATTATGTTTTAGAGTATTTTCAATAAGTTTTGTTATAAAGAATTGTTTATAATTCGTTTATAGTCTGTTTATTATTTTGTTTATTATTGATTTTTTTTATTAATATTTTTATTTATAGAGAAATAACTAGAATATTTTTAATATGGACTTTGCTTACAATAAAGGTGTAATTTATTATAAAATTTTACTTTCACGAGCTTTTCGATTTTAGGTTGACATAGAGATATTTTTTAATTAAAGTTTTAATTAATATAGATTTTAATTATAAACTTTCCTAAAAAATAGAATTTTGATGAAAAGTTTAATTTAATTTTATTATAAATTTATAGATAATTATCAATTGAATAATTTTATATAGTTTTGGTTAAAGTAAAATTTAATAATTTTGCTGAGAGTTGATTCATGGTTTGGTTATATTTTCACAATGTTATGGTTCGGGTTTTATTAGAATTTTATTTAATTATTTATTTTTAATATTTTTTCTGTCTACATTTTAATTATTGAAAAACTTCACTTATTTATACTTTTTGAAAAAAAATAAATATGTAAAGCCTTTCTACATTTTATTATCATATTTAAAAAAAAAATATTTACTATTACTAATTACTTAAAATTTTATATTAATTTAAATTAACTAATTCATAAGTATTTTTATTTTAATAAATTTTGTTTACATAATTTTATATTATTTTTCATATACTAAAACTAAATTATTTAATATATACGAAAAGTAACAAACAAAATTTAAAAAGATTTTACAGAAAAATAAAGTTATTTTAATCAAGAATGTTAATATAATATTCTTATATTTTATATAAAATAAATTTAAAAACTATAATATATTTAATATTTATTATTAATCAATTAAGATTTGATTTTATTTGTGGGGAATAAAAATATAAAATAATCAATTTAAAAATAAAATAAAATACTAAAAAGAATACAAGTTTAATATTGATACAATATAATAATAATATAATAATATATTTGAAAATAAAAATAAAATATTAATATTGATAATAAACACTTTAATAAAATAATAAAATTTAAGGTTAAATTATAGATATTGATATTAATAATAAAAATATAAAATTATTGATAATATTTTAGAAACTTTTAATAAAAATATAAAAAAAAATAAATATATTTAGAAAATATTTTAGTATAGAAAATATAGTAAAGTAATATTAAGTAAAGAATAATATAATGGATTCTAAAGTAAGTTGAAATTCTAATTAATAATCCATTATATGTTCGTTCTTTACCAAGATGCCCCCACTAAGACTCAAGCTAATCTATAGCTGAGTTATACTTTACTATATTTTTCAAATGGACATTACGATTCATTTGAATCATAGTATTTGGGTCCGCAAGTGTTACGGTATTAAATTGTTTTTTTATTACTTTTAAAGGACCGACAAAATAAGGTTCTAATTTAGAACGACTAAAATTTCGAACAAGAACTAAATCACCGATTCTTATGTTTTTGGAATTTTTCATGCTATTTTTTTCTTCCCTTCGATTGGCCCAATATTTACTTGCGTTCTTTACATTTTCAGCTGCTTCCATGGTCCACCTATAATGTGAGATAAATTTTTCTAAAAGAATTTCATCTGAAGATTTATTCACTCCTTGTGTAGGTCTAGCAGCAATGTCGAAAGGCTGTTGATCCTCACGACCATAAACTAATTCGAAGCTAGAATGTTTGGTTACAGAATTCTTTGTAGTTCTAAGGGCCCACAAGGCTGAAGGTAATACCTCATCCCAGTCTTTATTTTCTTCACCAAGTAATCTCAATAATTTACCAATTTCTTTATTCCTATTTTCAACCAATCCATTACTTTCTGGGTGATAGGTAGTGGTAAATTTTACGTAAACATCATATAAGTCCAGGAATATTTTAGTCATATCCGATGCGAATTGAACGCCATTATCCGTTGTAATGACTTGAGGAACTCCATGTCTAGCGAAAACATTTATTAAAAACTTAATAATGTCCTTAGATGTAATATTTTCAGTAGGTTCAGCCTCCACCCACTTTGTGAAATAATCCACCGCAACAATGATATATTGGTTTTTATTACCAGTTTTTATTAAGGGACCAATAATATCAAGTCCAAGATGAGTAAAAGGGCCTTCAACTTCTGTTGGAATGTTTTCGGTTGGTTCTGGATATGGCTGAGGGCGATTTAACTGACATTTTTCGCATTTTGAAATTATCCGTTTTATATCGTTGACCATATCATTCCAGTAGTAACTTTTTCTAAGTCTTTGATATGTTTTATAATAACCTTCATGGCCAACATGATGTGCTTCGAGAATTAATTTTAGTTTTTCATTTGTTTCGGTAACAAGTTTTCTATAATTATTTCCATCTATAAAATAATCTATACCATCAATCTTTGTAAATTTTTCTTCAATAAATTCTTTAATTACTTTAGAAAGTGAATCATTTTCATCATCTTTATTCGTTTTTATAGCTAATACCTTTTGTTCCTTATCGTTCTTCATTCTAGATAAAGCGTCGGCTACTACATTCTTTTTACCTTGCTCATAGCGAATATCCACTTTTAGCATACTTGCAGTCAAACACCATCTTGTTTGTCGTGCATTATTCGGTTCCTTATTATTAAATAAACCTAGTAGAGGTTTGTGATCTGTAAAAACTATGGTTCTAAAGGGGCTTCCCATAATATAAGGTTTTAATTTAGTAATACAATAATATAAAGCCGTTCCTTCCAAATCGGTTATTCCATAATTCTTTTCTGCTTTGGTTAAGCTACGGCTAATGAAATGAATCGGGTGTTCTATTTCCGATTCGTCTTTCTGCAATAAAACTCCACCAATACCTTCATATGATGCATCTGTTCGAATAATGAATTCTTTGGAAAAATCAGGATATTTTAAAATAGGAGCATTAATTAATTTTTCTTTTAATTTGGTAAAACTTTGTTTTTGTTCATTATTCCATTTATATTTTACGCCTTTTCTTAATAGCTTACAAAGAGGAGCTGAGGTTTGAGCATATTCATTTATAAAGTTCCTATAATATCCTACAGCACCTAAGAATGATCTTAACTCATGTATATTCGTGGGTTCTTTCCAGGCTTTAATTGCTTCAATTTTACTATTTTGAGGACTAAGACCCTTAGTAGAAATCTTGTGACCAAGAACTTCAACTTCCGTTTGCATAAAGTGACATTTTTCAATATTAATTTTTAATTTATGTTCCTTGAAGATTGCTAATACTTGTTTTATGTGTTGGATATGTTCTTCGACAGTTTTTGAATATATAAGTATATCATCAATAAAGTTGAAAACACATTTTCCAATTAAAGGAAATAAAATTCTATTCATTTCCCGTTGGAAGGTAGCCGGAGCTCCAGTTAATCCAAAAGGCATAACTTTGAATTGGTAGTTGCCAAATTTGGTTGTAAAACTGGTTATTTCAACACTTTCTTCGTCCATTAGGATTTGATGGTAACCTGAGTATAGATCCATAGTAGTAAAGATTTTGGCACCATCTAGACTGTCAAATATCTCGTCAATATAAGGAAGGGCATAAGAGTCTTTTTCGGTTAGATCATTCACCTTGCGGTAGTCCACACACAATCTCCATTTTCCATTAGCCTTTGGGACCACAACAACAGGTGAAGACCATTCTGAATATGATGGTACAACTAGCTTTTTCTTAATAAGTTTAATTAGTTCTTCTTTAATAATATCAGATTTAAATTTGGTTACTCTGTAACATCTTTGTTTAACAGGTTTTGCGTTCGCTTTCAAGTTAATTTTATGAGGGGCCAAGTCTGACGGTGTTAATTCTTCAGAAGATGTCGCTATAATGTCCAAGTTTTCTTCAAGTAATTTTACTATTACATCTTTATAATCTTTACAAAGGCTTGCTAAAAATTTTTCATCATGGATATACTCTTGAGGAGATAGACCTTCAAGTTTCTTTAATTCATTAGTTGTGTCTTCATCTTCAAGTATTTTCCTTACTATACATACTAATTTTTCTTCTTCTTGGAAATTATTATTAATAGGAGCTATAACGTCGATTAGTCCTTGAGAATTAAATTGACATAAACTATATCTTATAGGATGGATAAAAAGATTGTGTTCTACTTGAGTTTGAAAATTAATCAACAAATCATAAAATGGGTCATCATCATCAATTATTCGAAAATCTACTATCATTTTATAATCATTAATCTTAACAGGTATTCGTACAATGATTCCTTCCGAATACTCATCATTCTTAGTCGCTAAACGTATCCTTCCACGACTAATACCTACTTCTTCATAATTTCCAGGTAATTTCTCATAAAATTTTTTTGTGATAACATTGAGATTGCTACAAGAATCAATTATTGCTTTACCAGGAATTTCATCTACTGTTACATCAACCATGGCAATATCTTCTTCTGAGGTTTCCTTACTTTTGCTAATATAAGAGTGATCAATATTATTTACCAAGGTAGCAGCAGCAATAGTATTGTTTAATGCACCTATTATTTTCTTTTCAGGTTTTTCTAATTTTAATCCTTGACTTACTTGACTTCTGACTTTTGGAGAGACATTGAGGAGCTGACCGAAACTAATATTACACTTGGTTTCATTCAAATCTTGTAAAACATTATATTCTTCCTGATCCTTACACATCTTGATGTTCCTAAGCGTTCTACTAATTGTTGCTTTTTCTTTAGGCTCTTGAAAATCTATGAGCTTCTGTAATGTAATATTCTCATGACCTTCGTCATTAAGCTTTTCAGGAACTTCAATAACTTCCATTTCATTGATTTGTTTTGTTTTAATAATTTTATCGTTTTCATTATCAATTAATTTATTTAATCGTTGATGCATTTTATCACTAGTAGTACTGATGCTATTTCTTTGTTTTGAAGAATCCAGACTTTGCTTTTCTCTTATAGTAATATTATCCTCCCTTTCCTTCCTTTTTCCCTTGTTATTTCCAAAGTTAGCTCTTTCTTTATTCCGAATTTGTTTTTCTTTGGCTTTCTCAATATTTATATTAGGCTGCGCCATTATCGAAGGATGTAGTTGATTTTTATTTTTAACAATTATTCTATTTTCTATTTCCTTCTCTTTTATCTTTCTTATTGCAGGAGTTGTTATAGGGGTAGGATTATCTTTGAGACTTTTACGTTGTCTCTTTTCATTATTTTCACTAGTTTCATCGTTAGTCGTCAACTTCCTTTTTGTCGCACTAACTATAAATTCTACATCATTCTCATTATCGGATTCTTTGTGAGTTTCATTAGTATAGGAAGCATCTTCTTTTTCTTCCTTATTATAATCATTTGTACTACTAGGAATGGATTTGTATTGTAATGAAGCTATTTTATTTTTATAGGGAGTGCTTCCTCTCCCTTTTAGTGGTTTAAAGATTTTCCACTATATAACCGTTTCTTATTTTCTTGAATAATTGCATTTAACTTAGGACAATTATACTGCAAATGTCCTGGATCGCTACAATAAAAACAGGCTTTAATGGTAAGATTTTTCATTTTTTTTGTTAAGTCCTCCAATTCGTAATCTTTATTTCTTTTTGGGCTTCTAACTTCATAATTCTCTCTTACTACCTTTCTGTTGTTTTGATAATTATTCCTGATATTTATTCTTGGGTTGACAATTTCAGTTGAGTACTCTTTTGAGGGTCTCAAATTCATTACTCTATCAACTTTTTCGGCAATGTCAAACGCCCGATTTAAAGAAATGTCATCCTTAAGGGAGACCTTTTTCCAAGCTTCTTCATTGTTCCTAAGAGCATCAATATAATCGAGAACACTGACTCGCTTCTTTCTTTTCTTATCTAATTTCAAATATATGGATCGGAAACGAGTATTAAAGTCTTTTACTCGCTCATTTCTTTTAATTCTTAAAGCACGGAGCTCACGAAGTAACATATTCTGGTCTTCTTTAAGACCATAAAAAGTTTCTATTGCTTCTACAATTTCCTTTAAGGAAGGATATTCATCTTTTTTCTTTTCTTCTGAATCAGATTCTTCTTCTTCTTCGTCCTCACTTTCTGATTCAGAATCGGTACTGTAACTTTCAATTAAATCCTGGATAACTTCGCGAGGCTCTCCAGTAGACGTGAGTAAGCAGGCGGTAAAAATCTTTTTGGGATCAGTAACTTCCTCAAGTTTTATCCATAATCGGATTTCTGATTCCCAAGATTTAATATCGAGATTTTCCTTTGAAATTTTCTCGATATCTTTTAATTCCTTTTTTAATTCTTTAAAATTGATTTTATTTTCAGCCATTTGAAAATTTAAAAATGGTATTAATGCTATGATATCCAATTTAAAAATATGTTTACTTTAAAAATATATTTAATAACAAAAAAAAAAAATAAATTTATCTTTGTTTTATAATAATATAATTATGGACTCAGAAAACCCTCTGACAATCCAATTCTTTATTCCAATAATAATTCAGACTCAGAATCTCTCTCTGAAAATCTGATAAATTAATTCAGACTCGAAAACACCCTTCGAAAATCTGAAACTAAAAAAAAAAAATAAATTCAGACTCAAAAACGCAATTTGAAAATCTGAAGCTTTTTATTATGAATTTTAATGTTTATTATATTCTCTTAAGCATTAATACACAAAATATGTATATCTTAATCTTTTTTTTTTTTTTTAAATTTATTTGTAGTAATAACTTCTTTATTTAATTTTATTTAATATATTTATTTCCTTTATTAAAATAATTAATATAACATAAAGCAAATTGTATAAATACTTAAATAATAATAATAATGTATATTTATTTTTATTTTTATTTCTTTTTTTGTATATATTTATTATTCTATTAATTCTTTGTTATAACATTTAATGAAATATTAAATAAAAAGTTAAAATACAAGCCAAACTATATAGTGTTGAACCATCAAATATATAGCTTGTTAACCCTTCTTACAATAAGTCCCCTTAGCTCTTTATTGATAAGTTGATAATGTCGATTGTTAATTATTAAGAAACTTAATAAAAAGAAGGTAGCAATATTAAATTCTTTTTAATTTGGCTAACTTATTGTTAGTAATAAAGAAGATAATAACGTATCCTTCCCAGTATCAACAAGATCAAAACAATAAAGTATTATGTGTGGGTGTTCAACTATCCCGCGTAGAGAGTTGTAAGACAGCTTATTTATATTTTTCTTTTTAATTAAAATTTAATTAATTATATAACGAATAATAGAAAATTTAACACAAAAAAAAAAATTTCAATTATAAAAATTTCGAAAAAAAAAAATTTAATTATATAAAATCATAAAAATAATAATAATAATCTAATTTTATATATTCTATATATATATTGTACATGTATATATTAAAAAAAAATAAAATAAACTGATAAACATAAAAAAAATTACAATTTATTATTTAGAATTATTAATATAAAAAAAAAATTTATTTATAAAATTTATTCTTATTTAAAAAAAAAATTAAAAATTTGTACTACAAAAAAAAAAAAATTTTTTTGCTTATTATTTTAATATTTATCATTAATTAAAAATTTTTTTTTTTTTTTTTTTTTTTTTTTTTTTTTTTTTTTTTTTTTACATATATAAATCTATATCTATGATAATACTATTGGTTAAAAAAAAAATTTTTTTTTTTTTTTTTTTTTTTTTTTTTTTTTTTTTTTTTTAAAAGTTTGTTCTACACTAAAGAAAAATTTAATTTATTATTTATTAAAAAAAAATTTATTAATGAAATATTTATTATTTTAATAAAAGGAAAAAAAAAATATATATATATTTTTATTTTATTGCAAAAATAATAATAATAATAATAATAATAATAGGCGAACAAATTTATAAAAGCCTAAAATAAAAATAAAAAAACACTATATATTTTAACGTCACTTCGCAAGAATGACCAGGGTTTTATCAGGGATCGAACCTGACCCACCTCTTATTTTCTGCGCGAGTGAACAAACTATCACCTGTTGAAGTGTGTAGTTGCCTTCAGCGTGAAGGTTTTATAGTTCTAGGGCGTATTTGCCTAATTGTCAAGGATTTGTTCCTTGAGATACTCGCGTTTACAATCTACAAAACCTTGCAAAATTGTAAATAAGAGTTTATGAAATTAATATCCTGCAAGCTAACACTGTCTTACTCGAATATTAACTTCGTAAATTTGTTAACTTTTTATTATTTTTTTTTTTTTTATTATTATTTTTTATTTTATAATCTATAATTAAATAAAGTTACTACAAAAACTAAAGTTTTCCAAAGTTTTTTTTTTTTTTTTTTTTTTTTTTTTTTTTTTTTTTTTTTTTTTTTTTTTTTTTTTTTTTTTTTTTTTTTTTTTTTTTTTTTTATTATTATAACTTTTATTATTATTAATATTAATATTAAATTATTAATTATTATTATTTAACAAAACTTATGGATAATCTGATAGTATACCCTGTCTGACGTGCAGCTTGCCTCTTCACGGCGTCATGCCACGCGGGTACCACGGCTACTGTATTCAATATAAAATACAGCAGTCCAGAGCCTACTAGCCCAATTACTATGTAGGTTAAACTTAGCCCGGAAATCTATATCCAAGGCTTTGTTAAATAATTTAATTAATAAATAATATTAAATTTTATTTTTCTAATATTCCCCGATATCTCCACCATAAATTATGTTATGGTTCGGGTTTTATTAGAATTTTATTTAATTATTTATTTTTAATATTTTTTCTGTCTACATTTTAATTATTGAAAAACTTCACTTATTTATACTTTTTGAAAAAAAATAAATATGTAAAGCCTTTCTACATTTTATTATCATATTTAAAAAAAAAATATTTACTATTACTAATTACTTAAAATTTTATATTAATTTAAATTAACTAATTCATAAGTATTTTTATTTTAATAAATTTTGTTTACATAATTTTATATTATTTTTCATATACTAAAACTAAATTATTTAATATATACGAAAAGTAACAAACAAAATTTAAAAAGATTTTACAGAAAAATAAAGTTATTTTAATCAAGAATGTTAATATAATATTCTTATATTTTATATAAAATAAATTTAAAAACTATAATATATTTAATATTTATTATTAATCAATTAAGATTTGATTTTATTTGTGGGGAATAAAAATATAAAATAATCAATTTAAAAATAAAATAAAATACTAAAAAGAATACAAGTTTAATATTGATACAATATAATAATAATATAATAATATATTTGAAAATAAAAATAAAATATTAATATTGATAATAAACACTTTAATAAAATAATAAAATTTAAGGTTAAATTATAGATATTGATATTAATAATAAAAATATAAAATTATTGATAATATTTTAGAAACTTTTAATAAAAATATAAAAAAAAATAAATATATTTAGAAAATATTTTAGTATAGAAAATATAGTAAAGTAATATTAAGTAAAGAATAATATAATGGATTCTAAAGTAAGTTGAAATTCTAATTAATAATCCATTATATGTTCGTTCTTTACCAACAAACACCAAGATGGGGTGTTAGCTCAGCGGTAGAGCAATTGACTGCAGATCAATAGGTCTTCGGTTCAAATCCGGAACGCCCCTATGACTTTTTATATATGATACTTTATACTAAAAAAATGACATTTATTTTTCATATCAATTTTTTGGTTTAAAAATAACATTTATTTTTTATATTTTCATATTAATTTTAGGTCTGACTCATATTTTTGTATTATATAATAATAGAAATAAATATGTAAAATAATTATTTATTAAAATTAATGTTTACTTCAGCTTAAACCTTTAAAAGTTTAAAAGTGGTTATACTTAACACTAGAGGTAATATAATAACTATACTAAATTAAAAATTCCTATTTTATATATAAATATTAAAAAAAAAAAAAAAAAAATTATAAAATTTTATATATTATTTAAAACTTTTAATATTCTACAAATAAATAAATAAATAAAAAATAAATATAAAGAAAATATTATTAGCTTTATTTATTAATATTTTATAATAATAGTATTATATTTATATTTATTTGATAGTCTATATTAAGAACAGAAAAATAAAAATAAAAATGAATAGAATTAAATAATAAAATAATATAATAAAATAATATAATATTAATAATATAATATAAATATTTATTTATATGCCATAATAAATATTATGAACTATTATGAATTAATATCAAAATACATTACTATAATAATATATATAAATATATATATATATATATTTAAATAAATGTTTAACTAAAGATAATTTTTTAAAAAAAAAAATAGATATAGAAATAATAAATATAATAAAATAAATATAATAAAATAAATAAAACCTATTTTTGGAATTAGTTATAGGAAGTATAATTGTTTAAGGATCCTTAGTGAATATAATTATAACTACAACAAAGGATTTGTATGAAGGCTTAGGAGTCTATTATTTAGTTTTAATCAACATTTTTATATTATTTATACTTTTTATTATTGAAAATAAAAGAAATAATAACAAGGGAATATTCAATTTTTATTCTTATAACTATAATATGAGTAAAAAAAATTATTTATCATTTTGTAATAATATTAAATAAAAATATAATATTTTAGACTTATATATTGCTAGTATCTACTGGACTCTAATTCAGATGTAGTATTAAAAATCGGAGAAACTTAATATTCGTGTATCGGTAATTTTGATTCCACAATATATTATCCTTTTACATCTATTCAAAAAAAAAAAAAAAAAAAAAAAAAAGAAAGAAGTAGAAATTATAAAAAAATAATAAGATTTATATCAGTTCTAATTTGCTTATATTAGTCATACTATAACGATTTATCAAAAATCACTTGTGTTTTTTCACATTTTTAATTTTAAATTTTAAGAGTTCTATTATTATAACATACCGAAATTTAAGTATCAGTAAATAATAAAATTATTGACCAATAGGAATCAAGTTCAAGATTGTTTATATTCAAAATAACAAATTTATAATAAATAAAGTAAACTATTGAAAAGAATATATTAAACGAATTTTTAATTCATGAATTAAATAAAGTCATTATTTATATAATATAAACAAATTTTTAATTCAATAATTACATAATTGTTAAGAATATAAATAAATAAAAACAATTCAATATAAAGTATATTAATTTTTATTGTATTTATTTTAAAAAATATAATTTTCTATTATTGATAATATTTTTATTCTAATTAAAGTATACAATTAAAAATAAGATTAAGTGAATATAACAATTAAATAAAAAATCAATATATATATATATTTATATATATTAATAAAGAGAAAAAAATAAATATATATATATATACTAAAATGTTTGATATTTAAATTAATATATATATACTAAAATGTTTGATATTTAAATTAAATGATATATATTTGAAATTCTAAAATTACATAAAGAAAAAAAAAAAAAAAGACAATAAATGTAAGAAAAAAAATTAAAAATAAGTATGTATATAATTCTTTTTTTCACTTTTTTGTTTAAAATTCCATTTATAAAAAATAAATATATAATTTTTTTTTCTAAAATATATAAATATACTTAATATAATATATTAATATAAGAATATTAATTTTTATATAAAGATTCAACATCTTTTGTTGACTTTAGTACGATATTCGCAATTTGCATTATTTCACCATTCTTTTGTTTAACCTATAGGATATATATTTATTAAAAAAAAAATTCAACAATTAAAAATTGTTAAAACATATATTAACTATTTAAATATATATATATATTTAATATAAATATAATTCCAAAAAAAAAAAAAAAAAAAAAAAAAAAAAAACTCACAGTCATTTCTTTTGTAATTTCATCCACCTTAATAGTAACTGGTGGCCATATATGTTTTATAGAGTTATGAAGTTGAGAAGGTACCCATAATAAATAAGAACTTAATAAGAATTTAGAGTCAGTTGACCATTTTTTTATTAATTTTTCTTTTGAATCAATATTATAAGTTGCTAATGTTCTGGTAATATCAATAACTTTAGATTGTGTCTTTGACCAATTTTTAGTCATAATCGATGGTTTTGAATTAATAAATGGCTATTATAAAATAATAATAATAATAATAATAATAATAATAATAATAATAATAATAATAATAATAATAATAATAATAATAATAATAATAATAATAATAATAATAATAATAATAATAATAATAATAATAATAATAATAATAATAATAATAATAATAATAATAATAATAATAATAATAATAATAATAATAATAATAATAATAATAATAATAATAATAATAATAATAATAATAATAATAATAATAATAATAATAATAATAATAATAATAATAATAATAATAATAATAATAATAATAATAATAATAATAATAATAATAATAATAATAATAATAATAATAATAATAATAATAATAATAATAATTAATATATGAAATAAAATTAATTAAAAGGATAAAATAATAAATAAAAATAAATATTCGTTAGGATATATTGTAATAAATTTTAAAATAATTTAATATTCTTATATTAAATAGATAAATAGATAAATAAATAAATAAATAAACAAATAAATAAATAAATAAATAAATAAATAAAAAAAAAAAAATTTTTTTATTTTAAGTTTTAGTCGTTATTTACCTCTAATAAACCAAAAAGACCACGTTGATATATAATTTTATATATAGCTGTATCATTCTTTTTTAATGGTTGTACATTACCATTTAAGGTTGAACAATTAATAATTTTTCCTTCTAAAAGAAAACGTGCGAAATACTGAATTTTAGAAGCCATACCACTAATATTAACGGTTTGAGCTTCAGAAGCGGATGGGAAATCAACTTCAATGGTAGAAAGAGGCCAGTTATGTGGGCCATAATTTGGAGAAACAAAACATTTAATAGTATCGTTTGTAGCATCATAACGAGGCTCAGGTTTTTCTAAAATACGACCCCATCTACATAATCCACGTGTCATCAATTTACCAAGCCATTCATCTTTGATAATAGTAATACCTTTCATCCAGAATTTATCACCAACTAATCCATTCGATGAGGAACGAGTATGAATTAATTCTGATTGATCTGCTGAAAGATGTTGCTCTTTACCTACCATTTCTTGATAAACTACCCAACGAGGTGTAGGATGTTTTGCATAAATACTACTATCACGATGAATGCCAACAAATTGCTGATTGGAGGTATAAATAGTAGTATAGCTTGGTTGAGGATTCTTTATATTCTTAGGATAACTATCATTAATATAGGCCACTTGATCTGGAAATCCAGATAAGATAATCTGGCATATTAAATTAATTTGTGCGTCTGAAGGAGGTGGCATACGTGGATTCATGAAAAGTTTATCCAAAGTTTTGCTTAAACTTTGACTAATGGTAATGTTAGTATCATAAAATACCGTTTTCATTAAATTGGTTAATTGATGTCTTAACTTGGAAATTTCAAGCATGGCCTTCAAACGAACAAACTTATCTTTACAGTATTGATTTAATTTTTCTTCGGAAGGATTTGAAGATCTAAAATGTTCAAAAGCACCAATACTGGTTAAAAGTTTTATGAAATCAGAAACTGGATTTTTACCATTATATGCTTGCATGACTTGATAATACTTTTTCCTTTGTTCTCTTCTTAGAGCCTTCATTTCATTTTCTACCTTATTTTTTAGTTCATTCTTACGATCTAAAACGTCATTTTCATTCTTAATATCTTCATCACTTTCACTATCTTCACCACTTTCGTTATTATCACTGTCCTTATCTTCAGCGTGATTAGATAAAAGGGTTTCATCTCTTTCAAATGGATCACCAACAGATAAACCTGCAACTATTGCAATAACATAAGGTAAAATATCATTACCTTGTTGAGCAGCCAAAACAAGCATTTTGCCATATCGAGGTAATACTGGTAACTTAGCAATTAATTTACCTAATGGTGTAATTTTTAAATTTTTAGTATTAGAATCAAGGGCACCTAAATAAGTTAAAATTTTTTCAGACTTCTTTAATTGATCACGATTAGGAGCTGTTGGGAATGGGAAATTAATTACTTGAGAAATACCCATGGATTTCATTTGAACGACAACACCATCAATAGGTGTTTTAAGAATTTCTGGTTTTGAGAAATCTTCAAATTGATCATTAAATACAGCACTACTGAATAAACGGTAACAATGACCTGGACCTGTTCTACCAGCACGACCAGCACGTTGATCAGCGGAAGCTTTTGAAGTCCAACGAATTTGATAGGTCTGAATACCAGTATATGGATCGTAAACTCTTGTTTTCACCTTACCTGTATCAACAACATAACGAATATTTGGAATAGTTAAAGAAGTTTCAGCAACATTAGTAGCAATAACACAAAGTCTAGAATTCTCTGGTGGTGGTTCAAAGACTCTTAATTGTTGTGCAGTGGGTAACAGAGAATATAATGGTAAGACATGTAATCCACCTATAGGAACATCATCATCGTCTTCTTCTTCATCTTCCATAACCTTATCAAATTCATCATCATCATCATCATCAATATCACCATTTAATATTGTAATTTCTTCTTCTTCACTGTCATTTTCATTTTCATCATCATATTCTTCATCTGACATATCATTTAACATTTGTGTTGTTATGTCTTTATTATCATTATCATTTTCTAATTCAATATTATCATCTTCAGCATTAAAGCCACCTGCACCAGTGACCTTTTCTTGTTTTTGTAAATCTTCAATATTATCTTCATCATCTGTAAATTAATATATAATTTTTATAAGTTAATAATAATAATAATAATAATAATAATAATAATAATAATAATAATAATAATAATAATAATAATAATAATAATAATAATAATAATAATAATAATAATAATAATAATAATAATAATAATAATAATAATAATAATAATAATAATAATAATAATAATAATAATAATAATAATAATAATAATAATAATAATAATAATAATAATAATAATAATAATAATAATAATATAATAATAATATAATAATAATAATATAATAATAATAATAATAATATATATATATACATACCACTTGATTCATTATCAGAATCTTTTTTATTGTCGATCATCATAGCGTTTTTCTTTTTATTAATTGGGAACTTCTTTCTTAATTTTTTACAAAGAATTTGAATTTCTTGTTGACCTGTTAAGAAGACAAGAATACCACCAGATGGTAATTTTTTATGAATTTTACAAATTTTTTTATAGACATCTGTAATATAATCATCAACAGGAGTACGTTTATTATAATGAACAACAACTTTATGTTGACGACCATCGACCTTAACGACTGGTGGTACCTTATCTGGGAATAAGGTTTTATTTTGAGTGAAATCATCCACACGTAAAGTAGCAGACATAATAATTAATTTTAAAGGCTTATTTAATTTTTTAGCAATTACACTATTTTCATCATTACGTAGTTTAACAATTCTAGTTAACCAACCAATTAATACATCAGTACCAACAGTACGCTCATGGGCTTCATCAATAATAATGGCAGAATATTTTGTTAATAATAAATCTTCAACATCTTGATTTCTAGAAGAATTGGTGTTATTTTTTTCAGTATTAGATTTTTCGGAAGTAGCAGCTAAACTTAGTTCTCTTAAAAGAATACCATCGGTCATAAACTTTATACGTGTAAATGGTTTAACAGTACCAGAATCATAACGAATTTGATACGCAACTTCTCCATTTAATAAATTCATTTCTTCAGAAATACGTTTCGCCATACTGACTGCAGCAACACGACGTGGTTGAGTTACTCCAATCATACCAGTAAATTGTGGATGTTTCGGATTACCAAAACCAGCTTCATAAAGAAATTGTGGAATTTGTGTAGTTTTACCAGAACCTGTTTCACCACAAAGAATAGTAACATCATTTTCCATAATAGTTTCCATAATTTGTTGTTCTTCTCCAGTAACTGGTAATTGTAAACGAGCTAATTGAATTTCATCTTTACGATAAACTGGATCATAAAATGCAGGTTTATATGGTTTGCTAGCTTCAAGAAGTTTTCTTTGTCTTTCCTTTTCTGCTTCTTCTTCTTTTTTCTTTTTTCTTTCCTCGATAATATATTCAGGAATCTTTGGCAAATTAGCTAATATAGAAGTTTTAACTAAACCATCTTCATTTATTTCTTCACCAAATTCATTTCTCAGAGTATCTGATTCAGAATCTGATTCTGATTCTGATTCCGATTCTGATTCTGACTTTTCATTGTCATTATCACTTTCATTTTCATTTTCACTTTCATTTTCATTTTTAATATCATTTTCAGTATCATTTTCTTCTTCATCTTCCTGTTTTTTCTTTTCTAATTCTTCTTGTTTTTGCTTTTCTTTAATTAATTTCTTCTCTTCCTTTTTTTTTAATTTTCTTTGTCTTTTCTTTAATTTTTTACTAGATATTGGTTTACTTTCATTATTTTCGTCATCAGATGTCTTTCGTTTCTTTAGAGCACTTCCAAATACAATTGGAGTAAATGAAGATGATTTTGAACTTTTATTACTGCTTTTTAATGCACTACCAAATGCTGGTAAGCTCTTAATAAATTTACTTGGTTTTTTATCAAATTCTGCAGGATCTTCTTTTGGTTTATCTTCAACTTCATCACCACGTCTTTCTCCGTACATACCATCATATTCCACAACTTCAACCTTTGATGATTTTTTACTTTTACGATTTATACTAGTTTCACTGTCACTATCATTATTATTTTCATTTTTATTACTATCATCTTCACTATTATCATCTTCACTATTATAATCATTAAATTCTTCTATCATATCGTCATCATTATATTCTTTTCTTTCTGTATACAATTTAATATTATCATCAACAGCAATACCAGCACGTTGTTGATTTAAAGCATTTCTTAATTTTTCTTTTGTTGTTTCTTTACCTCTACCTAAATGCTTTGAAGATTGAAGAAGTGAATATTCAGTGAAAGTTCCCTTACTATATTTCAAGTATAATTTAAAATTTAAATTTGTAATTTAGTATATGATTTATAGATATATAAATTAATATATTATTATATATATATATATATCAATTCATTTAATTAATATAATAATTAAAATATATGTATATATTTATAAGTTAAAAATATTATTTTATTTATATTATTTGATATTATATCAAAAAAAAAAAAAAAAAAAAAAAGTATATATTAAAAGTTTTTATTTCTATAAGTATTATTAAACTTACGATAATTTTTCAATCATTTTAATACGATTTTCTTTTTTTATTTGACGTTCCTTTATAAATTATATAAAGTTATAATAATATATAAAATTTAATAATATAAAATTTATAAAATTAATAAATTTTTAATAATTATATTTATTTATTTATTTATTTATTTATTTATTTTTGTTATTATTATTATTATTTTTTTTTTGAAAATTTTAAAAATTGTAAATTAAATTTTAAAAAATTATATTCTACTATATTTATATGATACTTACAACAAATTTTTCAAATCTTTTACGCTTTTTAGAAGTCATTTTTATTTCAGCTGGGGACTATTTATTAATATTATTTTAAAACATCAATTTCTATTCGTTTTTTTTTTTTATTTGTTTTTATAAAATAATAAAATATAAATTATTAAATTAAGTTATATTTACTTCGGTATATTGAACAATTTCATTTTCGTCTTTTTTCTTTTTATTATTTTGTTGATTGACATTATTTATATTAATTATATTATTATCTGCATCAATATCCACTATATCAACAATTGGAGCAGAAGGTTTTTTCTTCAAAACTTTATCCTTCTTTCCATAACCATCTCTTGGTCTTGGATGTGCAAGAGCATGTTTAGCATTTTGTGAAGAGGCTCTTGCTTTTTGATTAAATCTTGGTCTTCTTCTACCCATTTTATATTAATAAATATTAAAATGTTGAAAGGAAATAAATAATTTATATAATAAATAAAATAAATAAATATATAAATATAATTTTAAAATTTTATCAATTGAAATTTAAAAATTTCAAATTGATTCCTAATTAATGGAAAAATAATACATATATATTCATATATATGTAAATTTTTTTTTTAATTAAAAGTATTTTTATTAGAAAAAAAAAAAAAAAAAAAAAAAAAAATTTTTAAAAAAAAAAAAATTGACCAATAATTTTTCAAGTAAATATTTTTATTTATAATTTATAATTATTTTTTTTTTTTTAATTTTAATAAAATTAAAATTTCATTGATTGAATATGTTCAATTTTAAATTTACAATAAAATAATTAATAATTAAAAAATTTTTTAATAGTAAAGATTCTTAATTAATATAAAATTTGTATTATTATATAATCCTCAGAAAATTAAAATTAATATAATTCATTTTTTATATTATTTATATTTAAATTTGTTTTATCCTTATTAATGTGATATTTAAAATATGAAATATATATATATATATTTTCAATATTTAAAATAAAAAATTAACTTTAGTTTTTTTAAAATCTAATAAAAAATGAAAAAAATTCCAAAGAAGTTACAATTATCTACATAGAAGTTTATAATTAAGATGGAAATAAAGTATAGAATCTATTGAATAAATAACTTGTTTTAATATAAATACTACAATTTCCTATCATCGAAGAGGAACTCATGTAAAATTAAAGTTTTAAAGTCTTAAAATATATATATATATATTTTAAATAATAAACAAATACAAAGATATTAATTATTTTGTTTTTATAAAATAAAAAAAGAAGATCGTGTGTATTTAATAGAATATAATAATTGTATATTATTAAAAAAAAAAAAAAAAAAAAACATTAAAAATAAAATTTAATAAAAAATAAAGTTATGGTAATACAATGAAAAAAGAGAAAATTTTAAAGTTAGTTTTGATATTATATAATGTGATATAAATTGAAATAAACAATTTTTTTTTTTTTTTTTTTTTTTTAAAGACCAGGAAAAAAACATTATTTAATGATATTTATTAACTAGTGAAAGAATTCATGAATGAACTATAATCGACTTCTTGAAGATAAATACAAATAGTATTAAATATTTAATTTAATTAAATGAGTAAGTCCGTCATGTTTTTCAGAGTTCCAACCATTAATATTCCAGCTATTATAGAGGTTAAAATATTGGGTATTCGAAAAGGGATTATCATAGAGAAGACTACCAGAGATAGGAATAGTGGGTTCAGAGTAATACCTGGATGAAGTAATTTTCCATGTTAATATATTGCTTTCTTAATAATTCCATGTATAATTTCATTACAATCTAATATTTTATACTTAAGAATTCCCATCGTTTATTTTCAGTCCAAGATTCAAGGTCATGAATGAAAATTAAAACAATGTTTTCATTGTCAGGACCAAAATGCTTCAGACCTCTACATATAGTAGACATGTCTAAATAAAAACTAAGCTATATTAATAAAAATAAAAAGTAAAAATTAAAAAAAATAAAAATAAATTTTTAGTTGTGCTCTTTTCTTTCGAGATATTATTTTTCATATTGTATTTATTTCACTTTGATTTGTAACTTAATAACAAACAAACAAACAAACAAATAAATAAATAAATAAATAAATAAATAAATAAATAAATAAATAAATAAATAAATAAGAATTCGACTTAAATATTAAAATTCGATTATAATAATTAGAATTTAACTAAATACTCTTTTTTTTTTTTTTTTTTTTTTTTGAAATTTTAGATTTAACTTTT
Source organism: Neocallimastix lanati (nom. inval.) (assembly GCA_016946835.1). Lineage (NCBI taxonomy): Eukaryota > Fungi > Neocallimastigomycota > Neocallimastigomycetes > Neocallimastigales > Neocallimastigaceae > Neocallimastix > Neocallimastix lanati (nom. inval.). The sequence goes on from JACVTC010000183.1 coordinate 248,501, forward strand.
TAAATTATTAATTAGTAATATTTTTAAATTTATATAAAAATTTTTTATTAAGTTATTTATTTACTTTTTTTTTTTTTTTTTTTTGTATTTAATATATGAAATTTTTTTTATGAAGTTTTAGAGATTTAACTCATTAAATTACTAATTTACCTTTAGATAATATTTTTAAATTTTAATAAAAATTTTTTATAAAGTTATTAATTTATTTATTTTTTTTTTATTTATTTTTTTTTTTTTTTTTAATATATGAATTTTTCTTTATCCATTTTAATTTTTATTATTATCTTTATATATATATATATTTAATTTATTTATGTATATAAATATTTTGGATATATTTTATTATATTATATAATCTTTTAGAATTTTAATTATTAATATTATTATCTTTCTATCATTAAAAGATAAAAATTATAAACTTATTTGATCAAAATTTTATTTCATTGAAATTATATATATATATATATATTTATTTTCATTATTATTTTATTTTTATTTGTTTGTTTTATTCTAATTTATTATATTAGCTTGTTTATATTCATTTTTAATCTTTTAATATATAAATGACTTTTAGTTTTTAATACCACACCATTGGTAATCATCGGTGACACCCCATTTACCACTTTCATCTTCGAGATATACAGCAGTTCCTTCAGCACAACAATCATAACCATATGTCTTAGACCAACAAGTATTTTCACTCTTTAAAATACCACACCATTCACCATTTTCAGCACTCCAATCACCATCACTATCAGTGAAAATAACTGGGGTGAAGGCATCAGCACTACAACACTTGTATCCTAATGCTTCAGCCCAGCAAGATGGTTCAGTTGGTTCAGTAGTAGTAGTTGGTTCTGAAACTTCGGTAGTTTGTTCTGGAGCAACAATAGTAGTAGTAGGTTCTGGAACTTCAGTAGTTGGTTGTTCATCTTCAAATTCTGGGAATTCAAATGGTGGTTCATCCTTGAAGGATGGGTTAGCATTTACAGCTAATTCAACAAATTGCTTGTGGAACCACTGACCAGCTCTTGGAGAATCCGTAAGAGAATCTTCACTAGCACACATTGGATCATAACCAAATTGTCCTTCTCTGTCACTACCATCAGATTCACCTGGTGGTTTGAACCAGTAAACAGCATCAAGACCAGGTAAATCTTCTGGTGTAGCTTCTGGTCTTCTACCAATACCAGCACCCTTAATATTACACCAATTTTCACCCTTAGTCTTAATATTTGGAACACCATTACGAGAGGTATCAACAACCCATCCAAAGTCTACCATACCAACTTTTCTTAAGGCTTCTCTAACATTCAAACTGTATTCATATTCACTTTGACTTGTGCAGCCACTTAAAGTTTTTTCTGGTGGATCTGGTTTTGTTAATGGTTGATTATTAGAAATGTTAGAACTGAAACCACGTAAAACACCAGTACCGACTTTGTTTAAGAGTTGTTCAAGAATTGGAATAAGTAATCTCATGTTACCACCCCAACCTAACCAACCAACTTGGGCAACATCTTGGTAAACACTAACATTTGGTAAGTTAAGTTTTGTAATGGCATAGACAAGAGCTTCCATTTGAGTTTCAAAAGCTTCAGCACAAAGTTCACTGTTACTATTACCAACCATATTACCAAGGGCATCTGGTTCAATAATTGCAACAATTGGTCCTTCATGAGCGGCAAAATAACCTGCAATTTCATCAATCCATTCTTTATAGACACCAAGATGTTCTGTACCTAATTCACCTCTTGAGGCAACAGCAGAACAATCTCTGTTTGGTAAATTGTAAATAATGAAAGAAGTTAAAATCTTCTTACCAGTCTGTTTCATTTGTTCAGTAACTTGGGCTAAAACCTTTGGAACGAGTTTGGAAGCCGCTGTGTTGGCTAACCAAGTTGGAGTTGGGTATCTAGCAACCTTGGCAACAATTTCTGCAACTTCTGTTTCACCTTCAGCTATTAATTTATCGTATGAACTCTTAACTTGCTTTTGATAGTCTGGGAAAACGAAGAAATCTTCAGCATCTTCATATACGTTGTGTGGGTTACCAAATATACTTGGTTCTGGGATCTTGGTAGTAGTAGTGGTTTCTGGTGGTGGTACCCATCTTGGTTGTTCAACACCGCACCATTCACCTTCATCATTTATACCCCATTTACCACTATCATCTTCATAAACAACTTCATTATCGAAACAACAGTCATAACCATCAGACTTTGCGAAACAGTATCTTGGAGCTGGCTTTGGAGATTTATTGTAATTTTCAACTTCATTACGAATATAGATATCATCATGTGATAAACCAATAGAAACCTTGTATTTACCATCGATAGTAGTTTCCCAAGTGTTGGTAGTAGTATTGAAATATTTAGTTTCAGCATATGGAACAAGAAGATTAATCTTTTTCTTTTCACCAGCCTTTAAGAAAATCTTATCAAATCCCTTAAACTGGAATTCTGGGTATTCACCAATACGTGGATCATCCTTTGCAGATGGCATTGTAAGATAGGCTTGTGGAGTGACATAACCATCAAATTCACTAGTATTTTCAATAGTGAAAGTAGTAGAAATACCATTAATAAGATTTAATAGACGTTGGGTTTGAACATTCCAGTAACTTTGACCATCATCATGAATCTTAAACTTAGCATAAGTAAGACCATGACCAAATGAGAAGTGTGGTTCAATCTTTTCTTTATCAAACCATTTGTAACCAATGTAGTAACCTTCGGTATATTTAACTTGGGTAATTTCATTTCCTCTACCTGGAACAATATCGCAACAGTAATCTTCGCGCTTCTTACCCCAGGTGAATGGTAGTTTACCAGATGGTGCTACATCATTGAATAAAACATCAGCAAGACCATGACCAGCTTCTTGACCTGGCATACCAGCATAAACTAAACCATTGATATCATCAAGGAATGGTAAATTAACAACACCAGGAGAGTAGATAACAACAACAGTATTTTTATTTGCAGCAGCTACGGCAGCAACTAAATCATTACCATTGTGCCATAAATCAAGATCTTTTCTATCACCACTGTTACCTTCAACAGTTAAGTATCCTTCACCGGAATCAGCGACAACAACAACAATTGCAAGATCAGCATCAGCAGCAACTTCGGCAGCCTTTTCAGTATCACTATCATCTTCTGTGAAACTAGTAATAGTGATACCATCCTTTTCAGCACGTTCAGTAAGAGCTGAAAGTGGGTCACTAATGTTTTCCATGTTTGTTGTACCAGAACCCCAACCTAACGCGACTACACCAGATATTTGACTTTTACAACCATTATCAGTACAAACTTCTGTTGGAAGAGCACCGTTACCAATAATAGCAATTTTCTTGTATTTATCAGCAGAAATTGGTAAAATTTCTTCATCATTTTTTAAAAGAACAACACTGGCAGCAGCAGCTTCACGAGCAATCTCAGCATGACCTTCAGTAGCATCAGCGTCAAGATTAATTTCTGGATAGTCATCAAATTGTCTGTACTTGTATAACATGGTCATTATACGTACGCAAGCATCATCAACATATGAAACATCTATTTCACCAGACTCAACAGAGGCCTTAAGTTCTTCACCCCAGTAACTTTCAGTAACTGATTCACCCCAGTCAGTACCGCCTGGCATATTAATATCTAAACCATTCATAATTTCATACTTATCCTTAGTACCCCACCAATCACTGGTGACAAAACCGTGGAACATCATTTGCTTCTTTAAGACTTTATTTAAAAGCCAAGTATTGTTGGCAGCTGGAATTCCATTGAGGTCATTGTAAGCTGCCATAACACCACCAGCACCAGAAACAATAGCAGCTTTGAATGGTGGGAAATATACTTCTTGTAAGACACGTTCATCAACAACTGAGTTAGAATGTTCACGTCTTGTTTCTTGTTCATTACCGGCAAAGTGTTTAACTGTAGCAAGTACACCTTGACTAACAACACCAGCAACAACATTTTTAGAAGTAACTGAAGCAAGGTAAGTATCTTCACCATAACCTTCCCAATTTCTACCAGCAGCTGGAGAACGGTACATGTTCTATATTATTTAATAATTTAAAAACAATTATTTAATTTAATTAGTTTATTTATTTACTTATCTTTGTTTTATTTATATATATTTTATTAATTGTTTAATTATATATATATATATATTTTTTTTTTTTATTTTATATATTGTACCATAGCTGGACCTAAAAGTGCATTAACACCCTTGGCTCTACATTCTTCACCTAAAGCAACACCCTAATATTACATTTTAATAATATTATTAATAATCTTTTAATTAGTTATATTTATTATATTAAATTAATAGATATCTACAAGTTTCTTCATAATTTCTGGATCAAATGTTGAAGCAATATTTAAACCTGAGGGGAAAGTAGTACTATGATTAGCATTACGAACACCAGCTGGACCATCTTGTAAGCACATACCTTTGAAGTCTATTTTGTTTATATAAAATTTCATTAATTTTTTATTAGCGAAATATAAAATTTTTCAATCATTATTAAAAAATTTTTCATTTTTTTTTTTTAACTTTATTTACCTAATCTTTCAATTGGTTCAATATAACCAACACATGGACCAAAACTGTTTTTAGAACCTTAATAATTTAATATTTTTATTTTTATTATTGTTTTATTTTATAGATTATTTGAAATAAAATTTTATTTAAATATTAATAGAATATTTTAGATAAAAAATTTATTTTAATATTATTAGAATATTTCGATTAAAAATTTAAATATAAATAGAATATTTAAAATAAAAATTAATATAAATATTAATAGAGTAAGTATTTGAAATAGAAATTTATTTAAATATTAATAGAATATTTTAAATAAAATATTTATTTTAATATTAATAAAATATTCGAAATAAAAATTTATTTATTATATTATTAATAAAATATATGAATTAAAAATTTATTTTAATATTAATAAATATTTAGAATAAAAATTTATTTAAATGTTAAAAGAATGGTTGAAAAAGAAATTTATTTGAAATAGAAATTTATTTAAATATTAAAAGATTATTTGAAATATTAATTTAATATTAATTTATTTTCTTTAAACCAAATTTAAGATTTTTTAATTTCATAAATATTTACCAGTTATCATTCCAATCTTTTCATCTAAAGTCATTTTTTCAACAAAAGCCTTAGCTAAATCTTCAGATTCTGACCATAAACGAGTTTTAATCTCAAATGCATTGACCATTGGTGCCACAATAGCACTAATGGCTAATAATTTTTGATATAATTTCATTTTTTTTTTTGTTATTTTTTTTTTCTTTTTTAAAATTAGTATCAATTAATTTTTCGTATTATTTTTATTTTTTGGTAATTTTATTATTAATTTTTTTTCTTTTTTATTTTAATTAGTTCTTATATTTTTTTTATTATTATTCATTTAAAACAATATTTCTTAAATAATCCTGTTATTATTTTTTTTTATATATAAAATAAGTATAACTTCCAGAGTTATATTAATTTTTCTTTTTTTAAAAACTTATTTTATTAATATAAAAAAATATAAAAATAAAAAAATATATTTATATTTAAGAATTTATATTTTTAAAATAAAAATATATATATCTTAAATTTTTTAAAAAAAAAAAATTAAAAAAAAAAGAAAATATTTAATATTTATACTAAAATAAATTTTTTATAAAAAATTAAGAAATTTTAATTTTTGAAATTAATAATAAATACCTATAAAATTAGGTTCAATAATTAACATTTAATTAAATTCTTTATATTAATATAAAAGTTTAGTGTAACCTATGATCCTATATATGAAGAAAATCATATAATATTGAATTAATATTAATAAATGAAATTTTTATTTAAAACATTTTCTTTTTATTTTTGAATTTTAATATACTAATATTTTTCATCCAACTGTTATAAAAAGAATTAAACTTTTTTTTTATTTTTTTTATTTTGAACTAGTAATAATTGATATTATTATAATTATTATATATTCTTATTTTCTATTGGTAAATTTAATATATTAATAACAATAGAAGAGGGGAAAATAATTAATATAACATACATAATTTAATTATTTTTAAAAAAAAAATTTTTTTTTGAAACGGTTTTTTTTATTTATATATTAAATATATCTTTACTATTATATTTCAATTAATTAAACCTTATTTATAATAAATTAATTTAACATCAAATTAAATTTTGAAATTTCTTATAATATATTATTCCCTTAATAACTTTCATGATAATTTGTTTAAATTTAAAAAAACTGAACGGATACATATAATACTATTAAAACTTTATTTCAAGTATATTAATCAATATATATAAATCTTATTTTATAATAAAACATAAATAGTATTTGGGAAAAAAATACAAAATAATGAATATAATAATAAATTTTATATTGTTTTTAATATTATTTTATTGTATTCTAATATTATTAGCTTAAAAAGATTATGAATTAATAGTTATTTTAAATATAATATTAATTTATATCGATTATCTTTCTCATTTTCTTTTCTTTTCTTTTGTTATTATTATTATTATTATTATTATTATTTTTAATTCTGTTTATTTTTTATTTTTTAAACAACATAATTATAATATTTAATATATCTTTAATTAAAAAGATAAAATTAAAAAGTATAATATTTAATATTATAATAATAAAGTTCCATTTTTTAAAAATATTATTAAATAAAGTTTTATTATCATAGTAGATAAATTAAACTGACAATTTAATAAAAGGAACAATTTGTGAAAGTTATTTTTTGAAATAAAAATCTATCATTTATTTGTTGATTCCTATAATGATTAAAATAAATTTTATAAAATCTTGAAAATATTCATTAAATATTTTCAAGTTTAGAGAATAGATTTCTACAAATACTTTAAATATAAAATAAGTATCTTTCTTAAAAATAACAAAGATAATTACAGTAAAATTATATCAAAAAATTTTACATATATTACATTATTAATTTTTAATGATTAGTATAGGTATTATTATGGATTTTTAATTATAGAATATTATATCCATTAACAACAATATTTGTATTAAATTTATTAAAAATTTATTTATTTTCATTATTATTACTTTTAATTTTCATTTATTTATTATGATTAAAGTAATAATAATGTCAAAATATTCTAAAAATTTTATTATATTAATAAAGTTTTTATATGATTACCTTGAATTTTTTTTTTTTTAATTTTATCTTATTATTTTTTTATATATATTTTATAATTGTTAATTGTAAATATGTTTAATTTATCGTTATTTTTTTTTTAATATTAAAAAATTAAAATATAAGATTTTAGTGAAATAAAAAAAAATACAAAGTTATTTTTATAGTAAATATTTATATTAATAACGTTTTTATAATTATTATTATTATTATTATTATTATTATTATTATTATTATTATTATTATTATTATTATTATTATTATTATTATTATTATTATTAAATAAAGCTTTTTGATTATTCAGAAAAAAATTAATAAGTATTTCTCAATCTTTTTTAAAATATATATTATATTATATTATTAATATATTATTAGTATTATATGTACAATTAAATATATTCTTATATTTTATATATTCAAAATAATTCATAAAATTTAAATTTGTAATTAAATTAAAAGATATAAATAAATTTTATTTATTATAAAATAAAGCATTTTAATATTAATATTAATATTAATTATTTTATCCCAATCTTAGGTAATTAGTTAACTCTTTAATATATTAAATTACTATTTATTAAAGAGTTTTTTTTTTTTTTTTTGGATAATTTAAAATTATCTATTTATCTATATATTATTTTAAAAGTTACACAAAATTGTAAATTAATTAAAAAATGTTAATTATATTAACATTATTATAAATACAAATCTCTTAGTAAAAATAAATAAATAAAAAATAAAATAAAAATTAAACAGTTTATTTATAATTTAAAGAATAATTTAATCCTTAATGTATATATGATTAAGTATAAACCAATAATTTATAAAATATATATGATAAATATAATAATATAACAATATGTATAATTTTATAACATTTCTATCTTTGTTCAATATTAAAAAAAAAATTAAATATATATATTTATTATTATATAGTTAGTTAAAAAATATAATCATGATGTAACACATTTTATAATTATTTTATGAGATATAAAGTTTATAAATGATATATATAAAACATCTATTTATATAAGATTTAATAATTTATATTTTGCTTAAATAATGGTTAATATTTAATAAAGAACTATTTCAAATTATAAAATGATAGTATAAATAATTTTAAATTTTAAATATATAATTTTGTTCATATTATAAAAAAATCAATAAAAATTAATATTATAATACAATTTATATTAATTATTAATATTAAATAATTAGTTTACTTGTTTATTTCTTTGCTTATGGGGAGTTGAGTCCGCCGACGCCGTACCGGTATGGTAGTATGGTAGTTAATCATACACCCATATTAACATATGGGGGAGACAAAAGTCTTTAGTCTATAAAAAAAAAGTTTACTTGTTTATTGAAAGAATTTAATGATATTTTTTAAAAAATATTAATAAAATTATGTATATATATATATATATATTTATTAAATTTTAATTTTATTTTAAATTTTTATTTTGTATTTTTAAACATTTTCTTTTTCTTACTATTTTTAATTATTTTTTTTTTTTTTTTTAATTTTTTTTTTTTTATTTTAATTTTTAATTTTTTTTATGACGAATATTCTTTTATTAAAATAATATGTTTTAATAATATAAAATAGTAGTAATAATTTTGTTTAATAATATAAATTAAAACTAAACAACAAAATATTATATTATAATATGACATTAGTATTAATCATTAATCATTTATTTTTTATTTCAAATTTTTTATATAATGAAAATTTTAAATAATTTTTGAATCATTTATATATTATTTTAAATACTAAGAAAAAATAATATTTAAT